>CM034615.1:33642842-34242842 GCA_020080225.1 Gynochthodes officinalis | reverse complement strand
GTTTATAGGTAAAAACTAAAATAGGTAAAATCGGGTAAACTCTCGATTTTACTAGTACGTTTTTACGATTTTACGATACAAAACCAAATGTCCAATTCAGTTTATAGGTAAAAACTAACCTCCTTCCTTCTTTCCTTCCTTCATTGCCCTCGTTTTCTCCAGGTATTTTCTGTTCTCATCCCCCGCCAAAAGCATCATCAACTTCCTCCTCACTCTGTCTTTCACCAATCATCTTCATTGCCATTAGCTTAAACTTCGATGATTAAGGACTTATGCTTTGTTATGCATGGTTGTTAATGAATTATGATTATTATTAATTTTTATGTGTGATTAATAATATTTTTTTTGAAATTTGTGTATTTTTTTATAAGTTTGAACAGGTTTATAATTTATAAATTTAACATATATTATATATATTATATATAATATATTTATTATATTATTTTTCATAATTTGTAAACTCTTACGATTTTACGATCCGATTTTACAATTCGATTTTGCGAACCCTCTACCGATTTTACGTAAAAACTCAAGTTTAACAACCTTGGGTATGTCCAATCATTGTGGAGTATTATGAGTATATCTGTAGATGCCATGATCGAGTGAATATTATTTGTTTGTTCGATTTTAAGTTGAGAGCGTATGTTAGCTAACGCATATCTCGGCATGGTTTCTAGGAACTGATAGACCAAGTTTACACAAGTACTTATATTTCGATTCTCATATTTGCATTTCTTCCGCTCATATTGTGATTCTATGTGTTCCTATGATTACAATACAGGAATTGTCCATAGCTGGAACTATAACATCATCAGTTGTAGTCGAATGGGCCATGTCGGAAATGATGAAGAACCCTAGTGTTATGCAGCAGGCGCAAGCTGAAATAAGGGAAGCCATAAAAGGAAAGGAAAACATCACTGGAAATCACATCCAGGAATTGAAGTACTTAAAATGGGTGATAAAAGAAACTTTCAGATTACACCCTCCAGGACCTTTGTTAGCCCCCAGGGAAAGCAGAGAACAATGTGAAATTGCAGGCTATGTTATTCCAAGTGGGACGGTAACTATCGTAAATGCATGGGCAATTGGACGAGATCCTGAAATCTGGAATAACCCTGAGAAGTTTGAACCTGAGAGGTTCAGTGATAGTGCCATTGATTTTACTGGAAGCAATTTCGAGCTCATACCATTTGGTGCTGGGAAAAGGATGTGCCCAGGAATAAACTTTGGTGTCGCCAACATCGAGCTTTTGCTTGCCCAGTTGCTCTACCACTTCAACTGGGAACTTCCTGGAGGGGTCAGACCTGAAGAACTGGACATGACTGAGAAGTTTGGTGCTGCAGCTTCAAGAAAAAATGGCTTGCGTTTAATCGCAAAATTCTACAATCCATAATAACGCGATGCACCTATTACTAGCCAATATACTAGTTTTAAGTTTTGTACTATTGCTTTGTTTTTTGAGTTTTTAATGGATGTTTCAATAAAAGTTATTGTGCAAAGTGTGCTCCAGGTTAATGCGTGGGTTGAACACTCAGAATGTTAGTCAATATGTCATCCCATAATGGCATGATTCCTTATTTACTCATTTAATATATTTAAGCTCAAGTTGCAACTCACAAAAACTATAAAATTTGTATTTTGAAATCCTTTTAAGATCATAGTTCCTCGAACTGCATTTCTTAAGGAACAAGAACCAACCAAATTGATCTAGATCATAAGAATGCTTGTGAATTCTGAAATGATTGGTATAGTTGCATTTAGATTTATTTCAGTTCACTCACCTGATAACGATAAATAGACAATAAAATTCACTGGAACATTTATCTTGGAGTCATTGATAAATTAAAGGTATTTCAAATTGCTTTTTGTGTTCTTTTGTTGAAGTCATGCATAAAGAAATGGTACCTCAAATAGGTAGTAAAAAAAATAACAACTAGAGTATTTGATGAATGAATACTATTCAAAATTTATTGAATTAAATTTTTAGTTTTAAATTAAATTATTTTCTTTAGTATAGGGAGGGGACATTGAAGCTCTCCCCAATAAAAGCACACAGGGACTGAAAGAAAATTGAACATAAGCTATTTTGCAAAGCCTAACCTATTAGCTAAGATGAAATTAACCAATAAGTTGTGACGTTAATTCTTAAAATTATTCACTAGTTAATTATAGTTCACTCCAACGTGTATGGTATGTTGTGTCAATTTATGTTATACATTATAATAAGTTGACATAAATATTATAATTTATATTAATATATATATATATATTATTAGTATCTACTTTTATTTAGTTAATTTTAATATTAAGTTTTATATTTTTATATCAACTTAACATTTTAATAAAATTTTATAATACTTTTTTATCTTTTTCTACACTAAAATTTTAAAACAAATATAACTTAATAACAAAAAAGTGAATTCTTAACATTAAAATTTATTATAATAAAAATAAATATGAATACAAACTACGATGTTTTATGTCAAATTTTCAAAGTTTGTAATATAGACGGACACAGACAAAGTGTAATAGAAAATTATTTGTGATTAAAAAGTAAAGATAAAATTATAAAAATATATATCTAATTGTGTATTAAATGTGTTATACATTTTAATTTAAAAGAAGTTATATTAAATAGAAAATGGATTTTTTTTTAAAGAAAAAAGAAGGGAGTATTATTTTGATATTGGAGAATATTCGCTAAACAAAATCGCATGGTTTTCTCAGTTCGGTCTAACACATCAAAAATTAACCAATGTGCCCTTTCTAACAATTGCTATAAAAACTTCTGAGTCAATTCCCTTAATATTGATACTAAAAAAAAAAAAAAATAAATATTGTTTTTATTTTTTTTATTCCATGTATATAGGAATCGGTGTTTCAAAAACCGACTTTAAAGTCAGTTTTTGAAACACCGATTTTAAAGTTGGTTTTTAGAATTTTTTTTTAAATTAATTTTGATTTAAAATTAATTAATTAGTTTTTTAACCATATTTTATTTGAAAAAATTCGAAAATAATATAATATCCCGAGTTAAATTCTTCATAGTCGATATTCTGCATATCCACGTCAATTTAGTATTATTTTTTAAAAGTTTTTTATTAAAACTAAGTTAATTAGTTTTTGTACCATATATTAGTAATTTTTTTTGAAAATAATGTAACTTTGAGCAATAATTTTGCAATAATTTGTTGTGTATTATTACGAGTTTTTTTTCCAAAAAATTGTATAAAAAAATATAAATTAAATAAATACTAATTTTTGAAAAAATCTTTTATCTTTAAAGAAATCGATATCTAAAATATCGACTTTAAAATCGATATTAGGGATATCAACTTTAAAATCGCTATTCCAGATAACCACTTTGAAGTCGAAATCCCAGATATCGACTTCAGGCAATTTATGAAAAAGAAAATTTAGCCCTAATATCTGGGATTTCGACTTCAAAGTGGTTATCTGGAATAGCGATTTTAAAGTTAATATCTCTAATATCGATTTTAAAGTCGATATTTTAAATATCGATTTCTTTAAAAATAATTTTTTTTTTCAAGAATTAGTATTTATTTAATTTATAATTTTTTTATACAATTTTTTGAAAAAAAACTCATAATAATGCACAACAAATTATTGCAAAATTATTGCTCAAAGTTACATTATTTTCAAAAAAAATTACTAATATATGGTACAAAAATTAATTAACTTAGTTTTAATAAAAAAACTTTTAAAAAATAATACTAAATTGACGTGGATAAGCAGAATATCGACTATGAAGAATTTAACTCTGAATATTATATTATTTTCGAATTTTTTCAAATAAAATATGGTTAAAAAACTAATTAATTAATTTTAAATCAAAATTAATTTTTAAAAAAATTTCTAAAAACCAACTTTAAAATCAGTGTTTCAAAAACCGACTTTAAATTCGGTTTTTGAAACACCGATTCCTATATACATGGAATAAAAAAAATAAAAATAATATTTATTTAATTTTTTTTTTGGTATCAATATTAAGGGAATTGACTCAAAAACTTCTGGTCGGAAATTTTTAATCATTTTTTGGGTTTTGATAATATGAAAAACCATCTAGTAGTGTTATAATAAAAGATCTTTCACGAGTTTTTTTCCAAAATATTGACTAAATAAATGTAAATTAAATAAATATTTGTGTTTAAAATTTTTTTCAATTTTTACTGAAATCGACATTCAGAATATCGACTTTGAAGTCGATACCACGACACAACGAATATCGATTTGAAGTCGACTTCAGGCAATTTAAAAAAAAAAAAATAGTTCTACTTTTGCAATTTCTCCTTCTTCTTCTATTTGTTTGTACCACCCTCCTTCCCTCTCTCAATTTCTCCTCTCCCAGCCCTTGCAATCCTAGCCCCAACCCTTCAATGTTTTTTTTCCTTCTCTCCCCCCGCCGCACCCCACCTTCTTCTCCCCTTCCCAATTTCCCTTCCCCCCTGCTGCACCAATCCCCTCCCCTTCAGGGCCCTTCTCCAATTCCGATGCTCCCCTTCCCTTACCCCCACCCCACCCACCCTCTCCCCTCCTCTCCCTGTAAGCCGCCACACCCACTACTGTCCCTTTTCCCCCCAATTTTTTTTTTCTTTTTTATTCCCACCCCTCATCCCATCCATCCCTTCCCTCCTCCCTTGGCCGAACCCCACTGCAGCCCACCTTCCTCCCTACTCCCTCCCACCCTCGCTCCACCCCTCCCCCCTCTCCCTAGGTAGAAAAAAGAAAAAACTTTTTTTGCAGAAGGCAAAGAATGTGATGGAAAAAGAATAATGTAAAAGAATAATGAAACCCGAATATATATTATGGAACAAGAAGATTATGTACTATTATGTGGAATCTATTTTTTGTCAAATTTTCACCCCTGAACATAGTTGGTATCTTGAAACAGAGAAGATGAGTGCTGGTGTGGGTGGGGCACTTGGGATTGAGGAAAAGAAGAGTCAATAATTGGCCCCATGCTCTCTTGCGGATGATCAGGGAACGATGATTGTGTGAAACTTTTGTAGCAAGCAAAGGGAGGAAGGGTGAAATGGGGATTTTTTTTTTAATTTTGCTTGAAATCGACATGTTCATAGTCGATTTTTCCGAAATCGACTTTGAAGTCAATTTCTCCAAAATCTACTTCAGCATTTCAGTATTTTTTTAATCATATTTAACATATAAATATTTTTTAAATTGTTTTCTAAAAAAGCAATATTTGCTTATTTGACTCTATCTTTCACATTACATATTGTAAAGATGACAAAATAGAAGATGACCAAATTTCGTAAAAATTAATAAAATATCATGAGCACACTTATGAAAAAAGAAAATCCAAGTTAATTTTATAATAAAAGTTCAATTTCTATTCAAATTTTCTATGAGAACTGACCAAAGAAACAAGGTGTATTGAAAAATACAAATTCGTCTTTGCTCATTTTACCTAAAAATTGAAAGAAAATATTCTTTGATGAATCACTAAAATTGAATCATTATAAAAGTTTAAATAGTTAACACTAATTTAATAACAAAAGAAATAATATAATCATTAAAAAACAAATTTCAGAATATGAAGTAATTCAGGATATTTTGACTAATAAATACAAAATATTCGCGTGATTACATAATCAATTTACACTGATTGTCCTAAATCTATTAAACATTAAAAATGTTGGAAGTAAATATATTGTGAAATATTAATGAAGACTAGTTTTGATAAGTATTAGGGACAAAAAAATGCAGATTTTCTATTGAAAAAGAATGTGTATAACTCATAAATAAGTGCGATGATTTTTAAGATGGTAAATTACTAATGTGACCTAAATATTCCTTGAATAAATATTTGAGCAAAAAAGTTGACAAAATATCTTGGGAACCAAAATCAGGATGGAGAAGATCATTGAGTGAGCTGGAGACAGGCATATCAATAACTATAAGCGTAGCACGATGCAGTCCCCACAGATCGATAAAGTTGGTGGGAATAACATATAGAAAAGCCCACTATCCCAAATTCTGTCACCACCAGTTATCCTGACCAGTACAGGACACGAGAAAGACACCATTGATAAAAAAATAAACATAAAAATAAATTGATGACAGGGGAGTGTGGGGAATAGGAATGGTAATTTCTGAGTCCGGGGTCGGGTTTGCTATACCCGAACCAGAACATGAAATTTTAGAATATACTTGACTCCGAACCTGAACCCGAACCCGATCGGGTTTTAATTTCAAACCCTATACCTGACCCCAATTGGGTTTCGGGTTCCCTGTGGGTACCCGAAACCCGAACTTCAACACCCGAACCCGCCCCGAACCCGAAAGGGCTATATTGCTTCCGTTTTTTTTCTTTTTTCATTTTGAGGCAATAGATTTTTTTAAAAAAAAGGACACTAATTAATTGCTCATATGATTTTATATAGAATAAAACATTGTGATTAATAAATACTAATGATAAAATGTGAAAACCATTAAAGTCAAATGATAGCATAACAACAAAGATCATATCTGTCAGTCACAAAAATTGAACATTCAAAAATTTTCAAGAATTATACCAATTGTTTCTATAATCAAAGCTACGGTTACAATTTGACTTCATAACTAAATTGATACATTCAAATAATCACATTCCAAATTATTGGATAAGCAAAGGTTTATATGGATAGTATTTAAAAATATGTTTTTATATTTTTTGAAATAATAATCGTAAGATAAAAATATATTAAAATTTTAAAAATTTTAAAAAAAATTTAAAAAACTACCCATTCATGCCCTAAAAAAAATCCAAAAAATAATGTCGTAGAAACCACTGGATATTAGAGGAATGGCGTGGGAGATGTAAAATATATAGATGGTAGCCATTTACCAGAGTAGCTGGTGAGGAGGGTATGTCATATGTAATAGTAATATAAATCAATTGGTGAAATGCTCAAAATAATAGAATTTACTTAATTAGCTCCATAATCTTATATATATATATATATATATATATATATATATATATATATATATTATATGTATATATATATATCTCACTTCTTATATGTATAAATATAACTCAATGTAATTTGTATGAATGATGAACTATATACTCTATGAGTTATAAATTTAATGATTACTTAATATGTATGTATAAATGTATGGATTATAACTCATACCTTACAATCTGAATTAGTTAGTTAGACTTGCAAAACATAGTTATGACATATAAAATGCTTATTAATTATTTTCTTAACATGATTACATGAGATAAGTGGTTCATTGGGAGGTTACAAGACAAATAGCTGGTAGCATATATTCATGCATGTTCCTTAATATACTTGATTTGGACAGGTGTATCTACAAATAAAAGAAAATTGGATGCTCTCTAGAAAAATAAAGAGATATATATAATTATTTCAAAATAAAAACTATTGAAGCATAATATTTGTACAAAAGCAAGGAAGTTCCTTTTTTTTTGAATTAAAATAGAGTACAAAAATAAAAAACTAAATTTTTTATAATTAATTAATTGTACTAAAAAATAATTATACTTATTCTTTTTGTTCCCCTAAAAAAAGAATTTATTTTTAATTTCTCTTTGTTCATACAAAGAGAGTCCACTATACCATAAAAGTTGTGTTGATATACTCAATTATTCATTTTACAAACATGAGAGGCTCAATGTTAATATTATTCTATATTTTTGTTGAATAATTTCATTACATGGGCAATTAATTACTAATTTCATTAACAAAATATATTGATGTTAAATTGATACTTATTATTAAAAAATTATATTTTCATTTAAACCTATTTAAATACTTTCATGACTTGCCATTTGAAAAAAAAGAAAAGAAAGATCAATTAAAACAACTTCTAATAATATATAAAACATACAACACAATAAATCTGAATACATATATTTAGGGGATCGGGTTCGGGTTCGGGTTCGGGGTCGAGTTTGGGTTAGGGTTCGGGTACCCCCGAACCCGACCTCGAGTTTTTTTAAATATACCAGAACCCGAACCTGAACCCCAAAAAAACCCGGTCAAATGGGTTTTGACCGGGTTCGGGTTCGGGGAACCCGTCAGGTCGGGTATAAATTGTCATACCTAGTGGGGAATTGTAGAACTTTATCTGGATATATGCTTTCACTGTACCATTTTATAAGTTTGTATCAATCCACTATACCACTATCTCTATCAATCAATTATATATATACCACTATCTAAATATTAATGATATTATTTTTTTTGTTAGTGCGCTTTTATTTATAACAAAAAATATTAAAATTTTTCATTAATTATACTTTTAATCACTCAAAATAAATATAGAAGTTTCTTCATAAGGGCGTTACAAGACGTCAAATTCTTAAAGAGAATGCAAAATTTTCCTAATTCCTATCAAGGACATAGAATTATTTTTAATATTTTAATTATTTTATTAATAGCTTTTTTACCATATCAAATTTTGTTACTAAATTCTTCTAATTAAGAGAAAAAGGAGACGGTTCACAAAGGACCATAGCTGCTGATTCCAAAGTTGCTCCTCGTCCCAAATTCAAGGTTGTCATAGAGTTTTTTTTTTCCCGAAACGATAGCAATTTCATTGAATGAAAAATAGAACCTGTACAAATGCTAGCCAGAGGAAGCTAAATGATCTCCTTGGTCTAATGGATTAGCCAATGAGAAAAATGGAATAATGGTTGAGGGTTACCATTATCCCATTAGATACAAAGGAGAGCTAGCTTAGTGCTAGCAAACAATAAACCTAACCTATACTATGGAAAGAAAACTATAATATCAAAAGGATTGCCAAAAGGTTGATGTTGAGAGATATAATGTAAATAGTTAACTTCAACTAAATGACTAAGTTTGGACACTATATCTTGAACATCAATCACAATCTAGTCTCGCACTTTTGTAACTATTACATAATAGTATTCTAGAAAACATACAAGGAAAGTGGACCACTTAGAGAAGCCAAAAGCATCCTGCTGCCATTCTTCAAATAAGGATCAAGGTCCTATTTCCAGTCTTCAAAAGGAGTTCAGACTTGCCAAAAATAATCAGTCTAAACAAGAAAGCAGCCCAGTGAGAAAGAAATAACAACAAAGAGCAGCTTCAGTCAACCATAGGAAATCCAAGCAGAAAATAAACGTGAATTAAGGAGTGAACCAGCAGGAATTAAATCAGCATTACTAAACTAGGATTTAAAGACTTTAGATCAGAAAGTAGAATTAAAACGCTTCAAAATAGCAGTGAGTAACCAGATATTAGAATTAGAGAGAGTAAAAAGAAGATATCCGTGAATGAGAGAGCTTGCAACGGTAAGTAACCAGATATTAGAGCTAAAAGTCTGCAAACCAGCAGTAAGTAACCAACAGTGGGTAACTAGAATGTAGAAATTAGAGAGAGTGAAAGAAGATATCCGTAGTTGAGAGAGCTTGTAGCGGGAGATAGAAGAGATCAAAGAACATGGATGACTTTGCAGACAGAAGTAATCAACCAACCCAGGGATGAATCAGAAAGTAAAGAGAACAAAGAAACAAAGATGTATTGAGAGCAAGGGGTGATAGAAAGCAAAAAAACAGTCCAACCCTAGAGACTCAAAAACAGTCCAACCCTAGAGACTCAAAAACAGTTCTTGAGGGAAAACGCCCCAACCAATCAAGGAAACATATGCATTCCATAAATCCTTTATAGCATGAGAACAAACCAAGAGGGTTTATAACCAAGTCTACATCAAACACCTTTTGGTGATTCCCCTTTCTATTTTTCTGGTTTTCTTTTTCTTGTTTTTTTTCTTTCTTCTCTTTTTTCGTTTTTTTCCTCTTTCTTGTTTTGCCTCTTTTTTTTTTCCTTTTTTCCTTTTTTTTCTTTTTTTTTTGTAATATTTGTTCTAACTCTTTTCCACTTTTTCCTTTTTTCTAGATTGTTAAAACCACATCAGCCAAGACCAATATTCATGGGAGCAATAGGGATCAGGAGACCTTAGGAGAGCAATGAAACATATTTACTGAAAAGAAATATTAAGAGTAATAAGCTTGCATAACCACAAGAAGAAACCTTAGAACCAAACTTAGAAAGGATAGTGAAAGTGTAGGGATTCAGAGAGGAAATAGTGCTATCCTATCCTTCAATTTTTCCTATATAAACCAACTAATTGCTTGCCCCTTTTTTTTCTTTTCT
This sequence comes from Gynochthodes officinalis, assembly GCA_020080225.1. Classification (NCBI taxonomy): domain Eukaryota; kingdom Viridiplantae; phylum Streptophyta; class Magnoliopsida; order Gentianales; family Rubiaceae; genus Gynochthodes; species Gynochthodes officinalis. Next base: position 34,232,670 of record CM034615.1, on the reverse strand, counting down.
TTTTCTTTCTTTTTTTTTTCCCGTTTCTTCCTTTTTTGTTTTTCCCCCCCTCTATTTCAGCATTCTGCCTCTGCTTCCTTGCATCTTTCTTCTTTCCTTGATTTTTAGTGTGTTTTATTTAGTAGCCGATGGACTGTCCATACAACTTCCTCCAGAGAAGCAATTAAAAGTTGACCATGTTCACCATTTTTCCATCAATGAACATCACATAACAGCCTCCATTGCTTTCCATTTTAAACATTAGCCTTAGGTGGTGGAGAAACAAGCAAGCGGGTTCAAATTATATTGGCTCGGCTAAGAACACTTGAGTGCGCATAGCATGTAACAAGGTATGGCAACCCAGTTTTCATTGAGGCATTTTGGCAAAGAAGTTGGTTGCCTCCATGACAAGTCTTGGAGACTCATAATCCATGGAATATTTTGATCCCAGATTTCTAGCCAAACAATCAGCCAACAACTTATATCCAAACTCAACAGTCCACTCATTACCATTCAAAGTCAGTCCAAATTACTTCCAAAAAAAAGGACCAAATCGCCTCCAAGAATGCAAAAAAAGGTTCGAGAAACATACCAGAACTTGCTATGCTCGGCCTTGAGATATTGTATTTCCTGCTTTCGGTACCAATTCCTTGGCACGGGTTGTTGAAGTCCAGAAGAGGGAGCTGCCTTTCATTTAGTTCAATACTCTTGTGCTCTTTCACCAACAAGAGAAAATATGGATAAAAAGAAATAAAATGACTTAGAGTTTTAGTACCCATCGTGACCCATAGGGTTATAACCCGGAGACCTTCCATATGACCCGCATAGAGAATTAGTCAATCCACTCTCAAAAGTTTGAAGACTCAAAAAACAGAGCAAGGAAAAGGAAGCAACGAAGACCTCAAAAAAACTGAGCATTGAAAGAGAAAACTAACACATATGTGCGGGGGGAAATAGCTCGGCATCAAGACCTCTATGAATTCACATATACCAACTTACTCATGTTAATATGGGCCAGCAAGCAGGGGATCAGAAAGTGAGAATCCCTCTAGGGCTTCTGTTTTGCTTATAGCATTAATCTTAAAGACACCTCTTTGTAATAATGGATACTACCGAATGAAGGGCCATTTTTTACTTCACCTTTGCCTGAGGAGAGGATAGATAGTTAAGTTAATTCTTTGAAAAAGGAGTGCCAAAACAAAAGAACTCAAGGGTAAAGGATAAACGGAATCAATGAGGGCTAAAATGGTGAAAACAGCAAGCAGAAAACGGTTCTGATAGCTGTCTGTACTAATGCAAACTCGACAAGTCTAATGCTACCTTATATACCAGTAAGAAAGGAGTTGTACTACATAATGACCTCTAAACTAATATATATAAAGGTAGTAACAAAATTTGGCTCAGTGAAATGGTGTAGCCTCTTCTAGGATCTCTTGATATTCCTTCCATTCCAACCAAGCCTTGTCAACCACTTCATGAGCTGGATGGCTTATCCCCTCAAATAGCCAAAGATTACATGTTTTTCATAACATCCAAAGAATGTATACAGAAAGAGTAATCTTGTCATTGTTAATGGAGTCCTTGCTCAATGCACTTAATGATTCCCACCAATGCCTGAAACATAACTGTTCTTGTCTCAAACCGTCCTAGTGAACGAGAGAGAGTCGCCACACCATAGCTGTCCTATCACAAGTAAAAAGAGCGTGCTCAATAGTTTCCTCATGCATTTCGCAGTAACCATATATGGCATCCTACAAAATTTTGCGTTTACACAACTCTGTTTTGGTTGGTAAGATTCCTTGGCAGCAGCGCCATAGAAAATGTTTCAGTTTTCCTTTGATCAAAAGCTTCCAAATTCTATTCCACATGCGGGAAGCTATGGTCAAACTGGAACTACTGGTAGTTGCGTTTACATTCAATTGAGCTCGATGCTGCTCCATAGCAACCTGATATACAGAATGCACTGTGAACTTTCCTTTGCTGTCATGTTGCCAAATTATCTTATCTGGACCAGTCTCCTTGTCTAAAGGGATTCTAGAAATTGCCTCTGCATCCTCCGGTTGGAAAAGTTGGTCAATCAGGTTTTGATTCCACTTCGTCATCTCCTCCATCATTAGTTGGTGGCACCAAGTTGTTGACTCGTCATTATGGACTTTTGGAAGTGGTATGAAATTTGCTCTATGTGCTACCCATAGAGACTCCCAAATTCTGATTTCTTTTCCATCTCCAACTTGATATCTTATCCCCATTTCTAAGATATGTTTGGCTCACATCCAACATCTCCAAAGCCAAGATGCATTGGTGTGGACTTTGGCTTGCATAAGTGTGCCGTGGGAAAAGTGTCTCGCTTGCATTACATGGCTCAGAAGCAAATTAGGGAATTGAATTAACCGCCATAATTGTTTAGCTAACAATAAGTCATTAAGCACTTGTATATCTTGAAAACTAAGACCTCCCTGCCCTTTCGAAAGTGTTAATTTTGATCAGGCTCTCCAGTGTATTTTGTGGCCATTATTTGCATTAGAGCCCCACCAAAATTTTGCTGTCTCACTGCTTAATACCTTGCATATGCCAATTGGTAATTTAAAGCATGACATTACATAAATAGGTAAGGAATTAAGGACTGATTTGATGAGAATTTCTTTACCTACCTGACTCAAGAATTGAGTTTTCCAGTTACCTATTCTTTTCTTGACCGCATTAATGACATACGCAAAAACTTCTTTTTAGATTTGCCGATATCCAAAGACAATCCTAGGTATCTGGCACTCCTTTGCTCCTTTATCCCATTTAAGACTTGAACAATGGCAGTTTTCTCTTGACTTGCTAGATGCCTACTGAAAATAATTGAAGATTTATTCAGGTTAACTTTCTGCCCCGATGCATCACAGTAGTCATCTATGATCCTTCTAATGTGCCGAACTTGCTGTACTGTAGCTTCACCAAATAGTAATGAATCATCTACAAAAAAGAGATAAGTGAGGAGTGGACCTTTACGACACAATCTCAATCCCCTATAGGTACCCTCATGTACAGCTTTTCTAATTAAAAATGAAAACACTTCTGAAAGTATGATAAACAAATAAGGAGACAGTGGATCTTCTTGTCTAATACCCTTTGTGGGTTGCACATAGCCACTAATCTCACTGTTGATGTTAAAAGAAAAAGATGAGGTACTAATGCATGTTATAATCTAGGCTACAAACTTTTGTGAGAAGCCCATCTGTATTAGAACCTGAGATAAAAAAATCCCATTCCACCCGACCAAAAGCCTTTGTTATATATAATTTTAATGCCATGAAACTCCTTCCTGATCTTTTAAGGCTGTTGATGTAATGACTGTATTCATGTGCAATAACCACATTATTTGTGATTTGCCTTCTAGGTACAAAAGCCGCTTGGCTTTCATTGTGACTCGGTGTATTTTAACCACTAATTACAAGTCCTATAATTATAGTATAATTACGAGTATCGTCCCACAGGGAGGTGAACAATTACCGGTTGAGAAATATTTATACCTATTATCTAGATCAATATGTAAAAGAGAAAGTGGATGTATTAATAACAAGAATCAAGTAAAAGCAATATTAAACACGTTCAACTAAAAGAGATCAGATAACTAAACTTTAGAACTTGGGATTTCACCAATCATTAACTGTAAATTCCATTCATATAATTATTTTGTGATAACATCCTCACAACTATTCACATAATTAAACATTATCCCTTCTCAGGGTATAATATTACTATTCAAATAATAATTATGGGACTACTTTCGTGACTCCAAAATTACTATAGATGCATGACGAACAAAAGAATACTGTGTTGCAGAAATTGAGAATTTACTATCGTAATTCACAATTTAAGTCTGAAGAATTCATGAACTAATATTGATGTCAGCTGTCGCCTCTTTATCAATACCTTAAACATGCAAATGGTGATCAAGCACTTACAAGAAATAATACCAAATAAATCAGATATTGGATAATACCACAATTATATGAATGAAAATTACGTAATGATGGTTACATCCCTGTCCTAAAGAAAATAAATTCAGCCACTCAACATGGCTTGCATGAAAATAAAATTAAGTCTAAGCTATCTTTATTGCTCTATTCTATCGTTGTGTTGTGTCCATTAACTAATGCTAGTCTCCTCTATTTATACTTGTTCTGATCTTTAAAGACTAGAAGTTAATATCGTGTAGAACTCGTTCGTCTGATCTGAATGATCTGATTTGCATGATCTTTTCCTTTTCCGTAATTCTGCCAACTTACTCCATGCTGTGGCATTATAAGTTACACGCCATGGCATTATCATCCAACGTCCCTTTCTTTTCTTCAACAAAATCGTAACCTTTTTTATGCAAACCAATCTTTTGGTCCTTATCTTTCTCCAAACAGTTTCCTTCCTACAAAATTGCAAATCAAGCTAGATAAGGCTAAATTCCCCAATAATTGGATAAGATAACATGAATATCTTAACTTAGGAGTTATCATTCAATTCATTTATCACAATGATGCAGACATTGAGGCAAGGTTTCATTCTTTCGGCTAGTATCTTAGATATGATTTTATACACAACATTGCATAAACTAATGGGCCTATACTGGGCTATGTTGGTTGGGCTCTTTATTTTGGGAGTGAGAGTAATAAGTGTATGGTTAACACTTTTTGGCATTCTAGAGTGGACAAAGAAACTTTTGACAGCAAAAATAATATCCTTTTGAACTACCTGCCAATAGTTTTGAAAGAAGAGGGAAGTCATACCATCCGGGCCTGGGGCCTTATTAGGGTTCATACCAAACAAAGCATTCTGGATCTCTGCATTCTCTACTGGTCTGGTAAGCCTCTGGTTCAAAGCACTTGTAATCGATGTTGGGATACCTAGCAAAAAGGCTTGGTCAGTAACGAGAAGTGAAGTAGTAAAGAGGTTAGAGTAAAAATCTGATACTTCCTCCTTGATTTCCCCTGGATTGGTACAAATCCGGCCATTAGCTTTCACCGATCTATCAATTGCATTCAATCTTCTCCGTTGCACTGTAGAGGCGTGCAAATACTTTGTGTTCTTATCCCCCTCATTAAGTCATTGAATGCGGGCTTTTTGATGCCAATATTGTTCCTCGTCTCTATATGCTTTGTGCAATTCACCTCTCAGCATCTTCCAAGTTTGCCAATCCCTTATATCTCCGACTTGGCTCATCAAGTCCATTTGCCCTTTGATCTCCCTTATATTTCGTGCCGCATTAGTGATGTTAGCATTAGCCCACTTTAGCAACTCAATGCGGCACTGCTTGATTTTGCCTGTGACTTGGTACATTAGAGCGCCGAGTTGAGGCTTAGACCAAGCTTGTTCCACTACAGCTGTTACTCCTTCTTTTTGGGTCCATCTTTTGTCGAAGAAGAATCTCCTTTTCTGTCAAGGCCTGTCCCTATGTGTATCCAATAAAAGCAAGGAATGATCGGATGTCTGCTTCTCCAAGTGTCTGACCACCGCGGTAGAAAATTTGAGCATCCAATCGGCTAATCCAAAGAAACGATCAAGTCTTTCTTCCACAAACCCCTCATGTTCCCTATTGTTTGCCCATGTGAAGGGTCTTCCTGTAAACCCTAGATCCGCCATACCCATGTCTTTGATGAAGTCCCTAAACTTCTGAAAACTAGACTCCGAACGGGGTTGGCCACCTCTTTTCTCTATATGATTAACAAGATCATTAAAATCTCCACCCATTACCCAGTTGTTCCCCCCATTTATTTTTCGCCTATAGGAGATATTCCCATTGCTGACATCGGACTCTGGGATCCGTACTCGCATATACAAAAATTACCCAAAAAAGCTCTTGATCCCCTTTTTTATGAGCTTGAACTTCAAAGCAAAAATCTATTAATAGGACTTGATTTATTACCATATTATCACTCCAAAAGAGCAAAAGGCCACCTCTTGTACCCAATGGATCAACATTTTTCCAACGATCTTAGATACGAGAAGTTCTACAAAAGGTTTGAATAAAAGACGCCTTTTGTTTAGTCTCACTAATAAATACTATATTCGGGAGGTGGAATCTTAGAGTTTCCTTTAGCTGAGAAATAGTAAAGGGCCCTCCTAGACCTCTACAATTCCAGGCACAAAATTTCATTGATCATCTTAGGGCCATTTAAGGCTGGCTTCCTTCACCTGCAAATCCCGAATTATAAGACCGTGAGACCACCTTTTCTGGCTTCTTGCTTGTCCTCTCTCATTATCTGTTACTTCCTCTTCTTCAGGAATGGGCCATTTTCTTTTTTTCCCAGCACTACTATTAGCTTGCGCCAAGGATTGAGTCCCTAGTTGGTTGTGACCTAGAGCCACACTGGTTCGGTGCCATTTCCTTGTTCGAATCGCCGGCACTTTGGCGACCATTTCGGCTATCTTTTGATCAGATTCTTGAGGAGCTTCTGATTTATGAGTTGATGGGAGCATCAACATCATAGGGACATTGACCAAATTCTGCTCAAGCTTAGAAATTTCAGCATCAATAAGTGAAATCTCCGTCCTCACTGCTTTCTCCATTTCGGGATCCCTCACATTTTCCTGTGGTACCCTATCCAAATCCATTGTAACCCCTTCCTTAGTGTGTGCCACTAGTAACATACTCTTTGCTGTATTGGGCTCCACTGAGGATGGTGTTTGATTTGCTGCTTCAGGGAGTGGGATCGACTTTGTGCTAGTGCCAGTGTCGGATGCTTGGCCCTCTGACTGACCTTGTATGCTAACACTCTTTTCATTGCCATTTTGGCTCCAGCCTTTAGTTGCCTCTGCTCTCAGCTAATCTCCATATTGCCCCTCTATTAAGGTATTGGTCTTGCATTCCTCATTGCGGTTCCAACAAGTTAACTCCGTATGACCAATTTTTTCACAATAGAAGCAAAAATTCAGCAGCTTCTTATATTTGAAGTAGACCCAACTACTCTGATCTTGAAGTTTAAGCTTCATACCTCTTGGTAAGGGATGATCCAGATGAATGGTAGCATATAGCTTGAGGTAGTGACCATCTTTGCTGCCCGTTTCAGGAATCACCACATCTCACACCTTGTGGAATAATTTGCCCAATTTTAACCCTATTTCACGGGACATCCACTGGCTTGGAACATTCCAAATCTGAATCCATAGATTAATGGTATTGAACTCTTCCGTTTTGATGTTCAGAGTAGGGCTCCATTCTTTCAGAATCAAATATTGGTGGTCAAATGTCCATTGCCGACTGTTCAGCACCTTTCTTTTATCCTCCTAGCTAGCAAACACAAGGGGCTCGTTTGGTTTGTGGGAAAGTAAAGTTAAATGGGAATATGATTTCTAGGAATTTAATTCTAAGGAAAATGAATACTTTTTTAAGGAATTTAAATCTTAGAAATTTAATTATGAGAATTCTGAATACTTACCTATGCTTGGATAAAATAAAAATATTTATGGGAAAGTTAATGTAACAATGAATGACAAATATATTTTAAATATGATTTATTTGGCATGTACATCTATCATAGTATTTCTTTTATTTTATACTAGTGCAGGATTCCCATGCAAGGCATGGGATGTCCAATAATTTGTTAAATACATATTGTTAAAAGTTTAGTGAAAACAAAAATTTAAAAATGTTTGTTGAATAAAAAATAAAACTAATAAAAGTATAAAATAATATTTGTTAAATAAAAATACAGATAATGAATTCATAGACTATGGTAGGAAAGTATTTTAAAATAAAACTACTAAATAATGATTATAATTTAAAAAATAGTATAAAATTTGAAACTCTAAATCATGATTGCATATAAATCATAAAACTAATTGTAAGTTTGACTTTTATCATAATTTGATAATATTTATTTCATTATAATATTTTGAAATTCTATAAGTAGATAAATTGAATAATTATTCCCTACAAAATAAAAATATAAAACAATTAAAAAAATATAAAGCAAGAGACTAAAACTCTTATAAATAAATGTAAAATGACCCTATAAAAGTACAATTCATAGTCTCCAAAATTCAAAATGCCAAAAAAAAAAAAACAAAAAAAGTGTCAAATTAGGGTGGGTGGGGGTGGAGAGTAGATATGGTCATAAAAGAAGAAAAAAAGAGTAATAGTAATTTAATTAAAGTTATAGATATTACTGCCAAAATGCTTCTATAATTACTACGAAAATAGTAAAATAATTAATTAATTATGAAAAACATACCAATGAAAATTAAATTATTAAAAGGAATCATAAATTTTTTCCATCTTCAAATTGGTAAAAATGAATACATAGTAAATAGATAATCTTTTTAAAAGTTTGTAAGATTTAGAACTTTAACTATATTCTAATTACTAAATATTTATATTAATATTAATATTACGGGACTATAAAAAGATAATTTAATCCTTAATATTTATAATAATTACATTGAATTGACTGGCAAACTTTTTCCTTTTATATAATAGTGATTAATGATAGAGACAACTATTTTTAGTCTTTTAATCAAAATATAATTTGAAATTTCTTAATTTTATCAATTGTAATATATAATAATATTTAAACCCAAAAAAACCTCATTTAAGATGAAATCAAAACACAATTTCAAAAAATTTAATGAGAAAAAATAAAAAATTATGTAGTTTTAATTTTTAATAAATTATGAATTTGAATAGAAAAAAGTTTTGAAGTAAATTTTTTTTCAAAAAAAATTAAAAATTAAAATAATAATAATTAAAATAGAAGATTACATGACTAATAATTAAAAAAGATATGTGAGAGTCAAAAGAGAAAAAAAAAGACAAAATAATATTGAAAGGTAAAAAATATGTTTATTTAAACTAAAATTCTAAAAAAAGTAATCAGAATGCCAACTTTTAATAAGGAATCAGAATCCTGGAATGTTGCACTTATTTTACCTATTTTTAGGAATCTGATTACTTTCCTAAAAAATTCAAAACTAAAACAAACATGGGAAAGTAATCAAATTACTTTCCTAAACTAACCAAACATAGGAATTTAAAACTACGGAAACAAATTACTTTCCAAGTCAAGAATCCTTGCCAACCAAACAGGCCCAAACTGAAACAGATTAGGTCCTCTCTCAATGACTGAAAAAGTTCCAATAATAGGCCAGATTTTGCCCAATGTAGTCTTTAAGGCCATAAAATTAGCCTTTTTATCTCTAAAGATCTTACCCACCAAGCTTCGTTCACATCTTTCCTTGCTTATAATGACATCTTGATTGAAGATTAATTTGCTCATTCATTGATCGTTTTGTCGGCCGAAGAGGCCAGTTTCTCACAATTTTTACTGTTCCTGCGGGCGAATTTGGTGCGATTTCGGTGCGAAAATTTTACTGTGCGATGAACAGTATTTACTGTTCATTGCACAGTAAAATTTTCAAAAATTTAACGTTCATGAACAGTATTTTTACTATTTATGAACAGTATTTTTACTGTTCATGAACGTTTTTTTTTTTTTTTTTAGGTATTGCACTCTCTCCAGCCGGTAGTAGTCGCATCGTCTCGCTATTCAACGCTTTGCGGCAGTAGTTCGACGGTGGTGCTATTCAACGTCTGCAGTTTGGCTTTCACGCAACGGCATGCGGTGAGAGATAGTTATTAAGTTAAAGTTTCTTTCACCATAGGCCATTTGTAGTGGGCCACTTGAGTGTAGTGTAGTATCATTTTTGTATAGTATTAGTGCCCCGATATAACCGGGCTTTTGTATTCGGGTAGTTCCTAGGTTGTCCAAGTCCTCAACCATTCCCGTCTTGGGCGGGGTTCAATGCGGTTGAACTTAGGTTGTCTAGGTTGTCTCCCTTCCCGTCTAGTGCGGGTTTAGCTTCCCGTCATGTGCGGGTTTACTTTATTTTGCTTTTTCTTGCCCCTCGTGGGCTTTTTGCCCCTTTGTGGGCCTTTGTTTTCGTGGGTTATAGCGCTGGTTTCAGTTGCGACGCCACGAAACTCTAAGCCCTTGTGGCTCTGTACATTGGCCTTTGTGCCACTCTATTAATCTACTACTATCGTTTCGAGAAAAAAAAATGACATCTTGATTTTGTAGCTCCATGCCGATCTCCTCAGCCGTAGAAAGTTTACATTTTTGTAGCTTATCCAGTATTTCATCCTCCATTTGCAGAATGTATCAGAAAAACGAGAAATAGGATCATGACCGGAAAAACCAAAAATTTAGAAACCAAAGATACTGGAATAAGGTCTGAGCCACTTAGTGAAATAAATACTCTCAAGCCACTACCCCAACTTTGTTAACGTCTGACTAAAGCCCGCTTCATTAACCTCCACCTGCTTTGTCTTAGCTCAGAAAGAGGGATTGGTTAAAACCTAGGTGTAGGACAACGATCAATGCAATGCACTTCCCAGCTTGTGGTGAAGAGGGCTGAATCCTTGCTGCCTTGAGTTTCCACCCGCTGCACACTCCTCATCGACGGGCAGGCGACATGAAGTGAAATTGTGACTTGGTATGTTTCTGTCGTTCGTTGCTTGCTTATCATAAAAGTTTAAATAGTTAACACTAATTTAATAACAAAAGAAATAATATAATCATTAAAAAACAAATTTCAGAATATGAAGCAATTCAGGAAATTTTGACTAATAAATACAAAATATTCACGTGATTACATAATCAATTTACACTGATTGTCCTAAATCTATTAAATATTAAAAATGTTGGAAGTAAATATATTGTGAAATATTAATGAAGACTAGTTTTGATAAGTATTAGGGACAAAAAAATGCAAATTTTCTATTGAAAAGGAATGTGTATAACTCATAAATAAGTGCGATGATTTTTAAGATGGCAATTTAGGGTGCGCCTGGCTCGCGTAAGGGAATGGGAAAGGTAATGGAAATGATAGTAGTGGGGAATGATAGTGGGGTCTTTCATTATAATTCTGCTGGTTGGTTTGTGCTGGGGAATGGGAATGATTACTAATAATAGTGGTTGGTTTGTGTTGGGGAATGGAAATGATTATAAATTAACTATAATAATTAGTATTCATTAATTAGTTATTATTAGTTAATTATTTATTATAATATTAAATTAATTAATTATTAATAAAAATATTATTGATTAAATTAATCTTAAGTAATTAATTAATTATAAATTAATTAATATTATCAATTAATTATTTATAAATTAATTAATATTAATTATAATAATTAATATTAGTAAATAATATTAATTAATTATTAAATATAATATTAATTAAATGAATAATTAAGTAAATTAATCTTAATTAGTTAATTTATTATTACTTAATAATAATATGTTGATAATAAATTAATTTATATTAATTATAATAATTAATATTAATTAATTAATTAGTATTAGTTCATTTTTTATTATAATATTAAATTAATTAATTATTAATAAAAATATTATTAATTAAATTAATCTTAATTAATTAATTAATATTAATTGAATTAATTAATTAGTATTAGTTACTTAATTAGTTAGTAATAATTAGTAATTAATTAATATTAACAATTAATTATACATTAATTATAATAATTACTATTAATAAAATGAGATTAATTAATTAATTAAATTAATCTTAATTAGTTAATTTATTATTACTTAATAATGATATGTTAATAATAAATTAATTAATATTAATTATAATAATTACTATTAATAAATGAAATTATTTAATTTATAATATTAAATAAATAAATGATTAATTAAATTAATCTTAATTAATTAACTTATTATTACTTTTAATAATAATAAATTAATTAATATTAATTAATTATAATATTAATTAAAGAAAGAAAGCATTCCCTAACTTTCATACCCCCCAATATTGGGGGTATGAGGATTCCCCTCAAGTGGGGAATGAATTTTACTATTTACATTCTATTTCTTTGCTCCAGGCAGCAAGAATACTATCAAACCCATTTCCTCTCCTATCACACCCACACTCCAGGCAGGCCCTTACTAATGTGACCTAAATATTCCTTGAATAAATATTTAAGCAAAAAAGTTGACAAAATATATTGGGAACCGAAATCAAGATGGAGAAGATCATTGAGTGAGCTGGAGACAGGCATATCAATAACTATAAGCGTACTAGGATGCAGTCCCCACAGATCGATAAAGTTGGTGGGAATAACATATAGAAAAGCCCACAATCCCCGATTCTGTCACCACCGGTTATCCTGACCAGTACAGGACACGAGAAAGAGACCATTGATAAAAAATAAACATAAAAATAAATTGATGACAGGGGAGTGGGGGGAATTGTAGAACTTTATCTGGATATATACTTTCACGGTACCATTTTATAAGTTTGCATCAATCCACTATACCATAATCTCTATCAATCAATTATATATATACCACTATCTAAATATTAATGATATTATTATTTTTTTGTTATGGCGCTTTTATTTATAACAAAAAATATTAAAAATTTTCATTAATTATACTTTTAATCACTCAAAATAAATAGAGAAGATTCTTCATAAGGGTGTAATAAGACGTCAAATTCTGAAAAAGGATGCAAAATTTTCCTAATTCCTATCAAGGACATAGAATTATTTTTAATATTTTAATTATTTTATTAATAGCTTTATTACCCCATATCAAATTTTGTTACTAAATTATTCTAATTCAGAGAAAAAGGAAACGGTTCACAAAGGACCATGGCTGCTGATTCCAATGTTGCTCCTCCTCCCAAATTCAAGGTTGTCCTAGAGTTAGAAGGCGAAACGTAACCTGCAAAAACACTGCATCAATATATTTCGGCTATTGATGATTGCAGATATAGTTATTTTTCATTTCAATTCAAATCATTCTTGCAAATTGACAAGTTTGTCTAACTAATTTCTCCTTCCTATAGGGAGGAAAAATCTTAACCCTAATAGATTAATAAAAAGTTTGGCAAAGAGTTAGTAAGGTTAAAAAGGTTTTTGAATGAGTAATTAAAATATTAAGTGTGATTTTACGTGAACTAGAAAATTTTTATGCCATTTTTTAAGAGTTTAGAATCTTAGCATGCCTCTAACGAGAATTTTCCCAAATAAATATCAATAATAAAAAAATGAAAGGCCAGCAATCATCATCCTTATCTACATTCTGTATAAATGCCTTGACAATCATATCGATTTCTTTGTTAAAGTAGCAGGACATCATGTTCCAAGAAACGATTTCACATCTATTAATGCAATTGCGTGTGGGACGATATATTACCATCACCTATGTTATACTCCTGAATATTCTTTAAGATATAATCCTAGTATAAAGAAAGACTAAGAACTGGAAAGATACTGCTGATAACGAAGACAAATATAAAGCGTTTTGTGGGTTGGCTTAGCCTCTCGTCGCTTGTTCCTTTTCTCACTCTGGCTAATCTAGTATGGAGCTCTAGTACTCATTTAACATGCTCCATTTTTGTTGAGTACTCAATTTCAGTTATTCCATTTTTCTAATTCTAGTTTCCTTGATCGTCTAATGGATCGGACGCTTCAAATCGCACTATGCTTTCTTACGTACAAGGAATTTTGCAAGAGGAATGAGGTAGGGAAATGTTGAATTTGTAATCAATTTTGCTTTCCATTTGATCCATCAAATTATTGGTATAAGGTGACCTAAATTGTAATAACGAGGTCCAATTCTTACCCAATTCATTTATTCTCTCGTTTGGCTTTATGTTTTTTTTTTTTTCAAATAATTGCAGTACAATGATGGAATATAGGAACTATTCCTATGTTAAAGTGGAAATGATCTGTAAATTCAACTGCAATGGCAGCATAGAAATAAAAAGTTGACATTGAATTTGCTAGGCTAGCACATTAACATCTTTGAGGGTCCTAGCCAATTACACAACACATCTTCATCTTAACATAGATTTCAACGTATGCAGGATGGATTCCACACAACGGCATGAGGTCGTCTAGGTTTTCAACCATTGCCGCTAGTCGGCCTTTTTCCCGCTCGTCGGGTTTTTGTCCCTTGTGGGCCTTTTGTCCTTTTTAAGGGCCTTTGTTTTCGTGAATTTGTAAGCTTGAAGAACCTTCGTAAACATATCAATTGAATTGTTCTCGATATTGATTTTTGAATACAAATCTTCATTTTTGAAATAGTATCTTGAATCTTCGTCCTCTTATGATATACTCCTTCCATCCAAAAAAAAAAAGAAAAAAAGTTTATCTTAAAAACTTTTTTTATCCTAAAAAAAGAGTTTACATTTCAAACCAAATTTCTAAAATATCTTTACTAATAATAATTATGTATACTTAAAATTAAAAAAATAAGGATAAAAATGTAAAATTATACATTTAATAGTATATTAAATGAGTTGTGCCTAATAATTAATAAAAAATTATACTTTAACTAAATGGACTCTTTTTGAGACGAAGGAAGTATCTGGTCTTTTGTCAAATAATACTTTCAATATCACAGAAAATTGTAATAACCCCTCTAACATAATTCGTCAAATATGATTGTCAACCATAAATGTTCTTTTAGTCTCAATGGCTACCATATATATATGTGTGTGTACATATATTCTACTTCAATACTAAATAAAACCAGTACATATTATAAAGTAATTTTTCAGTTAAGGACACAATTTCTAATGCAAAATACATAACTCGTAAAAGACGTGCATGTATTAAGATCACTAGCGTAGTCTAAATCTATGAAACTAACTAAAGTATTACTAGTTCTACTCAACTCCGAACAAGTGTCTGAAGTATCTTATAAGTATCTAAGAATATCCACTTTACAACACTCCGCTATTATTTGCCAAAATTGGTTTTATATTTACTAACATCACTAATTGCCATATAATCTTTCTCTTTCTTTGACTATGGTGATTGAGTGGAAAATAGTAGAAAATAGTCTAAAATGACTAGCAAGAAAAGTATTAACTGGTTTAAATTCTCGCATGCCAAACCTTTATATGACCTTAATGAGGTAATCTTTTTGGATAAAAAACAATTCATCAACTCCTTGATCACGTCTAATTTCCATATTAATAATATTAAAGTTGAGAAGCCAACTATCTTAATTGGCTGGAAATTGTGATGATGACCAAACTCTCAACAAATTATGGGGGATGATTTAGTTGGATGCTTCAATAGTGGATGGCATATCACGTTTGCTAAAGTTGATTGATCTTTCAATTCCATCTCCACTGAAAATGCATGCAGTTGAAAGAATTAAATTTGAAAAAAAAAAAATGCTGACCCTAGCTCAAGTATAAAAAGTGCCTCGGTTCATTGTTTTGTATCCAACATTGAGAATAACAATTTCAAGAAAGAATAAAGAGCAATAGGTTCTAATATTTGAGTAAGATCTAAGAGTTTGATTAGCTTTAATATTTAAGAGCTATAAGTGAGGTTTGTTTTGAGTTAAAAAATTATTTTCTTTGTAAGTGATATCTAAGTATTATCTTTGGTATTAATTCTTGAATAGAAATTAAAATTATTTCTATTTCTTCAAATTTTGACTAGTTTTACCCTTGATGATTAAGTACTTAAATTAAGTTGTCCAGTATTATTGTTGATATTAAATTCAACAATTTAGTACCAGAGCCGATTTATCCTTAGACCGATTTTTAAAGCTTATCAAAAGTCATAACGGGATAATATTAGCTTGAAATGCAATGTTGGTTCTAGCCATACAAAGTTGATAATGGCAGAAGCTTCCATCTCAGTTAGAAATATTTAGAAGCCGACAATCAATTCCAATAATTATGATTCCTAGATTATACATATGAAATTCTACCTTCTTGGAAAAGATTTATGTGCCATGGTACAGAGGACATGACTGCACTAAGAGAAGCCGAGACTTTGAGAAAGTGGAACTGGACAGCATCAAGGAATGAATAGGTGGAGGTATGGGTAAGGATCCAGTGACTTTTTTCACAATTTGGAATTTCAAAATGTTTACAAAGGGAGGCTTACAAGTTAGGTTTATTTCTTTATTTATTTATTATATTTTTGTTTTGGGTGTATCTCCTTAGCTAATATAGCTGGGAGTTTTATGCTGCATGGTATACTCCATGCTGTTCAACTTAGACTCCATGTGTGAGATCTAAGTTCTCTATTGTTAGTGGGCAATGCCATGTAATTATTATATCAATACAATACTATCATTTGTTATAAAAAACAAAAAGAGTGGAAAGTCAAAATTCGCAAGGTTATGTAAACTTTGACAATGGCTATTGAAGATGATTTATTACAACGGTTCAAAGATGGCAAAACATTGTGTTAAAGTAAAAAATTTACTTCGGCCGCAGAGGCCATTTTTCTTCAATTTTTACTGTTCTTGCGGGCGAAAAAGGTGCGAAAATTTTACTGGGCGATGAACAGTATTTACTGTTCATCGCACAGTAAAATTTCCAAAATTTAACGTTCATGAACAGTGTTTTTACTGTTCATGAACCGTGTTTTTTTTTTATTGCACTCTCTCCAACCGGTGGTAGTCGCATCGTCTCGCTATTCAACGCTTTGCGACAGTAGTTCGACGGTGGTGCTATTCAACGTCTGCAGTTTGGCTTTCACGTAACGGCATGCGGTGAGAGATAGAGATTAAGTTCTAGTTTCTTTCACCAAGGGCCATTTGTAGTGGGCCATTTGAGTGTAGTGTAGTATCATTTTTGTATAGTATTAGTGACCCGATATAACCGGGCTTTTGTATGTTTGGTTGAGCATAGGTTGTCTAGGTTTTCAACCTGTGCCGCTTTGCGGCTTTTGTCCCATGCTGCGGGTGGTTTGTGCCCCTTTGAGGGCTTCTCGTCCCGTTCAAGGTCGTTGTTTTCGTGGGTTACAGCGCTGTTTTTCAGTAGCAACTCCATGAAACTCTCTAAACCTTTCGGCTCTGTATATTGGCCATTGTGCCCAGTTTCAATATAATATCGTTTCAGTAAAAAAAAGATGGCAAAACATTGACACAAGCATGGGATGCACTCAAATCACTTTTAGCAAAGAAAAATGATGCAAAGTTCTAAAGGCTCAAAAATGAGTTACTAATTATTTCACAACAAAATATGATGGGGTTTTTTTTTTTTTAAGGCAAAATATATTTGTGATGAAATATCCAAACTGGATCCTAACAACACTACCACAGAGACCCGAATAAGAGCAATTATTCTCCATAATTTGAGACCAAAATAAAGGGTATTATTACTGATACCCCCTAGATGGGCTAATGGAAGGAATCCTGCCCAGTTGGAAAGTTTTTTTTTCCAATGAGGAAGCTTTAGATGAGAGTTTGTTTAAACTTTTAGTCAACAATGACGACCAAGTCTTTATACCAAATAACAAGATTATTAAGATAGACGCCAAATGACCAAATAGGTTCGGAGGCAGGCATGGTCCTTGTAAAAAAGTAGTAGAGGAGCCACAATGAAGGGAGAGCTAGCTAAAACCAAGTATAGATGCTAAGATAGACAATGTCATGGTCCACAACAAAACAAAAGATGATGGAATAATGAACGCTACAAAGATGGCAATTGGTCACCGTGTTAGATTTTGTAGAAAGTAGGTAGCTGAAAGTAATGTTACTTCATCCCTTTAGAGAGTAAATGAAGATGAAAAGTACTAGGATGTATAAGTATCTTTTATAGTAGCACTGATTTAGAAGAAAAGTACATTCCAATAGTTATAATTACTAAATGTGTTAATTATAATGGTAATTGGATTGTTGATTCTGGTGTTCTAATTGTATGACTAGAAATAAAAGAAAACAATTACGGGTTTAACTGAATATAAAGAAAGTTGTGTGGCGGTGACAGTAGATTATTCTAATCCCTTGTATACTTTGTCACCGCAGTTCACTCACAACAGGTTGAACTGAAAAATGTTTATTATACTCTTGGAATGATAAAGAACTTTCGTCAGTGTCACAATTTACGGTTAATGTTTGGCATGTTTTATTCAATTCCTGCAATGTCTAGGTGTATAGAAATTCAAAACTAACAGGTGAACCAGTGATGTAAGGGCAAAAGTTTGAGTCAATCTAAGTGATGGGATAAGAAGCCATGTTGATAAGACAACAAAGTATGAGATAACAGACCTATGGTATGCTCGATTAGGCCCTATGACTTACCACAAGTTAAAGACAATAATAAATAAGTCAATGTTAAATGACATTTCTTAGATGTTCGAGAAGATACAGTTTGTCCTAGTTGCTAGCATGAAAAATCTCATTAACTAATATGTGAAGAGTCAAACTTCAAAGTTGCTAGCATGAAAAATCTCATTAACTAATATGTGAAGAGTCAAACTTCAAAGCCAGGATGGCTCTTAAGCTTGTTCACTTAGTGGCATGAGTCATATGATTACTTTTGTTTTCAAGATATACTAAATATATATATATATATACGTATATATATATTTGTTAGGGCATTAAAAAATGTCTTTATAACTCATCTACTAAAACATGTGGCCTATTAAGACAATCCAAAAACAAAAAAAACAAAAAAAATGCTTTCTATACTAATGTAGATATAGTATACTCTCTATTAAGGCATTTTCAAATGTCTTAATATGATATATTTTACTATACATACATGGTAATTCCTCAAATGTTATGATATCAGGAATTGCCTTTATAGATAATTTGAAAGGGCATTAGCAAATACCTTTATAGACCCTTTTTTTTAAAATATATATATATTAATATGCTACATATTAAATGCATAAAGAAAATAAAAAATTACAAATTCTTTAATAGACACAAGAGAAATGATAAATTAGGTCAAGTCACAAAGGCAATGGGAGAATCTTCTAATTTCTTTAATTCTCTATTGCCAATTTACTGTAGTATTCTTCCAATTCCTTCCAATTTTGAAGTAAGCTGAAAATATGGTGTTGAAGATAACATCTGCCTCATCCCATTTGCATCTATCCATTCACAGGCTTTCAATGTTAGTAGGATTGCTCAAAAACCAATCAAAAATCTGCAAAATCATTTCAAACAAAAGTCAACCTTAGTTGAATGGCAGACAAGTAGAGTAACAATCAACCAATATATATCTCAAAATTTGAAATATCAATCTCCTGAGCACAAGAGGGAAATCACAAGAGGAAAATCATTGAAGTAACAGAAAACTTCAGTTCAAAAAATTGTGTTGGAGGGGGAGCATTTAGAAGTGTTTTCACACTTAGTTTCCAAATGGTCAAAAAGTTGCCATATAAGCATTTGGACGTGTTTTTTTTTTCAGTTTTTTATTCACATGTAAATGAAATAGTGGATGCAAAATTACTTACCAGTCAAATTTCTTGGCACTACAATGTTGAGTAATAACCATGCCAATGTAATTGATATGACTACATCATTAAAAATCTCTCATAAATTCATGCATATGAAAAATAAAAATTTGAGCCATCCTCCTTATGGATTGATTTTCAAAGCCATATAATTTAGTTTTTCAAAAATCATATATTCTCCAGTTTCTTAATCTATAATTTCCTCACATTTTCATTCCTATAGTTCTACAACTTATAATTGGAAAGTTTCAAACTTGAAATAGAAATATCAAGTTTCTGTCTCTCATAATGTTCTATACTGGCCTATCTTCTCTGGGAAGCAATACTGGTTTCTCTTTCATTATTCCAACTTATCGTACAAGCATGGGGTTTCCGGGTACATGAAAGTGCTGAACTCACTTCATTTAAATAGTACTTTCTTCCATTCTGTTCCAATTATGTCCATAACTAAAATTCTTCTTGATTTGCACAAAAGGCAACAAATATTCATTCATAATTTCATTCTTCTTTTGCCTAAGTGGGATTTTAAATTTTAATTGGACCTTGTTTTGTACACACAGTCAGGCCAACTATAAGAAACCAAAATGTAGCAATGAAACTCTTATTTGTTGTGTAGGTGTATTAAACCAAGCTCATTTACTAAATTAGAGTTAGATTAGGATTTTGTAATTATTAATTGTATTAGAATTGAATTGTTTTAGGAAAATAGATTTTGAGTAGAATTTGATTATCACATCTTAATTGGTTTTGATTAAATATGGGATCTATATAAAGGACCCATGGTTATAGTTTTTGAGAGGCTCAGAAAAACAAAACGAGAGAGACTCCAAGAAAAATAGAATTGTGAAAAGTAAGAATTTTTTCTTACTGTTTGTATTTTGATATGTAGAGTTTTTTCCTACCTTATTATTTGTTTCCAAATAAATTATTTTGTTATTTTCCACTGTGTAAATTTTGAACATAGGGTTTTTACATCCTACATATGGTATCAGAGCCAACAACATTAGTTGTTGGTTTCATGATCCTGGTGATTTTCTAGCAAGGGAGGATAAAAGTTACTTGTTAGCCATGGATGATTGGAACATAAAATGTGTTGTTCCAAAACTCATGGAAAAGCAAAATTATAATTTTTGGAGGATTCAGATGGAAACACACTTTTAAGCATACGATTTGCTACAGTTCATTCAAAAGGAGGTACCAGATAATGTCGATGCCAAAATCAAAAGAAAGGTACATTTGACCTTATCTCAAATTTATCAGGCAATTGATATGTCAATTTTTTATAAAATTTATACTGCTAAAATTGCCAAACAAGCATGAGATATTTTGGAAAGAGCTTATATTGGCATAGATCAAATTAGAAAAAATAATGTGTTATTATTGAAAAGAAAATTTGAGTTGTGTGTTATGGAGAAATTTGAAACGATTGAGAACTATTTTTCTGGTTTGTTAGATATCAAGAATGAGATGGAATTTAATGGGTATATTCTTGATGATAAATTTTTTGTGGAAAAAGTTTTTTATTCGTTATCTATGAAGTTTGATTATGTTGTTGCACTTATATTGGAGACTAAAGATTTTTCAACTTTAAGCATTGAAAAATTACACAGTTCATTAATTCTTCATGAACAAAGAATTGATGGGAAGCTTGTGTTAGAGAATAAGGCAGTGGAACAAATATCAAAACCTCAAGATACTACAATAATTGAGGAAAAATATGGTCCCAATTTAGAGTCAAATGTTCAAAGTCAAAATTTTGAAGAGATTGATTGTGCAAATTACCATGTTGATTTTGTAAAAGATGAAGAAGAGATAATTGGTTTGGTAGAGCAACAAGAAGAAATTTTTGATGTTTTGGCTGATGAAGAAATCGTTAATTTAGAAGAAAATTGGAAACCATTGACATGCTTGAAGAAGATGAGAGAAAACTTGAATCTCTTTCTCTATAAGAGAAATTCGGTATTGTAGAATATTTTGAATTGCATACCGATGATGAAGATTATTGTTTTCAAAAGTGGGTCAGTATGAATGACTTTTTTGATCAAGAAGAAGAGCAAAATAGAAGTTTTTCAAAGTATAAATTTTCATTCATGACAAGATTGAAGGTGATAATGAAGATCAAGATCAACAAGTTGATGTCATACGTGGTTTACATGGCAAAAGAGATTTCAAAAGAAATTCATACTCGAGATAGAGTTGGAGCTACTTCCATGGCAAGCTTGGTTTAAGAGAGGCATTGTAGGTGTATTAAACCAAGCTCATTTACTAAATTAGAGTTAAATTAGGATTTAGTAATTATTAATTGAATTAGAATTGAATTGTTTTAGGAAAATAGATTTTGAGTAGGATTTGATTATCACATCCTAATTGTTTTTGATTAAATATGGGATCTATATAAAGGACCCATGATTATTAGTGTTTGAGAGGCTCAGAAAAAGAAAACGAGAGAAACTCCAAGAAAAATAGAATTGTGAGAAGTAGGATTTTCTTTTCACCGTTTGTATTTTGAAGTGTAGGGTTTTTTCTTACCTTATTGTTTGTCTCCAAATAAATTATTTTGTTATTCTCTGCTGTGTGCATTTTGAACATAGGATTTTTACATCCTACATGTTGCCTTCCATTTTCTCATTGCATTTCCGAAACTCAAGTCTGACAAGAAGCAAATTCCACTCACAAACTAATAACCCAATTCAAATGATTTTATCTGGAATAAAACTAAATTTGACAAGTTCACAAACCGTGCTTGATTCTTTTGCCTAAGTAGTTGATTTTAGTGCAAATTAACTATACATACTTGTAATGACACTAATGCACATCTAAAAAAAAAAAGATAAAGCAAACCAACAAGGAAAATGACCCAAAAAAAAAATACCAAAACCCACAAAAAATACCTTGGTCTTTTCAGCTAGAGCAATTTCTTCTGTATTATAATAAAGTTACTTTTAGGCATTTCTCCAAACACTTTGTAGACAATTTAAATTCAGACATTGGTATTAAAAAATGGTAGGAATTCAAACTCAAAACATTTCTAAACATCCACTAATAAATCCAATGCAAGGCCAAAAAGTTTGAAAATTTGAATAGATTACCTAAACCTTCACAACTGATCAAAGTCTTCAAAAGTTGAACCATTGTTGAGTTATGGGACTGGAAGCCATCTATACAGGCTGTCTATAATAGTTAAAGGCATCAATGGCACCATTATTTTATGTTCAACACAAAAACACTATCCAAAGTTACTGAAACCCACCACCATACCGATCCAAAAAAATCTAATCCCTAAACCATCTTCTAGGGATTTAACTTAGGCAAAAAGATTTTTCCCAATTAGTTAATCTAGGATTAAAAAAAATAGTGAAGCAAGATCAAGAGAAAAACTAATATTGTGGTAGAGTAGATCGTGGATTGAGCAAATGGGGGAGAGGTGTGTAGATGAGTGGTAGGAAATTCTTGAATATATGAAAAATTGAGGAAAGGATACAAATGAAAAGTGTTAAAATAATTTTTAAAATTAAATAATAAATAATAAATACCTCAAAAAACATCTATAATGGCATTTTCTAAAATGTGCCTTTAAAGAAATGTCTTAATAAGAACTAAAGCATATATCATCACCAAATGTCCTTAAAAGATATGTATAATAACATTTTTTTAGAAAGTGTGATAAGTCGTTAATTCGTCATATTTTTAGTTATTAATTTCCTTATATTTTGATTTTATTTGTGTTTAATTGGAAAGAATTGGGAAAGTTTTGTTTATTTCAAGTTTTAGGAAGCTTTAAATTAATTTTTACTAAATTTAAGTATTTTGCAATTTTGTAGGAAGGAAACTGCTTGGAGAAAGATAAGGACCGGAAAGATTTGTTTGCATCCAAAAGTTATGATTTTGGTGGAGAAAAGAAAGGGAAGTTGGTTGACAATGCCATGGCGTGTAACTTGTAATGCCATAGCATGGAGTAAGATGGCAGGCCAATTACGGAAAAGGAAAAGATTATGCAAAACTGGTCAAATCAGATCAGTCAAAAGAGTTTCACACGTTATTAACTCCTAGTCTTTAGGGACCAGAACAAGGATAAATAGAAGAGACTAGCATCAAATAGCGGCGGGTTCCTTCCTGGAGAGCAAAAGAGAAGAAAAAAAAGAAAAGGGAGTTCGGGAGAAGCCGCACAAGCCAAGGAAGCGTCCAAGTTGGTCAAAAGCAGCCACAATTCTTTCTTGGAGGAGCATCGGTTCTTTCAATTTATTTTTCTTTATGATTTCTCAAATTATGTCTAGCTAAAATTTTCTTTTCAACCAAGGATTATAAGGTTTGATTTCAATTAATTGTGAGATTTCAGTTTTTCATTGGTTTCTTTGATTTTAAATATTATATATTCTTTGCAAATAAATTTATTATTGTTTTGAATGTTAAACAAATCAGGCCTGTTGTTTAATAGTTACATACAATAATTAGTCAATTAGAATAAATTCATGCAATTGTTCTGAATTAGTGACAAATAGCAAGTTCGAAAGGTAATCAACGCCTAAGATTTATGCTATAGGAATATATATTCTAACTTAAATAAACTAGGTCAATGTCCGAGTTTACTGGCTAGAGATTGGGTCTTTACAGTTCTTAATGAAATTAACGGATATAATTTATAGATCGTTATCGAAGATTATGTCTGTTAATTAGGGAAATAACCTATAGGTCGTATTCTGAAAGTTATCGACAATTTTAGAAGAGATTGGTTATTATAGGACGGATCCTTAACGACTATAACTAATCTATTTGAAAAACAAAGAATTATCTTTTAAATCGAAGATCAATTAAGAGAATCAACACCGAAATAAATCCCTGGTTGAAAGCTTTTCTTGAATTGAATTTTTCTTTTATTTATTTTCTTGTTTATTGCTTAAGAATTATTTGTTTAATTAGTTAAAAATCTCCAAACCCCCGTTTGTTACTAAGAAACAGATTTTAACCAATCTCTGTGGATTCGACCCTACTCACTACTATTACAAGTTCCGGTTTAGAGGAGGTTTATTTTTGGTTAGATTCGACACCCACCAAAGTGTCTTTAAATGGGTGTCTTAATATGTATTATTTCTAGTAGTACATTGGGTTGACTTTATGAAGGAAAACTCAGAAGCCTTGGCCAATTTCAAACAAGTCAAAGAGATGAAGAAGAAAGAAGTAGGTCACAAAATAAAATGCCTGTGCACTAACAATAGAGGTGAGTATTTATTTAATTAATTTAGCAAGTTTCTACAAAGGAATAAAGCTAGAAGGCAACTAACTTAATTGTTGTCCCCTGTGTGGTATTTTTTCACCTAGTGAAGGTGTCTCTTATAGAGTCTTCTTAGGTGTGTCGTTAGGAGTGCTTAATTCTCTCTCTTGGGGATGGGGAGGGGGTGCCTTTAAGGAGGTAGATTATAGTTTAAGGCACAAAAACTAAATAGTCTTAGATAGTCCCTTTCCTAGAGCAGATAGTTCAAAAAAAAAAAAAAAAACAGCTGACACTTGCTAAACAAGTTTTTTTCCTTAAGTTAATTACTCAAAACTAGGTAATGATTTCTTAATCAAAATCTTGTTCTCATTGGGCAAACACCTCCTTCTTTCTTTCTTTCTTCTCATCTTCCAAGCTAAGCACAAATTCTAACTGCAAATACGAGCTGAGGTCGGGATTCTAAGAGGTAATCCAGGATAGATCTGGGTCTTCTGGTGCAGAATCTTTGAGAATTTTCCCATCAATGTTCTTTTTTGCCTCTTGTCTCTTCGTTCTTCTGGAGCTTGGCTTAACAAACTTCTCTTGCCTCCTTGTCTCTCTATTCTACTAGAGTTTGGCTTAACAAATTTCTTGCTTGAAATCTCAGCTTTCTAATTCTATTTCTCTACTGCTCCATTCTTCTACAGGCGGGACTAATTCTTGGTTGGTGAGTAGAGAGATGGATTGTGGGGCAGCATCTAACCTTGAACATGAGGAGGAGCTTGTGGGTTTGTTTCAGAAATTTCAGTTGTCGAAAGAAGAAGAAGGCATGTTACTGGTGGAGGATGATGTCCAGTAATAAGGGAGGAGTGCAGACACAGCTTGATTGGGAAAGTTTTTGGGGAAAAAGAGTGAATTTCTTAGGATTAAGGAATACATTACAGAATATTTGGCCAATTTCTAAGCCGTTTATTACGAGAGAGCTGGGAGCTAATATGTTCCAATTTGTTTCCAAGTCTAAAACCAATAAGCGGAAAGTGTTGCTGGGCAAAAGGTGAACTTTTGACAATTAGTTCCTTGTTTTCAGAGACTGGACAGATAATTTGCAACAATCACAAGCAAATTTTCAGTCGATTGAGTTGCGGGTGGAGGTATGGAATCTCCCAATACAATTGATGACAAGGGAGACTGGTTTCAAGATTGGTAGCTTGTTCTCAAAGGTGAGTGACGTCTGGATTCCATCCACGAGCAGTAAGAAAGGAAGACAGTTGTAGATCTTAGCCACAATTGATTTGTGCAAGCCTTTGTTAAGAGGTACAATTCTAAAACTTGAAAGTAAAGCTTGTTGGATTTCATTTAAATATGAACAATTGGCTGCATTTTGCCATTATTGTAGAAGGGTAGGGCATGGAGAGAGGATGCACAAATTTAGAAGTGAATATGCTAACAAAGGGGTCTTAAAGGAAGAGGAATATGGGGATTGGATACGGACAGTGGGAACCAAAGTGCTTGAAAAAGAAAAAGAAAAAGAAAAAAAAACAGGGGGAACCATTGTGTTGAGGAACAAAAATGAACAAAGGAAGGGAGAGCATCCGAATGATGTAGGAGTGAGGGATAATTATCAGGCAAGACAGAATGAGAGCTTGGGAGAGGTAGAAAGCCGAGTAGAGAAGGAAAGGCTGAGTGAGTTTTTGAGGGAGGAGAAGTCCAACAGGGCCACGAGTGGGTAGTTTTCGGGAGAAAAGAAAAGTGGATCGAGTGTTGAGTTGTTAGGTGGGCAAAAACATGAGGGAGGAGAGAAAGCAATGATTGTGCTGAAAAACCAAGTGCACTCCTAAGAGGGCTTTCCTATGCAAAGCCATGGAACGAATGTGTTGGAAGGAGAGGAGAAGAGACAGAACCTCATGGAGGTCGAAAAATCACAAGAAATTCAGCTGTCGGATCAGAACGACAATGGACAAAAGCAAGAATTAGGAGATGGCTAGTTTATGGGTAGCGATTCTAATGATATTGCCAGCAGGGAGGAGAAAAAAGGAGGGCAGCCAAGAGCCGAGTTCAGTTTTGTTAATTTCAAAACTTTCATTAACAGAATGGAGATGCGGGAATTAGGTTTTGTTGGAAGGAAATTTACGTGGGCCAACAATAGAAAAGGGAAGGGTTTTGTTGAAGAAAGGCTAGATAGATACTTTGAAACTTCAAACTGAATCTTAGAGAACCAAAAAGCTAAAGTTTTCTATATGGAAAGAGTTTCATATGATCATTCTCTTCTACTATTAGATATGGCACCCAATGATCAGAGAGTTTAGAAGAGATTTGTTTTTTATAGAAGGTGGATTAAGAAGGTGAAGGAGAGATAATCAAAAAGGCATAGAGCAAAGACGTTGCAGGAACCCCAATGTATCAAATCTGCTCCAAAATTAGACAGTACAGAGTGGAGCTTCTACAATGGAGGCATAAGCAAGATTTCAATTCCGCTAAAAAGATCTTAGAGACCAAAGAACAATTGGAAGAGCTAAGGAAGCAAGAAGGGAATAGGAACTGGAGCAGGTAGAGCCAACTTCAAGTTGAACTTGATGTTGCATATCAGGATGAAGAGATATTTTGGAAACAAAAAGCTAGGGTCCAATGGCTTCTAGAAGGAAATAAAAACGCAAAGTTCTTTCATGCATTCACAATGAACAGAAGGAGACATAATTTGATCAAGACTTAGTGAGGGGGGATGGCTAGATATGTGAGAAGCCAGAGGAGATAAATGAGGTGATTGTGGAGTTTTATCATCAATTGTTTCATTCTTCAAATCCACAACAGTTCCATGAAGGGTTAGATGGCATTCCATAATCTATCACCGCAGCAATGAACCAAAGATTAATCCGGCCAGTGGAGAAAGGTGAGATAAAATATGCTCTTTTCCAAATACAGCCCAATAAAGCTCCTGGACCAAATCGTATGAACCCTCTTTTCTTCCAGTCTGATTGGGATGTGGTCAAAGTGGACATTTGTAATGCTATTAAAACTTTTTCTGTCATAAGAAATTGCTTAAACAAATGAATTATACTTTAATCACTCCTATCCCTAAAGTTAAACATCCAACCTCTATGTCCCACTATAGACCAATCAGTCTGTGTAATGTTGTGTATAAAATTATCTCTAAAATTGTAGCTGAAAGATTAAAAAACTACCTTCATAAATGCATTAGTCCCTGCCAGGCAACGTTTATACTTGGGAGACAGATCTTAAACAATGTAGTAGTTGCTCATGAGTGCATACACACTTTATACTCTAGGCATAAAAGAACAAAGGGATTGATGGCTTTAAAACTTGATATAGTCAATGCGTATGATAGAGTGGAGTGGAATTTTCTTTGTGAGATGCTTAAGAAAACGGGTTTTGATGGAACTTTTATTTCTTGGATTAAACAGTGCATTAGCTCCTCTACTTTCTCTATAAATACTAATGGGGAGTCTTGTGGGTATATTCAACCATCTAGGGGTTTGAGACAGAGGAACCCAATATCATCGTATTTGTACCTAATAATTTCGGAAGTATTCTCGAATATGATTAGGCAAGCAAGTATGAGAGGAGAAAGGACCATTAATTACTCATTTGTTATTTGTAGATAATTCTCTACCTTTTTGGGAAACAGATATTGATCAAGCAAAGAGAGTGAAATCATTACTGGTCAAGTTCAGTAGCTATTCAGGGCAATTGGTCAACCTCGACAAATCGTCCATTTTCTTTAGGAAAAACATGATGACGGAAACTAAGAAGGCCAAATGCCAAAATCTGGATGGGATCAAGGAGCAGTAGAAGGCAAAGTACCTGGGACTTCCTATGCATATAGGGAGGTTTAAGAAGAAAGTGTTCACCTATGTGGTGGAAAAAGTGCAAAAAATAATAAAAAATTGGAAAAACAAGTTCCTAAGTCTAGTAGGGAAAGAGGTCCTCATCAAGGCGGTAATTGATGCACTCCTAACATATGTAATGGCCTGTTTCAAACTACCGAAAAATGTAAGTCAAGCGATTGTCAAGAACTCAGCCACTTTCTAATGGAGAGAAAGAGAGAAAGGTAGGCCAAGAATCCATTGGAAAGCTTGGAAGGAAATGACCAAATTCAAAGAAGAAAAGGGGTGAGGTTTCAAGAATCTCCAAGTGTTTAATGATGCGTTGTTAGCTAAGCAAATTTGGAGGGTGATAACCCAACCAAATATGCTCATAAGCAAGGTGATGAAGGCCAAGTACTTTCCAAATGAGAGCATTTTGATGGCCCAACCAAGAGCCAATACCTCATGGTTGTGGAAGAGTTGGATGGGAGCTAGATATATTATTCAAAAAGGAACAAGATTCCAAGTGGGAGATGGGCGGTCTATCTGGATTTGGAAGCACCCCTGAATTCCGAGAAAGCCAGATAGTAAACTCACTTCTATACTCTCTACTCAGGACCAAGTTACTTAGGTTAGCCAACTTATGAACTAGGAAGGAATAGGCTGGAATAAGGAATTGATTAGGTGGATCTTCACCTAGGTAGATGTAGAGGCCATCATGACCATTCCAATTAACAAGGGTAGTAGAGGTGACAGAATAGTATGGCAGCCTGGCAAACAAGGAAATTACTCAGTCCAGTCAGCATACAAGAAGTTAATGAGCGAACAAGGGCAGCAAACCCAAAGACCAGAAAGTAGCACTTCTAGAGGAATACTGGAAAAAGTTTGGAAGACCACTTGGAAACTGGGAGTTAAAGGGAAACTGAAACATTTTCTTTGGAGATGTAGGCATGGTATCTTACTGACAAAGGATCAGTTAGCATCAAGAGGTATTTAAGAAGACCCAATATGCTAAATGTGCAGAGAGCAGGAAGAAACAGTGGAGTATATACTTATAAACTACTATAGAGCAAGGTTGGTATGGAAGTTAGCTTTAGTGAAATAAAGAGATGGTGAGCAATATAATGGCTTCAAGAATTGCTGGCCGGATATTTATGCAAATAAAAAAAAGAGATAGCTAGAATGACAGAGCACAACTGACTGTTTACATATTATGGATGCTCTTGAAAACAAGGAACCTCTGGATTTTCCAGCACGAATGGAGGGAAAAGAAGCAAGTGATGGATATGGCCATGGCGGAATGGGTAAAATTTTGGGCGGCTAAGGAGAAGGAATGCACCTTCAACCAAAGTATGAATTCATGATGAAGGATGAAATAGAGACTAGGAGCAAGAATGTAAGCTCAGTAGTGTCTATTTGTATTGAGAGGAAAATGAGGAATAGAAGCCAAAGAGTGTAGGGCATCCAGTCTGTGCAAGAGTTAGAAACGTTACCCATTGTCTTTGAGTTTAGTCACTTTTGTTTTGATTTATTTTTTATCACTTAGGTGATTTGTTTAGGATATTTGGGTATAGAGAGATTGGAATGAGGAAATTATTTTTTTCTGAGCCTTAGACTCGAAATGAGTACTAAGGAATCTTTAGCCAGTGGGCTTTTTGTACATGATATGTTTTGTGGAAAGTATATACAACTAACGTTTTAGTCAAAAAAAAAAGAAAAAAAAAAGAAGAAGGCAACTAACTTGTAATGAAGATCCTGAACAAAATGGAGTAGCAGAATGAAAAAATCAAGATTTTACAAAGATTTGCAAAATTTTGATATATGCTAGAAATATACCACCTCGATTTTGGACAGAATGTATGAAGATAATATCTTAAGTGATTTTGGACAGAATTGGTTACCTCAACTAAAATTGAGATTTGTCTCACCATCTGAGAAGTTAACGAACGTGGGACTTACTGTTACCTACTTAGAGTATTTGGTTGTGTTTGCTATATATTCAAGACAAATCATCTCCAAAAACAATTTGACAAGAAGTAATTTGATGTATTTTTATTGGTTATGATAATCAATGAAAAGGTTAAAGATGTTGTGATCCTATAATCGGGAAGTGTTATGTCTCAAAAAACATAATATTTTATGAAACATCTTTTTAGTTTTGCTCACAAGCAACAATATTACTAGATTCATTGTATATTGAAAAAAGATCTTTGATAAATAAGATGGTGTTGCCAAAAATTAAATACTTCAAAAAGGAGATATTGAACACCCTTACTAGTTTCACAAAAGACAAGTTTCAATCCAATTGATAAAGGTAAAGGTCATTTTCCAATTTGAGTCTATCCAACTCCAGAAGATAAAAGATCAAGCTAATATAAGAAGATTAAAGGTGATAATAATTCTCCAGTGCAACTTTGTAGATCCCCCAAACAAAGAAAGAAAAATATATACTAAATGTAGTTTGATAGAAACTAATATGGTAAATTACATCCATCTCTCTCTCGATTTATGAAAATTACCAATAGAACCTCATTGTTTTAAAATACTACCACATCTATAGTAAATTAAATCCATCTCCTTTGAGATTTATGGAAATTACCAATAGAACCTCGTTGTTTCAAAATGCTACCACAGCTCCCCTTGGCTAGACGGATCAAAATAACCAAAAAACTAGCCATGGTTTACACCCGAAAAAAAAATAATGAGACTATTGTCAGTTAACCAACCATGGTTTTGACCTAGAAAAAAAATAAAACAGGCAACAAAGAGACGGAAATAAACAAAGGGGACTATACCTCATTTTTCTATGTGCTGGCAGTGCTGCCAACAAAAGCTTCTAAAAAATCCTTGTCTCCATCCGTACCTGACATGCCTATCTGACTTCTCTAGCTCCATGAGTAAAATTGTCACTATGTCTTGCTGCCAAACCAAAAAAGCACGCTATGAGTGTGGATGAAAAGAATATGACACATTTGCATATTTTAAAATTTATGTATTTACTATGCCTTATGGTCCTTAGGCAGTATACTAAGATGCATTGGTTTTCTTTTGGTTTCAGGGTTTGAGAATGGTTATTGTAAAATCTAGGTGACATATGGAAACCAAATGTTTTTCATAGATAATGTTGACCCTAATAGGTATTCTTGCATAGTGTTATTTTCTAATGTGTCTATGAAACTATTTAACGATACTAATGCATGGAAAACTACAAAATTTGATATTGCATGTGAATTAACTTGGAAGGTAGTTGAACTAGATATAAATTTAGATAGTGATATAATAGCAATGTTTAGGTTCCATGGCAATGAGGGAATTGTCAATTTAGTGATTACTGATCATACACATGGGAATAATTGTACCACTAATGTTGTTACTAAAAACATGAAAAGAAAATAAGGTAAGTAGAATGGTAAATGTGCTAGGAGTAGGAGTAAAAGAGTAGGTGCAAACGTAGAAAGTACCCCAAATGATAAAGTTGAATCCAACAGTAAGGATGATTTGTATGTGTCAAGTGATGAGGATAAAATGCACCATTAGATGGATGGTAATCTGTTCATGAAATATGTTATTGAAGGGGTAGAAAGTGATAGTCTTAGTTGGAGTGAGTTATCAAATTATGAATCAAATGATGAAGTCCCATTGGAAATGATTCTGACAGTGACTTTGAGAATGATCTAATGGGATCATACTTAAATGGACCTGAATTAAAAACACAAATGGGTGTGAAATTTAAGCTATTTCCAAGGATGATGTTTGATAAT
Source organism: Gynochthodes officinalis (assembly GCA_020080225.1). Classification (NCBI taxonomy): domain Eukaryota; kingdom Viridiplantae; phylum Streptophyta; class Magnoliopsida; order Gentianales; family Rubiaceae; genus Gynochthodes; species Gynochthodes officinalis. The sequence continues at coordinate 34,200,690 of CM034615.1, read as the reverse complement.
ATAAAAGTGCTATATGAATCTTCAATCTAGTGGGGATCCACACTGATTAGGATGAAAAATGAGCAGAAAAGGATTACAGCAGTTTGTGGTGATGATGAATGTGAGTGAAGGGTTGATACCTCATTAATGCCAGATGAAATGACCTTTAATATTAAGACAGCTAATTCAAATCACGCTTGTAAAAGTTTTGAAAATATTAGGGTTTCAGCAAAATGGATGGCTAGAAGAATCAAGAACTTGGTCAGACCCACATGTGAAGATAAATGTTATAAAAAAAATGAATTAATTGAGTTGGGTATTAATCCAATTGACATGCAACTGTGGAGGGCGAAAGGAAAGCCATAGAGATAATAGATGGGAATCATGCTGCATCCTATAAATTGTTGCCTAAATACTATGTAATGATCATGAGGACAAATCCTGGAAGTGTGGAAAAAGTTCATTATCACATGTTAGTTAGTTCTACAATCCCTTTAGTTAAGAGGTTTTTCATGGGATTCAATGCAATGAAGTAAAGGTTCTTTGGTGGTTGTCAACCCTATATTAGATTTGATGGTTGCCACTTGAAGGGATCTTTTGAGAGTGTATTGCTATCTGCTATAGGAATAGATAGGAATGGGACACTAGTTCCACTTGCCTTTGATGTAGTTGAAAGTGAAAATAAGGAAAGGTGGCTTTTTTTCTTTGAATGGCTGTTTGAGCATATGGGGGGATTTTCACCTACCAAAACATGGATCTTTATGATAGATAGACAAAATGTAATATGCAAATATTAGGATCTATTTAGGATTGATTATTTTAATTTAGTTCATATTTTCATGCATTAATTATGTATTCTCAATTCCAATGTGCATGTAGGAGTTGGTCAAGGCTACTTCTCAAATGATGCTGCATTCAATACATAAGAAATGTTGCATGCATATATTTATGAATTTCAAGTCAAAATTTCTGCCAATCATCCTCAAAATGTTATTTTGGAAAGATGCAAGGCCTTACCAAAGCACATATTTAAGAGGCAATAGTCAGGATGAAAAGTTGAAACTTGAAACATATTAGTCGTTGGAAAATATAGGTGATGAAGTGTGAGCCAGGTATACCTTTCCATATGACATGAAAAATGACTACATAACCACTAGTACAAGTGAGTCACTGAACAATTGGTGGGTGATTTGAAAAAAAAAAGAAAGGTGGCTTTTTTTTTCTTTGAATGGTTGTCTGAGCATATGGGTGGATTTTCCCCTACCAAAACACAGATCTTCATGATAAATAGACAAAATGTAATATGAAAATATTAGGATCTATTTTGGATTGATTATTTTAATTTAGTTTATATTTTCAAGCATTAATTATGTATTCTAAATTCCAATGTGCATGTAGGAGTTGGTTAAGACTACTTCTTAAATAATGCGGGATGCAATACATAATAAATGCTACATGCATATATTTACGAATTTCAAGGTAAACTTTTTGCCAATCATCCTCAAAATGTTATTTTAGAAAGATGAAAGGCCTTATCAAAGCATATATTTAAGAGGCAATAGTCTGGATGAAGCGTTGAAACTTGAAACATATCAGTGGTTGGAAAATATAGGTGATGAAGTGTGAGCTAGGAATATCTTTCCATATGACGTGAAAAATGACCACATAACCAATAGTACCAGTGAGTCACTGAACAATTGGTGGGTGATTTGGGAGAAAAACTTGTATTGACAATGATGGAGACTCTAAGATCCAAGTTGATGGGCAAAATTTAGAAATGTATGAATCCAGTTGTGCATGGAGATATGACATAGTCCCAAGAGTGATGGCTATGTTGAATAATGCAATAGAAAGGTGCAAAACATCAACATAAGGTATGCTAGTGGGAGTACCTATGAAGTGAATGAGGGAAATGAGACATATATTATTGAAACTACAACTAGATTATGTGATTGTCAAGTATGAAACTTGACTGGAATCCCTTGTGTTCAAGTGACCATGGTCCTAAATGATAGGAGATAATTATTGACTGACAACTAAAATCCCTGCTTATCCAAGGAGTCCTATTTGAAGACATACTCCAATCTCACCAATCCTATTCCTGTTGTGAGTTCTTGGCCAAATTTTGCAAAAAGAGAGGTTCTACCACTAGAATTGAGAAGAATACTTAATAGACCCAAGAAATCTAGAAGAAAAGCCAAGGGTGAATATGAGGTTGCATGTGTTAGAATATCAACCACCTTTCAATGTAGACGATGCATACAATTTAGGCACAATAAGAGAACATTGTTGGTGATCTGCTAATGACAAGAAGAAGGCATTCTAAGAAAGTCAACAAATAGGTAGTTTTTTTTTTTTACTTCTAGTCATTTGTTTCATTTACTGGTGTTTCATATGCTATGAGAAAAATTTTGACTATGAGCATGCCTTCATTGGAAGGGTGACACTGGGAATACATTTGCAAAAGATCTTGGAATAGGTACGCCTACAAACAATACTAGAGAAACTACGAATGGTGCTCAAAGACAAAACAATGTTAGTGCACATGGAACTTCACAAACACGGGTTGCATTTTTTACTTTGCCCTATTATACTTAGTTTTGGTTATTTCTTCGCTGAATAGTCACTAATAGTATGGGAGTTTTTTTAGCATGAAATTAGGTCTACTTCTGGCCAAGTCCACCGAACAACATGCATGTAGAATGGCTCAAAGTATCTGCGGATAGAGCTCACAACGATCCTCCAACCAAATCTAAGTCACAATCTATAATGAATGGAAATGCACAAGAAACCTTACAAACAAAGGTTGTATTTTTACTTTATCCTATTACCTTCAGTTTTGGCTTTTTTGTCTGACCTATCACTAAGGTATGACTGTTTTTTAAGCATGAAATTGGGTCTACTTTTGGCCAAGTCCACCAAACAAACACACATGCAGAACAACCTAGAGAATTTGCAGCTGCAACTAGTAAGGTTCCTCAAACCAAATCTAAGGCAAGATCAATATATGTAAATGCACAAGGAACCTCACAACTAGGGCAATCATCTAATGTATGTTCAAAATCTATATTCATTTTGGTATACAAATAGAAAGTTCTTGGACAATAACTCTGTTTGATACAATTCCTTCACTGTTGTGACACAAGTTACTAAGGGGACTTAATTGCAGTAGATGTTTGGTAGTGGTAGCGAAAAAAAAATTGCTTGGGTAACACCTCACTAATCAAGGCTATCAAGCTATCCAAAAAATAGTGAGGAGTAAATCAAGAACCACAAAGATGCCAAAATCCAGTATTACAAAGGTTGCTTGGGGAGGTAATTCACAAATAAAGCTCTCTCTAGATCACATATAGTCTTGGATGTAACATGTTTTAGGAATTTAATACTATTCAATTTGGGACATTTGCTTATGTTGACTTGTTTTGTATGAGTTGAGGCTGCATAATTTGGGGCATTTGGATCTAAGTTGGTAGACTACATTTATAAGCTTCTTTTTAATTGTGTATACTGATATGATCCTCATTGAACAGAATGTTGGGGATCATTTGCTATTATCTATTGAGTTATTTTGCAACATTATTATGACACTCTATGTATTATCCTCATTGAACTACATTTGAAGCTAATAACTTTTTTATTAGTATATTTATTGTTTGTCTATACATTGAGTTCATAATATAGACCGTGTAAAATTATGTAGAAACTTAAAGTATAAAGAACAAATTTTACTATATTACATCTTATTGTTTCATCACATTACTAATACATACTAATATGGCTATAAGAATTTAGTGAAACTCCATCCACCAATGGACTTCTCTAAATATCCAATAAAATGGGCTTGAGCATTGAACAAATGATTCCATTTTGACACAACAAAAGCAAGAGCAACAAGTACACTGATTCCAACAACAAACATCGATTCCATGTTTCCAGGTTTGCAGAATTCAATCTCTAATCAATTGCAGCACCACAGCCGAGGTATATGGCTAACAAAACCAAGTTTATGATCACTAATATCAATATTATCTTGTTGCAATTGAATCGTACACTGACACCATTGTTCTCTACCGCCCAAAAGTGCTTATGAGGTTATTACACCTAGCACTCTAAAACCCTTCATTTATAGGGTAAAGGTTCACATTGTCCTCTATTAGTTCGGTCATCACCCAGTTCAACCACCCATGTATAACACATGCATAATACAATCTACCAAGAATTTTAGCTGATTTTGATACCAAAATCACACCTTTTCTTCCACAAATGCCACATGTTATAGTCTCAAATTTTACATTTTCAGATATGCTGGAGTTGCTTGATATGAAACACGCCTATCAAATGAAAGAACAAACTCAAATCAAATATGAGATGCAGAAATTGCACTACCATTTCAAACATGAGAACCCTAGATTCTAGATTCAATAAACTCTAAAATCTAAACCTACAAAGAAAAATGTAAAGTTACCCATGCTAATTTCAATAATAAGAAGTAATTTTTGGCCAATTTGCATAGTAAAAACTCCAAGGTCTGCTTCTCAGGGAGCAAGTGTACAATGTGAAAGATTGCTATCAAATGTAGAAGGCACTTATATCCATATCTCAAAGGGCTTCTAGTTAATGCTTTGAAATATCTCCTGATAGGACAATAATTCAACTATATTATCATTTTGGGTAATTAATTACATCCACCTCCCTTGAAGTTTCTGATAACTACCAATTGAACCACTTTATTTCAAAATACTATCATGAGCCCCCTTGACAGTGAAAATTCATGACATGTGACCCCTCACCATTAGTCACTATTACAATAGTTAACAGATGGTTGGAAAAAATTATGTTTGCTGGATAAAAATACTCTTCAAGTCAAACAATCTGTACTTTGTGAATGCAAAAGACAAAAATGGAAAGTTACAAAAAATACTAGCACTCAAACAAAATAATACTTGGGATCTTATGCCAAAACCAAGAGACTTGAAACTTATCTCTTGCAAATTGGTTTACAAAATTAAGACTCAACCAAATGGCCCAATTGAAAAGTACAAGACAAGTTTAGTTGAAAGTGGATTTTCACAACAATAAGGATTAGATTTTGATGAAACTTTTAGTTTTGTGAAAAAATTGACTGCAATTTAGTTTTAATGGCACTTACAACCAATAAAACTCAAAAGCTTTGGTAGATGAATGCCAAAAATGTTTTCTTACAACCATAGTGTTTTGAAGATGAATTCAAACTGAAAAATGTGTGCACGTAAAAGAAAGCTTTATATAATTCAAAACAAGCACCAAGAGTATATATGACAAGATCACAAAGTTTTTAATTCAAAATGGACTTTCAATTGATTTAGCAAATTCAAATTTGTTTGTGAAAACTAATGGAGATAACATTGCCACTATACTTGTGTATATTGATGATTTGATTATTATATGTTATAATGAAAATGAGATTTATCAAACTTGGGAAATCTATTAGTTCATTTCCAAATGAAGAAACTTAGAGAGCTAAAACATTTGCTTGATCTTAAAATATATAGAACCAAGGAAGGATTATGTCTTTGTCAACACAAGTATGCCAAGAATTTACTTGAGAAATTTAGCATGCATAAGTGCAAGCTGATTTCAATACCAATAAAGGTAGTTATTGTTCTACTAAAAGAAAAGATCTTGAAGATACTACCATGTACTGACAGTAAGAAAGCTTAATTTATCTCGCTTTGATAAGACTTGACATTTCATATGTAGTTAGAGTTACGAGTAGATTTATGCAAACACAAAAAAAGCATGACTTGGAAGCTATTCATAGGATTTTGAAATATACTAAAGGGACCATTGAGCCTTTTATATACAAAATAAGAATCATGCAAGTAGATTATGCTGGTAATTATGATACACAATGATCGACCACTGATTATATTTGCAGTCTTGGATCCACTCTAGTCTCCTAGTCCAGTAAGAGACAACCAACTATGTCATTATGAGTCACAAAATCTAAATATAGGGCAACATTTGCAGCAGCACAAGAGAGCACTTGGTTCGTACAACTTTTGAAGGATTTTCACCAACTAGTTGATCATCTAATTCAACTATATTGTCACAATCAATCAGTAATTAGAATGGCTAAGAACCTAGTGTTCACGTAAGGATGAAACATGTTGAAGTAAATTATCACTTTGTTCAAGAAAAGGTATTATGATGTGACAATGATTTGAGGTTATATATTGAAGTTCAAGTTGTAGACATATTCATCAAAAGTTTGAACCAAACTAAATTTGCAAAGTTTTGAAACATGGATGGTACACTAATAAGGAAAGTTGGTGCTTGAGGGAGAATTGAAGTTCAATAGCCAACTATGTTGCTTGGAAATTGTGATGATGACCAAACTCTTAGTGAACTATTGGGAATAATTTAGTTGGATGTTTCAATAATGGATGGCATATCATGTTGGCTCAAGCTAATTAATTTTTTTTAACTCCAAGGAAAATGTGGCTACAAGAATTAAAGTTTGGAAAAGAATGTTGGTCTTAGCTCAAATATAAATGGCATGCCTCAGGTTCATAGTTTTACATTTAAGTATGAGAGCAACAATCTCAAGATAGAATACATAGCAATAGGCTCCAATATTTGAGTGATGTTTGAGAGTTTGATTAGCTCTAATATTTAAGATCTAAAAGTTATTTTTGTTTTGAGTTAAAAAAATATTTCCTTTATGAGTGATATTTGAGTGTCATCTTTTAAATTAATTATTTAATTTATTTAATATAAAATTATTTCCATTTTTTTTCAATACTTGGTGAGGTACATGATAACTCTATTTTATATAGCGTTTTCTTATTCATTTTGGTTAGAAATTGGCTTGTGTTTTAATTTGTTTTTGCATATTTTGGCCAAATTATCCTTTGATTTTATGATTTCTAAGTTTTCTAATATTTTGAGAACTTTTTGAGTTTAATCTTGAATTTTACTTCTAAATTGAGAAGAAAGGACTAACCAATTACTTTGTTACTTTATAGCAAAGAAAGCTTATCAAAGCTTGACCAAATTACTTCAACAAAAAGGCAAAGAAGATTTTTTTTTGCTGCAACAAAGAAACACAGCCGAGAGAGATACAAGAAAAGGAAACAAAGTGGAATACAAAGAAGGAAAACTTCTAGAAGATGCATGGAAGAAACAGCCAAGTAACAACAACAAACAAAAGAGGAAACCAATCTGAAATTTGGTAACAAAAATTCGGACAACAAAGAAACAAAGGAAAAAGGAAGCAATGAGCAAAGACACAAAGAGAAAGGAGAAGAAAAAAAGCTACAAATCGGGAAAAAGAAATAAGAAGAACCAAGCTGAGCTGCAAACTAATTTGGATATGACTGAAATTTGGAAACAAAAGTTGGCTGGGATTTGGAAACAAAGGAAACCGATGACAAGTTGAAGACAAAGAGCAAAACAAAGAAGGATTTGGATTTGTAGAATTTAGAAATAAACAACCAATCTTTTGCTCTATATAAAGCACACAACCGAGAGGAACAAAGACAGCAACCCACTCTTCTATTCCTTTGTTTTTCTTTTCTTTTCATTAGTTTAGGAGTAGTAGTAGCACATCCATTTAGTTTTTATTTTCTTCCTTTAGTTTAGATTTAGCAGCAGCCGACTTTTCTTTCATTAGTTTAGAGAATTACAGCCGCCAGTTTCTTGTTCTTCGTTGTAGTTTAGTAGGATTTCTTCAGCTTTTTGTGTCGGTTTTCTCTTCAGAATTTTCAGTTATCTTCTTCTCGGTTTTTTGTCTGAACTTTATAGTAGTTCCTCTCGGTTTTCTTCAGTACAATTTGTCTTCTTATCCTCGGTTTTCTTCAGCAAAATCCAATCGGTCGAATGGTCTTTTGTTTCCTGGACTTTACACCTCCGTCTTTTTCTTGTTTTTATTCTGTTTAGTTTGCCTTAGGAAAGACAAACACAGCAGCCGCCAAGCTTGACTTGGGTTCAAAGTTAGCAGCAATTGTTCTTTTTCTTGTGGAAGCTTCGGGCAGAACAAAATAAAAGAAGGAAGCAGAATTTTATTTGATTTCAGGTCTTCAATTTTGTCTTTTCTTGTTTTTCTTTACTTAGTTAAAGTTTAGCAATTGTAGTTTTCTTTTCTTGTCTTTAATTATAGTAGTTTTATTTCTTCTTTTGTTATGAACTTCTAGTTGTGGTTTATTTTCAAGTTAACTATTTTATAGTTTTTGTTTATTGAATAATAGTTATTTAATTTTCAGAATTTTGTTTAATTTTAATTATGTCTACTTTTATTTTTGTTGTTAGTTTAAACTTCATTATGTTCTAATTTTTTTTGTTAGAGATTAGATGGATCTTAATCATGAATAATTAATTCTTAAGACTTGTTCATGCAACCTATATTTCAATTATGAGTTTAATATCATGTTCTTAATGCTTTTAGGTAATTGATCACCACTTAATTGATTTTTTATGCTTGTTTGATACCGTGTGGAGATAACATGCATGTGCTCATGTGATATTAAACCGTGAATTCAATTTAGACGGTAATAATCTAGGTTGTTCATGTGGTTTCGGTAGTAGAACTAAGTCGTGGCTACTTAGATTGAATCCGGGAATTTCCATAGTTCTTAATGCATTTAGAAATCTAAATTCACCTAGACCAAGTGTGAGTTGATTTTAATCTAAATAGGGTTATTAGACCGATGTCGGCTATTAATTTACATTAGGGAAATTTCACCATCATAATTTGGAATTTAATTTAATTGCATGACAAGTCAAGAGAGTTAATTAGGATTGATTAAGTGAAATCGAAATCTCTAACATCTTTATTAATTTGGTAAATTTTTAGTATTTGTTTATTGTTATAAATTTTCATTCTTTGTTAAGTTTAGTTAAATTGCATGAAAGTTTTTTAATTGGCTAGCTTGTTGTTGAATTAGTCAATTTGGTACGTAATTGGTTAAATTGAAAACAATCCTCGTGGGAACGATACTCTACTTACTACTATATTACTTGTTGATATTGTACGCTTGCAATTCACTGAACAGTACATTGTCATTTGGGTACTTAAATTAGATTACCTAGTGTTCTTATTGCCGTTTAAATTCAACAAATAATCTTCTTAGCTTCTCAAAAACCTTTCATTTTACATTCACTATTTAATAAGGCTTTTAAATGGTTATATCTAAAGCATTCTTGTCTACAATGAGGATGTCATCAATATAGAGTTAAAAAAGTAAATAAATGAACTATTATCTAATTCTAAAATTAGATACAACTGTCATACTTACTCTTGGAAAGATCATGACGAAGAATAAATGAATCAAACTTCTTCTACCACTATTTTGGAGACTACTTCAATGTGTACAAAGATTTTTTTCAATAATAACTTGGTTTTTGTTACTTTCAACTTCAAAGCTTTTAGTTTATTTCATATACATTTGTTGTTTCAATCTGTACAAGGATTTCTTCGATGGTATCTAATTCACCATGTATGAAAGTTATTTTAATGCCAATCCATTCTAATTCCAAAACAAAATTTCCAACCAGTACAAGTAATACACAAATAAAGTTATATTTTACAATAGGTGAGAAAAGATTATTCATAGTAACACCTTGTGCAAGGTCGTAGCCTTTTGAAACCAGTCATGCCTTATACATTGCATTTTCAATACTTGAGGTACCTTTTTTCCTTTTGAAATTTGTAAATAACAATTTTCATACCTTTCGATGGCTTCATCAGAATCCAAGTACCATTTTTATGCAAAGATTTCATCTCTTCATTCATAGCTACCACTCACTTATTTGAACTAGGGACTAAAATCACCTACATATATGTGAAAGGTTCCCCATCTCCACCTATTTCCTATATCAATAAAAAAGTTTTTTAACCTTTAGCTATACTCATTGATGCATCTAAGAGACTCCTATGTATTTGTCCAAACCATTAAATGTGTCTCTCATTCTTTTTTCATTTATCAGGCAACCCCTACTTTTTTTATAATACATTTATTATTTACTTTATCTAATTTAGTATGTTCACACATCCATCTTGACATTTTTTTTTCTACTCTCATTTTCCATTTATGTTCAAAATTAGAGGTCCAACAATTTAATCTATAAAGCGTCACTATCTTATAACTATTTGACAAAATTTTCTTTTCCATTTAGTGGTATTTTATGATCACAAAATATAAAGGATGCACTTCTCCATTTATTCCAACGTACTTAAATTTTTGTGTAACATATTTATTAATTCCCCAAATTCCTTGTAGGAAATATTTGAAATATTTAAAATTTTTAGAAATATCTACTTCTTGCTTGTCTATTTTCAAACTTTCCCAATTGCTTCTCCTAAAATGACACTATGTGTATTCAATTTTACCTCTACTTATTCTAAAACCTTTCGACTATAATGTTTTCTTCTAAACTTCTAACTTGGTATTCACTCATCTCATCTGATCAATCAAAACTATGTTGTCTATAAATAATAGATATTCAAGCATTATTACCTGTATGTTCTTGATAAGCTTGTTTATTACTAATATGGGGCAATATACCATTACTTTGTACATAGTTGTCTAAATTAATTAGAAAATGATATTCACAGTAAGTACCTAGTTAGCTAATCATATTTTTAATAGGAGTTACCTTTAGTTTTAATTTTCTAGTTGATGTTGACTTCTTTTTTATAGTTTCCTATTAGACTTCAAATCCTTTTCAATTTTGTTTAAGGTTTATTTAGACTATAAATATACATGTAAGAATTAACTTTCATCATTCTAATGATTATTCAATTTTTTATCAATCAAATTTTTCCAAATTCTACAGAATTTTCCTTTTTTTACTAAGATTGTTTGTCTTTCATTATCTCTCGCATGTTTGGTAGTATTAGACAATGATATTTTTCCTTATGATGGCCAACCAAGTGAAAAATATTTCCCTGTCAAATGTGCTCAGAGGGATTAAAATATGACAATCATTTTTGAAGCCCTAGCTATTCATATAAAATGAAAGGAGACAAATTTGTGAGCATTATAGGTTAACTGGGATAATACTAATAACAATGATAGAGGAGTCGAGTTGAGAGATTTACTTTTGACCTACCTTTCATTTGTTATGAATACAAAGTGTCTCACACAAAACCCATCTACAATGATCATTTGCCTATATAAGCAGTGGCTAAAGTTGCAAAAATAAGAGATTGAATACCATTTGTAAATAATCCAAGGAACATAACAGGTATAGGAATTACTTAAGGTACTAAAGAAACAAGAATATCAATGACTAATTCATTGGCTAAGATATTCCCAAAAAATCGAAAACTAAGAGATAAGGATTTTGTGAAATCTTCTAAAATGATAATGGGTAAAAAGATTGGGGTTGGTGGAATATATTTCCCAAATAACTTAACCCCTTTTTTGTAATACCCGCATAAAAATAGGCCATCGATATGAGTAAAGCTAAAGCATTTGTAATATTTATATCATTTGTGGGTGTAGCTAACTCCCTGTGAGGTAGTTGTATGATTTTCCATGGTAAAAGCGCTCCTGACCAATTATAAACAAAAATAAATAAAAACAGAATTCCAATAAAAAGAACCCAAGGGCCATATTCTTCTCCAATTTGAGTTTTGCTGATATATCGAATAAATTCAAGAACATATTCAAAGAAACTCTAAACCCGGAATGGTTTGTAAATTCCGAATAGTTAGATCAACGGAACCTAATAAGATAGCAATTACAACCTAAGAAACAATAAGTACATGGCCATGGACTTGGAAATCCCCTATTTTCTAATATAAATATTAGCCTATTTCCACACCAGATATATCGTATAATCATTTCAGTGTGTTTGCTAGAATATCCATATTGACCTCGAAAAAATTGAACTTTAAACATAAACAAAATCATTCTGTTTAAAATTCAACCATCTCTTTGCCTACTTAAGTCAGCCAAATGTAACCCCATGGTTTGAATATTTGAAGGATTTAGCAAAAATTCTGAAAATCTAAAATTTAATTATATTAAAATTATATTTAGTTAGTTTCAATTTTAACTCACTCCAAATCTTGGCTTTTATCGATCCCTTTCAAATCAAAGAGGCCAGATCTGGTAAACTGAAAATATTAATTAAGAAATTAATAATTAAAAAACCTATGCGTAGCATACATATCAATACAAGTGAATCATACCTTTCATTCCACTTTCAATTCCTATATTAATAGGGGCAGGGACTTCTTCCTTTTTCAGTCTTTTCACAGTGTTTTACTATTAAATATAGTCATGTTTTTTTCAATCAATCTATCTATTCAACAAATAAATAGCAATTCTATTTATCAATATATGGTCTTGCCTCATTATTAATGATTTTTCTTTAGAATTCGGATACTTGATCAATCCACTTACTTCTATTGTGTTAATATTAATCACATTACCTTCTGGCTATTCCTCAATGTCCTAACTATTCACTGAATGTGAGAAACAGAAGATTAAACATCTACTTCCAGAAGAAATTGAAGAATTTCTTGGGAATCCTACACTATTCACTCGGACTTTTTTCTCTAATAAATGGTCAGAATTTCATCTAGATTCGAATTACCAGAGTTAAGAGTCTTGTGAAGCAATATCTTGAAGATGAGGAAACATATATGCGTGAACCTAGTGAACCTAAAGAAGAGTATGTATATAAATCTTATGACAAGATAGAGTGTTAATTTCAAGGTAATGTGATTAGTGAGGCATTACTAGATCAAAGATGGATGGAGAGGATAAGCATGAGCAACTTGCCAATATGTATAAAAAGATCAAAAAAATATTTTTTTCCAATATGGATGTAGAGGTTTCTCACAAAATTCTTGTTTTCAAAGTGATTAATTCATTAAATTATAGTCCTTATAAGATTTGTGGATGATTATGATACAAATCTCAAGGATGGCCTTAGGACCCGTGGTTTGCTAGAGATCAAGTCCCAAGAACTACCTTCTTGAATTGAGCTAAGAATCCTGAATTGAACCAAAACCCTTACCCAAGAAGTTGGAATAAGAACTTTGATTATAAGATGCCACAACTAAGAGGATCAAATTTAGTTGATAAGTCAAAAAGAGTTTCACAAAGAAAGCTTTGGAAGACTCAAACAAGTTCACAAAGAACTCTTAAAGTGAAGGAAAAAACCTCACAAATTTTATTTTTGATGAATTGATTGATCATGGTGGCCGAATTCCCTATATTTAGAGGGTTAAGGATGGCCCCAAAATTACTTATTTGTTACAATACTCTTCCTGAATCGTTTTAGGAAACAATACTAATTACTTGATCACTAAACAAATTGGAAACCATCTAAAAGATCCCATAAAGATTGGTCAAGCAAACCCTAAACAAATAGGAAGTAACTACTAAAAACCATTAAAAGGAAATTAAAAAAAAAACCCAAAAAAACTTGTGTTGGATAACATACAAGCTAGGAAATTCGGCCAAGCCCAAAAATATTAAAATAAGTGGGCTTTTAACACATTAACAGCTTAAGTACAAAAACCATTGGTATTTACATTTAAGATATTAATTAACTTGAACTTATAATCACCAATCTTGGACTCTTCTTTGTCTTAAAATTTTTTAATGAGCCCATTGAGTAATTTTTTGATCTTTGAACACTTTTTGAACCCAAATCCAAACTCATCACTTTGCATCTTTGTAGTTTGATCATCCCTTATTCAATCAACAAAATAATGCACTAAAAATAATGACCTCCATGGACTAAGGTTATTCCCCATTTCCTCAAAAAGATTCATCATCGAATCTTTAATAGAACCCTTGGGATGGAATCTAAATACTTTGACCACCTTAGGGAGTGGAAAGAATCATTTTGCTAGGGAAATTGATGTCCTGTCAATCTATCTCTCCTTTTTTTTTTTTTCGAAAAACGATAGTATATTAACAAGGTGGCACTAATGGCCAATAAACATAGCCACAAGGGCTAATTGAGCTTCATGGCATTGGTAGCTAACCTAACCCATGAAGACAAAGGAGCCCACAAAGGGGCAAAGGCCCGTACGAAACGAGAAAATCCCGCACAAGACGGGAAGAAGGCCGCACAAGACGGCAATTACAAAAGTACAAAAGCCTGAAGAAATGCTATTTCGGGTCACTAATACTATACAAACGTGATTCTACACAACTCACGTGGCCCCCTACCAATAGCCATTAGTGAAAGAAACTAGAACTTAATCTCTAACTATCACCTCAAGCCGTAGTGTGGATGCCAACCTGCATATAGCGCAGCTACTACCGTATGGAGAGACTGTAGAACCTGTGGAAAAAAAAAAGAGAAAAACGTTCATGAACAGTAAAAATACTGTTCATGAACAGTAAAAATACTGTTCATGAGCGTTAAAATTTTGAAAATTTTACTGATTTACTGTTCATCGCACAATAAAATTTTCGCACGAAATCGCACCGAAATCGCCCGCAGGAACAGTAATTTGAGAGGAAAAAAACGGCCTCTGGCCCAACTCGAAATTGTAATCTATCTCTCCTTGATCCACTATTATAATAGCTTTTTACCACAAAACATTGAAGGCTCCAAGTTTGTGTCGAAGTGTGGTAAAATTGTCTTTCTCCCAATGTAAGATCGAGACGTGAAACTCTAGGAAGTTGAATGGTTCTTAGAGATTCCAACCAAAAAGGCTACAAAAAAGACAAGTCTAGCAAAACAAGGTTAGTAAATAATCCTCTCACTACTATCAACTCATTGCCTTTTCCGCTTTCCTTTAATAATAGCTTTTCTCTCGTATTTTCTCTCACTATTTGTACTACCATTATTTCTTTTCCCTTAGATAGAAAATATCTCTTTGGCAGTTTTTTCTTCATTTTTCTCTTCTTCTATTTTTTTTTTTGGCCCTCTCTTTTTCTTCTCTCTCTTTTTCCTTCAACTCAAACTCACTTTTTAATTTACATTGGTCCTAATATGCTTGTTGAGGTTTAAGAGGTACAAGAATGATAGGGCCAATTTTCATAATAAAATAATATTTATTAGTAAAACCATCATGCATGACTCACCTATCATACTCCCATGGATGTCCTAGAAGAATATGCCCATGTACCAATGGCACTACATCATAGAGCACTTCATCTTGATTCCTACCAATGGAGAAGGCCACTCGTACTTGCTTGTCAACCTTCACTTCACCACTTTTATTCATCCATTTGAGCTTATAAGGTGTTGGTTGCTCAATTGTCATCAAGCCTAACTTTTCTACCAAGGTAGTACTAGCCATGTTTGTTCTACTACCACTGTCTAAATCCATGTAACATACCTTGTTGTGGGTTAGGCATCTTGTGTGGAATAGATTGGTGCGTTGCTCTTCTTCATCATTCTCCTTTTGAAATATAGGATTTTGATGTGCTTGTTGTGATTGTGATGCTCTTGTTGCTCCTACTTTTGAAGGCATCTCTATGGTACTTATTCTTTTGGCTAAATCTTCCACCAATTGAGTGAGGTGGGCTAAGTGTTCACAGGTGACTTTTTGTTCAAGGGTTTCCTTTTGGAACACTTCAACACTTGCCATTATATGCCTATTTGGAAAAAAATTGAAAGAAAGAAAATAATTTGTCCTCAAAACCCTTTTTCCCCCAAAAAACTTTTCCTAACTAATCTATTCTCTCTTTAATTTGAATGGCTTTTAACTAGATTGTAATCACTCTAACCTTTTTCCACTCAATTCCTTCACACATGGAGTTCTAAATAAAACCTATTCAAAAGTTCAAAAAAGTTAAACAATGTGAGACACTTAAGGCAAAGAAGGAAAACAAAAGGACAAAGAACAAGTTTAAGAACAAGAAATTTTCAAGCAGAATTTTCAGCTATGAAAAAAACCAAAAAATTTGCAAGAAAGGAGGAAAAGATAAAGGTTTGTTTATTTCTATTTATAGTCAATATACTTTTTCCAATAGGAATAGTATTAACTAATTTCTTTCCAAATAGAAATGATGACTCAAGTCTAGAACAATTATGGACAAGAGACAATCCAATTTACAAATGGATTTGGAGTGTAGAGATATTAAGGAGCAATGTGTATCCAAGTCCAAAACAAAATTAGAATTCAACTCACAAAAAAAATGAGTGTTGCAACTATATAAAGAACCAAATTGCAAGCACAAATTAGAGGCACAGTTAAATTACAATTTTTAATAAGGAAAGGACTGCTTGAGCACAAGTAGGGTGGCAGCTGTGCTTTTAAAGTTTTCCAAATTATGCAACCAAATTTCAAATTTGGAAAGTAAGTAAGAAACGGAAGGATGGCTGCCCTAAAATTAGAAACAACACCAAATTAGGCAACCAAATTTTAGATTTGGAAAGTAAGTTTAATAAGAGAGGATGGCTGCCCTAAATTTAGTAACTCACAAATTAGGAAACCCTAGTTCAAAGTTGGAAACTAACCAAATTTTCTTGCAACCAAAATCTTTCTCCATCTTTTTTTTCGCTGTCTTTTTTTTTTTTGGCCGAAACTTCCTCTCTCTCTCTCTCTCTCTCTCTCTCCTTCAAAGAACATAAACAATAACAAGAACAATTGATGCCCGAGTTTCAATTAGCACCAAGACAAGGACAATCAAAAGGAATTTATACAAAGAACAGGAAGAACAAAGAAGGGATCATGGGGATATTAAGAACAAAGCAAGAACAAGAAAAATAGCACGAGAACAAGAAACACAAAAAGATATGAACAATTCAAGGAGCAACCCTTTTGCTCTGATACCAAATTGATATGAACTTCAAGGATGGCATTAAGACTTGTGGTTTGTCGGAGATCAAATTCCAAAAACTACCTTTTTGAATTGAGCTAAAATCCTTAATTGAACCAAAACCCTTACCCAAGAAGTTGAAATAAGAATTTTGATTATAAGACTCCACAACTAAGAGGATCTAGCTCAATTGATAAGTCAAAAAGAGTTTCACAAAGAAAACTTTGCAAGACTCAAACAAGTTTACAAAAGAACTCTCAAGTGAAAGAAAAAAACCTCGTAAATTTTATTCTTGATGAATTGATTGATTATAGTGGCCAAATTCCCTATATTTATAAGGTTAAGGTTGGCCCCAAAATTACCTATTTGTTACAAGATTCTTCCTAAATATTTGAGATAACTCTCAAAATGATCATTCACATATTGGCCAATGATTTTTTTAGTCCATCACTTTTAAAATGGGAACAAATTGTCATTCACAATTTTGTCACTATTCTATCACTACTCTGTCACTATTCCGTTTGCTTTTCTATCAGAATAATGTCAGAATAATGACGGAATAGTGATAGAATAGTGACAAAATAGTGACGGATGACCAAAATAGTACATTCATGAAATGTGAGGGACCATTTGTTCCTGCTTTAAAAGTAAGAGACTAAAAAGATCATTGGCCAATATGTGAAGGACCATTTTGGGGGTTATCTCTAAATCTTTCTAGGAAACAATACTAATTACTTGTCCCTAAACAAATTGGAAACCATCTGAAATGTAACATTATGATTGGTCGAGCAAAACCGTAAACAAATAGAAAGTAACTACTAAAAACCATTAAAAATTAAAAAACATAAAAAAAATTTTAAAAAAACCCTAGGAAAACTTGTGTTGGCCGACCTACAAGCTAGAAAATTTGACCAAGCTCACAAATATTAAAATAAGTGATCTTTTAACACATTAATGGTTTAAGTACAAAGGCCATTGGTAATTATGTTTAAGATATTAATTAACTTTGACTAGTAATCACCAAATTTGGACTCTTCTTTATCTTGAACTTCTTTAATGAGCCCACAGAGTAATTCTTTGATCGTTGAACACTTTTTGACCCCAAATCCAGAATCATTCTTTCCTTCTTTGTAGTTTAATCATCCCTTATTCAATTAACAAAATAATGAACCAAAAATTATGACCTCCATGGACTAGAGTTGGCATCAGATTGTCTGAATGATGACCTTCAAGATTGAAAAGTTTTACAAAATAACTTATTCGATACTTGTTCATAGCACTTGAGGTCAAGTTCTTTTAAAGTGCAGAGGTCTAATATAAGGCAATCTATCCTTACCTTGTGTATAGTTGCTTAAATTAATTAGGAAATAATATTGACAATAATTACCTAGTTAGCTAATTACATTTTTAGTAGGGATTACCTTTGCTTTTAGTTTTCTAGTTGATTTTGTATTCCTTTTGATAGTTTCCTCTTAGACTTCAAAATCTTTTTAGTTTTGTTTAGAGTTTGTTAAGGCCATAAATATACATGTAAGATTTCGTTTTCATCATTTTGATGATTATTCAAGTTTTGATCAATAAAATTTTTCCAACCTCTACAGAATTTGCCTTCTTTTGCAAAGATTATTTGTTTTCCATTATCTCTCCTATGTTAATTATTAATGCAAAAAGGTATGGGTTCAAAGAGAATTCCTTATGTAAACATATAATATTTAGAAAATCGTTTGATATTCATACGAGAGTCTATACATAGTTGTTACATCTTTATATATATCTTTTTTTAAGTTTTATATAAGCTACTCTTAACTCTTCTCTTTTCTATATCTGCCATAATATATTACAATTAAATCTATCATGTGCCTTTTCAAATTCAATAAATACTATACATAAATCTCATTTTCTCTCTCTATAATGTTCACATAATCTTTTTGTTAGAAGTATAACTTCCATTGTGGACAATCCTATCATAAAACCAAATTGATTTTCTAATGCACTAATCTCATTTTTTAATTTTCTTTCTCTTACTCTTTTCCACAATTTTATAGTATAAGTCATTAATTTAATACCATTATAATTTGCATAATTTTGTATATCTCCCTTATTCTTATTTAAAGGTATTAATATAAATTTTCTATATTGATTAAAAAAAAGTGGTCTGCAAACAATCTGCACACGGCATTGGTACTTAAAAGAATCATTTTCAATTAATACTCCTAAAGATTTCAGTTTGAATGGAGCATCACTTTTTTCCCCCTTTAAAAAATTATAAAGTACAATACACTTAATATATCATTAAATATACTTTTCAAATGTTGCCATATATAATCATTATTAGTAATAATAATAAAGAAATTTATCCTAAAAGTGAATATATTTTTAAAATAAAATTTTTTTTAAAGTGAATTCGTTTTTGGACAAGGGGAGATTTTTGTTCTTTTTTTGAAAATAAAAAAAAATGCAACAGTATGAATCAAAACCCAAAACTCCTAGCATACATGAAGATATTGAAGCGTGTTTACTTAATTGGCCTACAACTTTTGTATACCTTTAAGGTATTGGGCTTTACGTAATCGTGGAAGTGCTTGTTCATGAATAACATAGGCCTATCAAACATTGGAATCCCATTTGCTGTCAATAGATTTGAGCTGATTGTGGTGAAGCCCAGCTTGTAATTGGACTTTAGTATATTTATCCAAGACATACAAAAAATATGATCCAAATTAAAAATATTGCATATAGTCGAAGGTAATATGTTTGTCATGATCGGGGGGTTAAAATGTAGTTAGTCATTAAATTAGTCGTTAGTAGATAATAATTGATTAGTTAGTGGTTAGAATTGGAAAATAGCAATAATAGCTAGTCTTTATATTCTGGAATGTTATATAATGGAAAGAGACTTATGAAATCAAAAGTTCTTCTTCCTGTAACTCTCTGTTTCAATTTTCTTCCATTTCTTTATTCTTATCTTTTCTTTCTCTTTCATTCTTTCATTTTTCTTTTTCTTCCAATTTTTTTTCTATTTTCTTAGTTTACCCATAATTCTTGAGTTTACCAATTAGGCATGGAGTTTTCCATTTCCATTCTTAACAATTTGGTATCAGAATATTCAGTCCTACTCTTTTATTTGCCTTATTTACTTTGCAACTATCTACTTTGCAACTAAACCCTAAACCCTAAACTTTCAAGAAAAGGGTGATGAGGATATTGAATTGGATTATTTGGAAGAACTAATCAATGCACAAGATGTGAAGATTCAAGAATTTGAAGAAGGGATCCAAAACTCTTTGAAAATCTTCAAACAAATTACTGTGGGTATTGGAAAGAAGATAAAAAAATTTTGAAGTAAGAATAGATGAAAAGTTTAATTCCCTTCTCAAAATAATGGGCATTAACAAAACTATTCAAGGGATAGTGGAACAAAAATGTGCTGATGTCAAATTTGTAGCTATTGATTCTTCCCTGCCATTTTGTGTCCCAAATGACGAAGAACTCTTGTCAAGTGTTGCAGAAATGGCTTGGTAGACATTTCTATTGAGGAATAGAATTCAAAAATGTTCAAGATGACATTGATAGCAGTAACAAAGGATATTATGATAAAGATGTAGCAGGAGCCGTTGGAACTATTAACCCCAATGGCGGCAATGTAAAACTGAAGGCCTTCATCACCAACGCTACCTATGCTAATGGAAGGTTCTTAAATGACTTGCCAATTTCACTCAAAAAACCCGCTTGTTGTGTCATTGACTGCAATTTGGCCAAAAGATATGAAGTTTCAGTTTATAAACATAATGAGGGTGCTAGAGAAGCCATTAAACATGACGTATGCCCACAAAAAGATGGAGAATTTGGTAGCTTTGGATTATGATAATTGAACCCCCTAATGAGGTGTCAACTTCTTATGGTTTGGATTAGGAGAATTGTAGGTTGAAGTATAGCTACACTCATGGAGGGTTGACTACTGTGGAGCCCAACCATGATTTTAACAAGAAAGTTTGGGATTTTGTAGTTTCCAAGAGGATGGTTGGGAACAATGTGATCAATGCTTTGGCTGAGCCTTCAAAGTTGCAAGAAATTAAAATTCCAATGGATATTTTTGTGGTTTTTTATGAACTTCAGAAGCATGAAGTGTTAGAAAATTATGATGAATGGAAATTGGATATGGTGAGCGTTGAAGTTTTGGAAGATTGGGAAGAAGTGGTGATGAGAATCAAATATTCATAAACTTAGATATGTGTTTTTCACGCTTTTGCATAGATTTCATTGAGATATGCCATGTTTATGAGAGAAATCACATTATACTTGTGATTCTCATCTTTTGTTTTTTTGGTAGGAAAAAGGGGATAAAAATCATTCATCTTCCGGAGTTCATAACGTTTGATGAAAATGTCTAAATGAGATGATTAAAGATGCTATGGAAATATGAGAAAGAGAGATAAAACTTTCATGAAGAACGTTTTCTCAAATTCCGTAAGTAAAGGGACCAAAACTGGACAAAAGCAGAACAAGGCATGAACCAAAGAAGAGGAAAAAGGGAAAAACATCAGCCATCTTCCGGAATTCATAACTCTTGATGCAGACGTCCAAATGAGATGAATCAAGATTCTATGAAAATATGAGAAAGAGAGGAAAAACTTTTATGAAGAAATTAGTTTCAAATTCTGGACGGAAAGGGACCAAAACTGAACAAAATCAGAACAACGCGCGAAAAAAAGAGAGGTTTGGCAGAAAGTTGTGACCGCCGCGACGGTTGGGGAGACCGCCGCTGCTGTTAACCTCCGCCTGCAAACCTCAATTTTTCATTTTGAGTCCCACAAGTTTTTGAAGCTTCACAATTGTTCCCCAACATCCCTACTTGTATAAATACCCCATTTTCTGCAGAAAACAAAGGAGAGTAGGTAGTTAGGGTTAGTTTTAGATAATTTGCATTTTGTCCCCAACTCAAAAACGGGATTTCTCTTGAGGGCTCTTTTGGCTCTTGAAAACTTCAATCTTTGGAGTTGTTTTAGCTTGCTAAGTGTTGGAATTTTTTGGATTCACCAATCTTGTGATTAAGGGAAGTATTTCTTACGAATTTCTCATGCTTTCAATGGTTAAATCTCCTTGTGATTGTTGTTTGTTTGAAGCCATGAGAGGCTAATTATCTTGGGTGATTCTTGGTGTTTGATGTATGGGTTAGGTTTATTTTGATTCCTTGTGGGTTGTAGAGTGATGGGCTTGCATTAATTGAAGTTTTCCTACTTGTATTTAATGAATTGACATGCATTGAATTGTGGCCACATTTAGTGTGTTCTTGGTGTTCGTGTGTGTTTTAGAATATACATGAATTTAGACCAAAAACAGGAAGAACTACCTAGCATTCTTTAGATTTAGGTGTTTGAGACAAGAAACAACTACCATATGAGCTTAATTATGCACTAAAATTGTGTGGAAGCCATATGTTTTAGTGTGCACAAGGTAGAAGTGAGACCGAAAGGAGATCTTCTATTCTTTAATTCCATTGAGACCGAAAGGAGATGTGGAGTGAAAAATAGGTGGTTTCTTAGATTAAACACTTGAACTAGGGAGTGTGAAGTGGTTGGCTAAAAACATCTAGGGCTAGAATTGTGCATTAGAGTTGTGTGGAAGCCATAGGCGCTAATGTGCTCTAGGTGGGGATGAGACCGAAAGGAGATTCCTCATTCTATAATTCCGATGAGACCGAAAGGAGATTTGGAGCGAACGGATGTAGCCACTTAGTTAAGATGCCCTACACTCGGTTGCCCTTAGGAGTCAAAGTAGCCGTCACTTGCATTGAACCCAAGGATCACCCTCCTTCCTCAATTGTGTGTTTCTTTCCATGTTTTAGTTGAGTTGTTTAACTTAGCATTTAGATTTTAGTATTCCCATTTATGTGCATACTTTTATTCATGCTTTTTAGTTAAATATCACTCTTTACATCACTCTTTAGCAAAGAATTAATTGCACTTAAATTCGTGTTTTGTCCCCTTCCCTGTGGAAAATGATCCCTATGCTTTACTACAATTGATTAAGTGAGGTTTAGGTGTAAATTTGTTTGAGCTTAAGCTATATTTTGACGCACTTTTGCACACACCGATTCTGCTCACCAAATTTTGGCGCCGTTGCCGGGGAAGGGCAACTGAACTAGTTTTTAAGTGTTCTAATGTTAGTTTTGTGTTTTTGTATATATTTAGAAAAGACCGGTTTGTGTTTGTATATATTTTCATTTTTAGCTTTCAATGGCTGAACAAGGACAACAACAAGGAGGACGGTTGTTTGGGGAATTCTTTGAGCCGTGGTTCAACAACCGTATAAGTGCTTACCCGGTTGAAGCTGAGAGCTACCAACAAGGGGGATTCGTAGAGATTGATGTCGGCACAAACATTGGGGCTCAACTAGCTGCACTAACCAACAAGATTAATTCATGGGAGGCGAGGATGAACTGGAAGCCGATCTTAATGTGTGGACTTTGCCAAGGAGACCACCATACGGATCAATGTGACTTGGTCAGGACTAAACCCCTCAACTTCATGAAGAATTTTGGGCAGCAAGAAAATTTCAACCAAAATTGGGGAAATTTGGGGCCATCGTTTTCTAATGCATCAAGGCAAACTCCAGGTTTTGGGAACCAAATGAATAATCCCATGGACAGAAAGCCGAATTTTGAAGAACTCATGATGAAGAAGCTCGAAGAAATCCAGTTTGAGTTGAGGAGTTCCATGCGGGTCAACAAAGAAGAGGTCGTGCTCGATGTAAATGATGCCATGAATTATCCATGGGGGAATCTAGACTACTTCCGGGTAGATGTGGTAGATGAATGTGATGGTGAAACGTTGAAGAAGGAGTGGTGTCTTGAATCCCAAGCAATGGGGGCAATTATTCCCTCCAAAGTTCCCCTTGAGTTTGATGAAGAAGATAAAAGAATAGATGGACATCTTCGTTAGATGGTTGAGAATTGTTTTGTAGATGAGTCCATTTATGAAATAACAGGGGAAGAACTAAAAGTGGTTGAAGTCAACCAAGTGTTGCCAGTGGCCAGTGGTGAAGATAAGCTAAAACCGTCTGTTGATGAGCCACCCAAACTTGAGTTGAAGCCTTTGCCCCCGTATCTGAAATATGCATTCTTGAGAGAGCATGAAACGTTTCCCATGGAGATATCATCTTCTTTGGAACCTAAACAAGAAAGAAAACTTTTGGAGTTGAGCATTTTCAAAGAGGCCATTGGGTGTACCCTTGGGGATATTAAGGGTATTAGTCTCTTGATTTGCATGTATAAAATGTTGTTGGAAGAGGAGGCCAAACCTGTGAGGAAAAGACTAAAGCAAGGAATAGGTTGAAATGTGAGGATAAAATGTATTGAGTCGAGCCGGCGACGTTAAAACCAAGCACTTCTTGGGAGGCAACCCAAGCGTATCCTTTTGTTTTTAGTTTAGTTTGTTTTGTTTTGTTTTGTTTTGCTTTGTTTTGCTTTGTTTTGTTTTATTGGTTAATTGAGTTTTATATGTTCTTGTGGATGTAGAGGTTGATGCATGTAGTTTGCATGGGTGCTAAGACAAAGGAGGAAATGTTAAAAAATAATAATAATAATTTTTTTTTTGGGCAGTGGCTTTTGACCGCCGCGGCGGTTAAGGCCGGCGGGTTTTATACCCGTCGGCCCCCCCTACATTTCCCACTCATTTTTTTTTCATTTCTTGCCTTTGTTCTTGCAATTTTCTCTCAAAACCTTTCATCCTCATTTTGCATTTTACAATCTTCTTCAAGTCCAATCCATCTTAAGTGATCCAAATACCTCTCTAACATAAAATCAACAAATTTCCATCATCAAATCCATCCAAGAACCCAAGGTATGAATTGTTGAACTTTTCAAATTTCCTTACAATGGTGATTTTGAATTGATCAAATTATGATTTCTATGGATGATATTTGATGAAATATTGTGTAATTGGGGTTGTTTGGGCTGTTTCTTAATTGTTAAGGCTAGGGTGCTTACTAATTTTGTGAAATTTCAAGTTTTTCACCTTGCTCATCATATGTTTGACAATATGCCTCAATGAGTTATTTTGGATGAATTGTCAACTTTTTTGTATTCATTTGAAATCCTAAAAATTCATTGATGAACCTTAACATGATGTTGCATATTAAATTGAGTTTTAAGTGAAAAATTTTGATGAGTTCTTGAAGCCTAGCATCGTGCACACATTGAGTAATGAAACGTTAATGCCTAAACCATTGTGTGAAATTCTTTCATGTGGCATTGTCTTCTTAGGTGCAATCCTCAGTTTAGATGTTTTGACACTTGTGTTGAGTTTGGACGTGAAGTTTGTAAATTTTCTCCTTTCTTTTTATGTTATTGCATTTAGGTTTAAAGTTTATTTTTCTGCATTCTGTTAATTTATTTTCTTTAATTTGTTTTCTGTGGATTCTGTTAATATAGTTTCTTGAATGTGTGAATGATGCACTCCCTAGTTTTAATGCTTAATGTGCAACACATCTTAAGTTTGGGGGAGGTGCGAATAGGCAACATGCTTTAAGTCATTTCACAATTTTGCAACCGAAAACATGTATTTCTTCTTTCCCACCCACCCCACCCTTCATGCATGCATTCTTGAAGCATTGAGGGCAATGCTCATCTTAAGTTTGGGGGTGGAAGCTTAAAGCTTTTGATGTAACCTAAGTTTGGGGGTGTTTATAGGAAGAAAATACATGAGATTCCATGGGTGAAATTGGCTTAAATTGAGGCTTTCATTGAAATATTCAAGATGTTGCTTGTTTTGTTTTTGGAACTTTTGAATGGTTGGCAAGTAATGGCTGAAATATGCACCACTTAAGAAACATTTTACCGACCAAATGCATGCGAGAAGTAACGAAATAAAAGCATTAGTCGATGATGAAAAATGTTGGACTGAGTAAGCATGAAATTTGTAATGCATGTCTTTTGATTCCTTGTATTTTCAGGAAAGTTTTGCATATTAAATGGTGTTGTTACAGTGCACGTCAATGAGGAGTGTTTGTGAGATGTAGTGTATTGATTATGAAGCGGTTGCGAGTAAATGTAGTGCTCCTGGTCCACTCTAAGTTCATAGCGCTTCACTTCACAAACTTGAAAGATGACTTACGCTTGTTGTTAGTCTTGTTTATGAAATTTATAGTTTTGTTAAATAATGGCCACTCCGCTATGAGAATGCTCTTAGGGGATGTCCCTTAAGTGAACTCGTATGAGTGGTGGAAGTATAAAAAGCCGAAAAAAACTCTTGGCATATAAAAAAAAAAACACGTAAATGAGTGAGGAAGTACCCTAAGTATAATGTCATGATGGTTGCTTCAATGCGATGAAAATTGCCTAGATGGTAGCATGACAACTTAGGGGAAAGAGGGAATAAAGAGTCTTAAGGATTTCAAGGAAGTGAAATTTTTCTATGCAACTTTAGGGCACACTAGTGGCATGATTTCGTGACCTCTACTCAGTTCTTGCATTGCATTGTTCATGAACATTTACCTCCATCACACACACACACACACATCATTTAATGTGTGAAGATTAGTACAGAAAAACAAGAAAGAAAATGGTCATGCATTGCATTAGTACGTGCCGAAATTGTCTAACTCGGAGACATTAAGATGTTTCCATTTCTTAAAACTCTCGATATGCATTGTTCGGTAGAATGGGGCGATGAGTGGATGCCTAATTAAGCAAGTACTTGCCACTATCAAGGAAATACATGGTGCTAATCTGAATATGCATGTTCTCAATGAATACATTCCACATATTGTGCCATGTGTAGAAAATTGCTTGAGGACAAGCAATGGTTCAAGTTTGGGGGTATTTGATGAGAATCAAATATTCATAAACTTAGATATGTGTTTTTCACACTTTTGCATAGATTTCATTGAGATATGCCATGTTTGTGAGAGAAATCACATTATACTTGTGATTCTCATCTTTTGTTTGTTTGGTAGGAAAAAGGGGATAAAAATCACTCATCTTCCGGAGTTCATAACGTTTGATGAAAATGTCCAAATCAGATGATTAAAGATGCTATGGAAAGATGAGAAAGAGAGCTAAAACTTTCATGAAGAATGTTTTCTCAAATTCCGTAAGTAAAGGGACCAAAACTGGACAAAAGCAGAACAAGGCATGAACCAAAGAAGAGGAAAAAGGGAAAAACATCAGCCAATTTCCGGAATTCATAACTCTTGATTCAGACGTCCAAATGAGATGAATCAAGATGCTTTGGAAATCTGAGAAAGAGAGGAAAAACTTTTATGCAGAAAGTTTGTTCAAATTCTGGACGGAAATGGACCAAAACTGGACAAAATCAGAACAACGCGCGAAAAAAAGAGAGGTTTGGCAGAAAGTTGTGGCCTTGTAGTTGGGGACACGCCATGATTAACCTCTGCCTTTTGAGTCCCACAAGTTTTTGAAGCTTCACAATTGTTCTCCAACATCCCTACTTGTATAAATGCCCCATTTTCTGCAGAAAACAAAGGAGAGTAGGTAGTTAGGGTTAGTTTTAGATAATTTGCATTTTGTCCCCAACTCAAAAACGGGATTTCTCTTGAGGGCTCTTTTGGCTCTTGAAAACTTCAATATTTGGAGTTGTTTTAGCTTGCTAAGTGTTGGAATTTGTTGGATTCACCAATCTTGTGATTAAGGGAAGTATTTCTTACGAATTTCTCATGCTTTCAATGGTAAATCTCCTTGTGATTGTTGTTTGTTTGAAGCCATGAGAGGCTAATTATCTTGGGTGATTCTTGGTGTTTGATGTATGGGTTAGGTTTATTTTGATTCCTTGTGGGTTGTAGAGTGATGGGCTTGCATTAATTGAAGTTTTCCTACTTGTATTTAATGAATTGACATGCATTGAATTGTGGCCACATTTAGTGTGTGTTCTTGGTGTTCGTGTGTGTTTTAGAATATACATGAATTTAGACCAAAAATGGGAAGAACTACCTAGCATTCTTTAGATTTAGGTGTTTGAGACAAGAAACAACTACCATATGAGCTTAATTGTGCACTAAAATTGTGTGGAAGCCATAGGTTTTAGTGTGCACAAGGTAGAAGTGAGACCGAAAGGAGATCTTCTATTCTTTAATTCCATTGAGACCGAAAGGAGATGTGGAGTGAAAAATAGGTGGTTTCTTAGATTAAACACTTGAACTAGGGAGTGTGAAAGTGGTTGGCTAAAAACATCTAGGGCTAGAATTGTGAATTAGAGTTGTGTGAAAGCCATAGGCGCTAATGTGCTCTAGGTGAGGATGAGACCGAAAGGAGATTCCTCATTCTATAATTCCGATGAGACCGAAAGGAGATTTGGAGCGAACGGATGTAGCCACTTAGTTAAGATTCCCTACACTCGGTTGCCCTTAGGAGTCAAAGTAGCCGTCCCTTGCATTGAACCCAAGGATCACCCTCCTTCCTCAATTGTGTGTTTCTTTCCATGTTTTAGTTGAGTGGTTTAACTTAGCATTTAGATTTTAGTATTCCCATTTATGTGCATACTTTTATTCATGCTTTTTAGTTAAATATCACTCTTTACATCACTCTTTAGCAAAGAATTAATTGCACTTAAATTCGTGTTTTGTCCCCTTCCTTGTGGAAAATGATCCCTATGCTTTTCTACAATTGATTAAGTGAGGTTTAGGTGTAAATTTGTTTGAGCTTAAGCTATATTTTGACGCACTTTTGCACACACCGATTCTGCTCACCAAGTGGTAACAAGGTTCAAAGGAGGAACTAAAAAAAAAGGGTAACTTACATCTATTACCCCTGTGGTTTGTAAAAACTACGAATCGAACCTCGAGATTTGGAGAAACTACCAATACCCTCTTAAAGAGGCTAAATGTTATAAATTTAAGAGGGCTAAATGTTATGAATTTAGTTGATTAAAGAGGCTAAATGTTATGAATTTATCAAATTTAAGGGGGTATTGGTAATATCTCAAATCTCGGGATTTGATTGGTAATTTTTACAAACCATAGGGGTAGTAAATGTAATTTAACCATAGGGGTAGTAAATGTAATTTAACCAAAAAAAAAGAATTAAAACAAGGAAGGACGCAATACTTTCTTTCAAAGAGATATGCCTTGTCTAGAGGTAAAAATCAACATCTGGCAACCATTGATAAAAGTTTTTATTAGAAACCTTCTTTTGTCCATTATGTTGAAGGAAGCCTTTGGGTTTCTCAAGTGTTTGCTCATATTTCTAGTTGAGTGACCAAGTCAGCCCAAGTACATAGGAGGGACAAGCTTCTAGTATACGTTAAAGACCACAACCTTCACTTTCTTGCTTGTTAGGGGGGGGGGGGAGGGGAGGGGGGGGGGGCTGCGTAACATTACGTTGTCCTTCATTGATTTTGCCTTCTGTTATATACTCTCATTGCTTTTGAGATGGAGGCGTGGTCGATCCAAGTCCATTGCATTTTTCCTTGATTTAGTGCAGTACAATCTTGTTGTAGTGAAATATCATTATCTATTGCAGCCTACATCAGTTACAGAAAAAAAAAATTTAGTCTATAGTTTCTTTCATCATTATGTTTGTTTTTCATCCTTTATGACAATAATGATTTCAATGGGTGGGAATTTGTCATGATTTAGGGGTTAAAATGTAGTTAAATCAGTCATTAGTAGGCAATAATTGATTAGTTAGAGGTTAGAATTGGAAAATAGCAGTAATAGCTAGTCTTTATAGTCTTTATTCTAGAATGTTATACAATGAAAAGGGACTTAGAATTTATGAAATCAAAACTTCTTCTTCTAGTAACTCTCAGTTTCAATTTTCTTCTCTTTCTTTATTCTTATCCTGTCATTCTCTTTCAATCTTATATTCTTATTTTTCTTCCAAAGTCTTTTCTATTTTCTTAGTTTACCCCTAATTCTTGAGTTTACTGATTAGGCCTGGAGTTTCCCAACTTCATCCCTGATAATGTTCAATGTTGGGGCTTAATGAAAGGTAGAATATTTTTTCCGACGTCTTTTGATTGAAAGAATTATGATAGAGTCTTTGACTCAAACAATAGATTGATTTAATGATCCTAAATTTACAAAAAAAAAGTTGAAGAATTGAGAAGAATTAAAGAAGAAGAAAAGAGAATAGATAAATAATAGAGAGAGTTTCCAGAAAAACAAGTTAGTACAAATTCGTAGTCCTTCTTGCTTAATCTCTACACAATACATTGATTTATAGATAAGCTCCATTAGTATTCCACTAACTAGCATAAGAAATGAGTTGCCACTAACCGCCAACTAATTAACTCCTTTAACCAACTAATTGCCAATTAAACAATTTACTCCCAAATGGAAATACAACAAATTTAACTAACTAATTGTCAATTAGACAATTTAGTCCCAAATGGAAATACAACAAATGATGACATTCCAATTAAAACTTCAGGAGTTGCACAACAATGTTTAAAATTTAAATCCTTTGTCTTTTACTAAAATGTTGTTTACAATTTCCCTCGTGTTCAAAAATAGCCTTGTCCTCAAGGCTAAAATGCTGGGAATTGTTGCTAGAGTAAGCTTTAACCTTTTTAAGATGCCTCTTCTACTGTTAAACCTTGCCATTTCACTAGCTATTGAGTCATATCCTACTCATTTTTGCCTTTACAATACAGTTTCAGGCTTCAGGAGACAGTAGTCTTAGTCATCCAATTTAGGGAGCTGAGTGCTAATTACCCTATCATTGCCTATTTCCTTCTTTAATAAGGACGCATGCAACACGAGGTGGAACTTGCTGGAAGTTGGAGTTTGTAAGTTACTTGACCTATGCATTCTAGGATTTTGTAAGGGCCTAAATATTTTGAAATGACCTTCAAACTAACTCTAATTCCTACCGTCTACTATCGGTATAATTAGAGTTTAAATAACCCTAATCTCCCCCCTTGGAATTCCCTATCACTTTTTTTTTTACATCTACAAACTATTTGATTCTACTCTAAGCTTTACATAAATGTTCCTTAAGTTTTTGCAACACAAAAGAATGCTACTGAACCATATCCATTGTTGAGAGAACTATTGAATCCATATAAGGTCTAAGAGGTACATGAACTCATTTAACTCCATAAACTGGTTCAAAGGGGAACATGGATATTATAGTGTTGAAGTGGTATTGTACAATTACTTAACCATATGTAACCATTTACCCCAGTTGCTGAGCTTGTCACAGGTAAGGCATCTCAAATATGTCTCAAACATTGGTTGATCCTTTCTTTTTGTTCGTTGCTTTGAGAATAATATGCAATATTGTAATGTAATGATACCCTCGAAGTCTTTAACAATGCTTGCCATAAATAGCTTGTAAACATTTTATCCCTATCAGTAATGATAGAAGCAGGTAGTTCATGCAATTTGAATATGTGTTCTACAAAGACTAGAGCCACCCTTGCTACAGTAAGAAGATGAGATAAAGCTATGAAATAAGCAAACTTAGTCAAACAATCAACAATCATCATAATAGTCTCCTTGCCATTAGATAAAGGAAATTTTTTAATAACATGCATTGCGATATGACTCCAAGCATGTTGTGGCATAGCCAAGGGTTGTAAGAGTCTAGGGTATGGTACATGTTTGGATTTATTCATTTGATAAGTGTCATAACTTCTTACTATAGTAATAATCTCTTACTTCATGCTTGGCCAATAGAACAAGGAATTAATTCTATGTAAATTTAGTCAAAACATGCATTGTGATATGACTTCAAGCATGCTTTGACATAGCTAAGGGTTGTAAGAGTCTAGGGTATGGCACATATTGCGATTTATTCATTTGATAGGTGTGACAGCTTCTTACTATAGTAATGACCTCTTGCTTTATGCTTGGCCAATAGAATAGAACTTAATTCTCTGTAAACATATTTGCTGTCTTGACTGACCCCCAAGTGGAGAAGAATGCAAGGACTAAACAATCTATTGCCTCAATCTTATAGTACTACCTACTTAGATTTTCTCTTTCCTCTTTATGATTCTTCCATCATACTGATATAAGCTCATGGCATTGGGATCTATGAGCAACTTAGCAATGATTTTTTCAGATTCCCCATATGCTTTATAGCTTTCTTCTAACAGAAGCGTCCAATTTGGTTTCCTCATGGCCTAGTCATAATTGCTAGCTAACTAATGGAGTCAACTTCTTCTAGATATTTTCTTAATAATGTATTTGCCACAATGTTCTCCTTTCGCTTTTGTATATTAGATCTCATAATCTTATCATAAAAAGCCAAGTCAACCATTTTTACTATAAAAGAATTGTCAGCTTTTGCTCTAGTAAAAATTTTAGTGATTGATGATTAATTCAAATGATGAAATCACACCCCAATAAGTAATGCCTCTACTTGCTAATAACCATAACCAACGCCAATAACTCTTTTGCATATATAGATAATCCCATGTTTTTGGGCCTAAAAGCTCTACTTAAGAGGGTAATAGACTACTTCTCTTGCATTAGAATTGTTCCCATTCATTTACTATTTGCATCAATTTCAATAATGAATGGCTTAAAAAATTAGGTATTCTTAATATTGAGTACTGCACATGGTATTTTTTAGATCTTGAAATTCTTGACTAGCTTTTTCAATCCATAAGAACCATCCTTCTTAAGTAGAACTGTCAAAGGCTTTCTAATTATCCCATTATCTTTAATAAATCTCCTGTAGTACCTTATTAAGCCTATGAAAACCCTTAAGGCTTTTAGGTTCTTAGGTTGTGGCCAACTCATCATACATTCAACTTTAGAAGGATTCAGGTACAACCCTTCCTTAGAAATCACATGACCAAGATATTCAATTTTGGTCTAGGCATAGGAGCATTTCGACTACTTAGCAAACAACTTATGAGTTTTCAAGGTTGTTAGAACAATTTTCAAGTGCTATATATGTGTTCCCATGTAGGGCTATATACCAAAATATCATGAAAAAAGAAAGTACAAAATTTCTAAGATAGGGTTGAAAGATTTTGTTCAATAAGTGCTTGAAATGTAGTAGATGCATTTGTGAGGCCAAAGGGTATGACAAAAAACTCATATGTCTTTGGTGAGTTTGAAACTTATTTCAGACATCTTGTAGGTTAACTTGGATTTGGTGGTAACTTGATTTCAAATCAATCTTGGAATAGAAGTTAGAACCAAATAGCTCATTTAAAAGTTCTATCTACATTGTGTATAGAGAATATATCTTTTATTGTCAATTCATTCAAATACCTATAATTGACACATTTTTTTCTTCACTAACAGCACTAGTAACTGAAGAGGCTATCGCTAGGTTGATTGATGCCATTTTGAAGTATCTCAGCTGCTTGATTTTCAATTTCTGTTTTTTGAGCATGAGGATACCTATAGGGCTTAAGTTTGAAAAGTTTAGCATCTATTTAAGGTATTTGATGATCTAAGGTTTTATTCGGTGGGAGAGAATTAGGTATAGCAAACATTTTTGAGAATTTCAATAATTGAGAAATCTCTTAAAGAATGTTTATTATCTATTTCTCACTTCCTTGATAAGTGATAGAATTAAATCTAATACCGGTGCTCTCCCTGATCTTCTCCTCTATAAACTCAGAAAATTCACCTCCTCACACTCGCTAAATTATGGGTCTTTAATAGAACCTTGTTGGACCACCCAAAAAAATAAAATAAAATACAAATTCAAATGCCAATTTAAAATTAAAAAATTATGAGAGGGAGGATTGGGTTAAGTAGTAACATATAAAGGCTTATAACTAGGAGATTTCATATTCGATATCTCCGAGTTGCAAAAAAAATTTAAAAAATGTCAAAAATGTTAATAACTTATAAGGTTAATTATATCCCCTCTCATGTGGTGTGGTTTTATTAACAATTGATTCCTAACCTTTGAGAAATTTATATTCAACCCCCTTCACCAGTTATCTAGCCGAAGTCAAATGCCAAAATCAGTGAAAAGGGAAAAAAAACTGGGCATAAGAAGAGCAGGAAATGCAAAAACAGAGGAAAAAGTGAGGTTTGTGAAAAGACAAAAAAACCATTTGTAAAAGAAATAAAATGAACTAAACTTTTTGTCTCCCACAATGAGACCAAAGTCATCTTTGGTTAGAGATTGAATGGTAATAAGATCAAACCACAAGAGAAAAGAATGTAATTAACCCTAACTTATATCCAAACCTAGGATGGGTGCATACATTATTATTATTCAAAGAAATGAAATCAAAGATATGATAGAGTTAAGATAGTTATCATATGAGGTTTGCACTAATATATGTATTATGAGCTATCCAATAATAAATTAGTTACTATTGCTACTTTTTTTTCAGTTCCTTCTTCCATAATCTATACAAAGAAAGAAGAAATAAGAGGTCTCATTAAGGATCCACGTGTCATGATGAGTATATCAATTAGTTTGGTTAATAATTTGTTAAAAAAAAGTCTGTTAGTGCTAGTGGAGATTGATTAGCTTATAAATGCAACTAAGTAAGGTCGATTGTTGCAGAAAATGTACTCCAATTGCCCCAATTTTCTCAGTCTAAATAGCTTTTCCTCATTTCTTTCTTTCTTTCCTCTATTGTTTTTCTGTCAATTGTTTTCTTATTTTCACTAAATTGCATTTGATACATATGGGACCTCGATCCATTAGGTTTAACTCAAGAGGTCCAGCCCGAAAAGAGTTTTGTAGACAAATCAAATGTATTTGACCTCAAACTCCCATCACATTTTGGGTATCATATATATATAATTTATGGTGTGTCAGGTAAAGGAGAGAAGTATCTATCCCAAAAACCATCCCGAAATTTGTTTTGCATGCATCTCCGACAAGAGAATCTGAGAGCTATTTATCTTGGATAGGGTGGTGGATATTTCCTTCATCAGGGTTCATTAAGGATCTCAACAAGCTTTTGTAAGCTTTGATCCTGACAGTCCATCGTAGATTTGTTTGAGATGATTTAACAGCATATTTGATAGGATTTAATTTGTTACCATTTAATAGGAGCAAAACTATGATGTTAATACTTTATTTGGTATGAAAATGGCTAAATTGAGGTGTTTTTGTCCTAGGGAGTAAAGTTGATGGACTAAGGCGAAAAAATAGAATTTAATGGAGATTTAGATGATTTTTGGAGAAGCACTTTTGGAGCAAAAACAGAAGACTATTTTGGATTAAGCTTGCCCACGCCTTAAAGGATGAAGTCTTGGAGGTGAAACTCAAAGAAATGCACGTGACCACATCTTAAGTTGAGACAAAGGACCGATGGGTTGAAATTTCAATATTTGAATTTATCCTTTGATTTAAACTTTTGTAATTCAAGTTAGAATGGATTGGATGACATTTGTTAGGATTAGATAGGATTAGATAGGATAGGATGGTTGGCTGGATAATTAGTTAGGAATTTAAGGTTTAAAGACTTAGGATTTGTTGGAGAGATTTTAGGAAGTCTTTAGGAAGGTTGTTAGAGAAGAAGGCTATAAATAGGAGGGTTAGTGAACTTGGAAGACATAAGTTTTTCCTTTAATTTTCTGTAGAATTTTTCCTTTCTTTTGTACTTCTCTTTCTTTTTAGAATAAAGTTAGAATAGTTTTGCTACCATGAGTGGCTAAACTACTTCCTTTCCGTTCCAAGGGGTGTTGATGCCAATATATTTAGTGAGGTTTTGTTCATAATTTCATAATCCTTTGCATTCAAGTAATCATTATTTCTTGCATTCTATTTTTATGGATTTTGAATGATAAATAAATTGACAACTTATTTTCATTTTTCTTCCTATAGCTATCTATTTGTTCTTGATCCGTAATTGTCCGGAACAATTAGTACAAGTAGCACTTAAATCTTTTTGCATGTGTAAAGTAATAGTAATCATGCATTTACGATTTAAAGGGAATTAATGATACAAAGATTTTCAATTGTAGCTATCTCAATTGTTGGTTTTTGTTTTAACTGTTTTCAATGTTCTTAGTGCTACTATCAAATGATATGGAACGCTATCGCCCCCAGTCATTTGTTAGTAAGTTTGTTGTGAATGCTAGGTTCAAACAAATAGAATAGGAAAACTCAAAATTTTGTCATGGCTATCCTACAAAATTTTTGGTTAAATGCTTGAATGAAAAAGTGTCTTTAGAATCCTGTGATCTAGATATATTCGGTACAAATACACTTCCTTGGATCGGACTCTGGTAAGACTGAAGTATTTCTTTTACATATTTCTAGTAATTTCTTTTATAATTTTCCTTTATTTATTACTATTAGAATTGGTATTAACCTTCTTCTTTTATTTTTCTTTTCATCTCAAGTGCTAAGAAACCCCCCCCCCCCCTCAACACATAAGTCCCTGTGGGAGTCGAACTGGTCCACTACTACTACAAATCAATTGTAGCTAGTTTAAAGATCTGAATTAATTTTGGGGGCTTCGACAACCCGACCAATATTATTAGCACAAAATTCCTCCAAAATTAAAAGTCACAATTGTTTAAATTTTCTCACACGTTTTGAACTTCTACTCTCCTCGAAATATACTGCAACTTCCAAAAATCTTGAGCAAAGTCCTCCACGTCACTTTACATATGGCAATTTTAAAATATTACTCCATCCGTCCCAAAACTAGAGTCAACTTTTGATTTGGTACAAATTTTTTTTAAGTTACAAGATACAACATATTTAATGTACAATTAAATATATAATGTTATATTTTTATCATTACTTTTTAATTTGAATTATATATTATCATTATTAGTAAGGGTAATAAGAATTTTGCACCAAAAGTACTGAACTCTTTTTCTGGTGACATTTTTTTTAAACTTACTTCTTTTTTTTTTGGATGGAGGTAGTAGTATTTTATTTAACTTACCGTATTCATATTCTCATATTTTGCAATCAGCAAGAAAAAAAAATAATGTTGGTGAATTTCAACTAAAATTTAATTTTTTAAACTAAATTTTTCAGATTTTGAACTATTTAAAGTATTTTCTTCAATTGATCCAAACAATTAAAATATAAGATAATATTTTATCTACTTGACTAACAATAATATTTTATCTAGAAAATATTTCCTTTTGATTTCGTGCTGATGAGAACGAACTAAGATTTGTTTTTAAACTTAGAGTAATAAATCGAACCAAAGTTGCAAATTGAGGGGCTATTAGGGGAACTAACTGTATTATTTCTATCAATGCCACTATATATGTAACATATATGTCACATGTTCACTAAAATAGAATTTGATTGGATTAGATTATATACGAGTGGCCATTTAAATCAAAATTGACATTTTTGAAGACCTAAAAAAAACCTTTTGATATTGCGCACTCTAATTGAACTTTTATTACAAACTTAGGATATTATTGACACAAATTACTCCGACAAAATCATGAGTACCAACGTCGCATTTTCTATTTTTGTTATAGATATTTTATTTCTTGATATTATGTGCAATGAATAGATTTAACTCTTTCCATTCCTCTAGTTGCAAATTTTGATGCTTTTAACTCTGAAAATAATATTTTTAAGCGTAGCAATATGACGATTTAGATTTAACCTTTAAAAAATTTAAATTTAAAATCTAATACAATTACAAAAAATATAATTGCTTTTTTACTTTATTCTGACACTCTCCTAGCTTATAAATTCAAAGTGTAAGTAATTCATATTTCATAATCTACATATTTTCAAATATCTTTGAAAAATAGAATAACTTGTATTGACAAAGCACTACAAGAAAAACCCCCCATTAGTGACGGAAACTACCGTGACGGAAAAAAATTCCATCACCAAATGACACATTTAGTGACAAGAACTCGAGTCGTCACCAAATTTTCACCATCTCACCATCTTTAGTGACGAGTGACTAATACTCGTCACCATTTCTTCACTAAAGAGTTTGCGGGAAGTTTCCCACCAATATGGCACAATTAGTCACGAAACATTGGTAACGAAAAAACACTTTCGTCACTAAAATCTTAAAGTTTAGTCATTGGTGACGAAGTTATGGTCGTCACCAATTTGGCTGCCTTTTAGTGACGAAATTCCGATCGTCACCAAATTCTTCATATATATGTACCTTGTAGGCTTGTACTATTTATATATACTTATATGTGGTTCTCAATAAAATTATTACATATGTGGATATATGTAAAATATCATTAATTTCTAATAATTATACTATGACACCCTTCATTTCTAATTATTATACTATGGCATCCTTATAGTTATAATCTTTTAATTCATATCTCTATATATAAAGTTTTAGTGTATGATATTATTAAATATTAATGTATAAAAGATTTGTTTTGGTGTGTAATGAAATTAAATATTATAGGATGTAATAACAATATATGTATTTGGGCATATAATTAGGGATAGATTGAATAAAATATTTTGGCTTAAATTGATTGGTCACAACTTATATAATTATTTGACTTGTTGGGCTAAGGATCATGATTGAGTCATATAATTATTTATTGGGCCAAACTTAATATTTTAAATCTATTACTCTTAATTTTTACTAATTGCACTAAGACACCTTAATGTAGATGAATTTGCCTACATTATATTTTAAGATACACCATCAATTAATTATGATTGGATTTTCTTGGTTAAGAATAATGATTCGATTAAGCATATTTATCCTTATACCAAACTTAGCCTACTTATATTATCGTTTTTAATTTCTAGTAACTTATACTATTTATATATGATTCTTAATTAAATTATTAATTATATGGCTATATGTGAAATATCATTAATTAAAGAATAGAATTTTTTTTTTGTTAGTGTGTTATAAAAATGAATTTTCTTATTCAAAGGAAAATTTAATTAGTAAAATAGTCACAACAAAAATGAATTCAATTACAATCTTTTAATTCATATTTTTGTACATATATAGTTTCAGTGTATAATATTATTAAGTATGGAGATATAAAATATTTATTTTACTATATAATAAAACTAAATATTATAAATTTTAAGAAGACTATATGTGTTAAGCCAATTAATTTTGGATAGAGTAGATAAAATGTTTTGGGCTAAATTGATTGGGCCACAACTTATAATGATTGGACTTATTTGGTTAAAGATAATGATTGAGCTTTGTAATTTATTCATTGGGCCAAAGTTAACTTTTTAAATTTATAGTTTTTAATTTCTAATAATTGCGCTAAGACATTCTAACATATATGAATTTGCATACATTATTTGACATTAAAATATAAAAATTTTTTAGATACACTATCGCCTACTTATAATTGGATTTTTTGACTAAAAATAATGATTGGACTAAGCATATTCTTACTTATGCCAAACTTAGCTTGCTTGTATTATAGTTTTGAATTTCTAATAATTGTACTAAAATACCCTAATATTTTTTATTTCTCCATATACTTTTACTTCAATCACATAGTCTATTAGTATTACAGTATATTATTAAGTACTATAATGCAAGAAACTAATACAAGAAAAAGAAATTTTTATATTTAACTTTTTAAATTTATGGCTCTTAATTTTGAATAATTGCAGTAAAACACCCTAATATATATGAATTTGTCTATATTATTTTACTTCAAGCATAAAGTCTTTTTTTTATATACACTATCAATTAATTATGATTGTTTGGCTAAGAATAACAATTGGACTAAGTATATTTTTCTTTATGTCAAACTTAGCTTACTTATATTATCGCTCTTAATTTCTAAAAATTGTACTAGGACACCCTAATAGTTATAATTTTTTAATTCATATCTCTATATATAAATTTTTAGTGTATAATATTATTAAAATGGAGATATAAAATTTTTTTTTTGGTGTGTAATGAAATAAAATATTATAAATTTTAATAACAAGATATGTATTGGGCTATATAATTTGATATAGATTAAATAAAGTATTTTGGGCTAAATTGATTGGCTACTACTTATATAATGATTGGACTTGTTTGGCTAAGGATAATAATTGGGTTATGTATTGGGCCAAACTTAATTTTTAAATTTATAGCTCTTAATTTCTAATAATTATACTAAAACACCCTAATATATATGAATTTGCTTATATTATTTTACTTCAAGCATAGAGTCTTTTTTAGATACACTATCAATTAATTATAATTGGATTTCTTTGGCTAAGAATAATGATTGGACTAAGCATGTTGTTCCTTATGTCAAACTTAGCTTACTTATATTATAGCTCTTAATTTTTAATAATTGTACTAGGACAACCAGAATTTTATTTGTCCATATAATTGTCCTTTAATCACACAGTCTTTTTAGAATTACAATACACTATTTGTTACTACTAGTTGGCTTTCTTTAGTTAAGAATAACAATTGAACTAAGCATATTCTTCATTAGGCTGAGATTTATTAGATTATTTATGTCATGGTTCTTAATTTAAAATAATGATACTAGAACACCCTGAAATTTATGAATTTGCACACGTAAGTTTGTTGGTATTAAAATACATTATTGATTAATGGTAATTAAAAGTTGTGACATTATTATGAACTATATTTCTGAATAAGAAAACCATAAATAAAAAATATATAATTTCAAACTAGTTACAATTACTAATGTAATATTATAACACAAGTAGTGGTTAATATATGTACACATATAATTAGATGTACGATGTATAACAAAAGTTGTAAATACTGATACAATTATACTCTCTTTGTCCCAAAAAAAAAAAAAGAATTCAGTTTTTCCAATGTACAACTTTTATTTTTGGCCAACTAAATAGAGGTACAAGTCATTTTATATTGCTAATTTCCTCATTAATGGTATTGTATATCAATACAACCTTTAATGTATTCTATCTCATTAGTGTATTTTGGAAATTTTGTTGAAAAATCAATTTTGACTTTTGAAACTAGACTCTTTTTTGGGACAAAAACTTATTTAGAAACTGAATTCTTTTTTATGAAACAAATGGAGCATATATATATATATATATATATATATATATATATATAGTTTAGGACTGAAATATATAGTATAAGTAATTAATACATATATACACATACTTTTAATTTACATAATTTTTTTCAATCTCAACATAGAAATATAAATATTGCTTTTTCTCTAAATGATTTTTAAAAAAAATTCACTTTTCCCCCTTTAATAACTAATTAGCATTTCAAAATTTAAAATTTTTAAAAATTCAAATCAAAATTTTATTAAACCAATATAGTATTGTAAAGTGAAAAATTAATTACTGATTAGAAAAGTAAATACTTTTTAATAATTAATAATTGAATATAAAATTTGAATGTTTACAAAACATAACGAAGGAAAATGAATTTGCTTAAGAGGGAAAAGTGACGTTCAAAATTTTTTTTACTTTTGCCAAAACTTAAACAAATTTTCAATGTAAGAGTAGTACTCCTGAACGCCCAAACTTCCTCTCATTGCTCGCCCCCCTTCCGTGTTTTGCCCATTCCTGAATTCCCTCATCGGCTAACTCTCTGGCGCCTCCCTCTCACCACCCCAATCTTCGCCGCCACTCTCTCATCGCCTGCTTCATCCATTGCCCCAGCTACCTTGTCCTCACTACCCCATTGTTTGCCGCTGCTCTCTCACCTCTCAAAGCTCCGCCATGGAGCTCTTCTCACTGCCCAAGTTCGGTGTCAAGGCAAGGTGGCCGCTCCATCAAATATGATATTCGCTTCTTGAAATCCTGCAAACTATGGTAAAGAGCTCCTTTTTTTCCCCTTAAAGTTTTTCCCCTGCAAATCTTGTTTTTGGGATGGAAAATTTAGTGAGGGTTTTGAATAAGTATGATGACGATGTCACCTCCAGATATTCAAATTTATTGTCTGGCCGAAGTATTGATACTCTAATCAATTGATGTTCTTGTCTTAAAATTCTTGTTTGTAATCACTACTTTATTTGGTGAAAGTATATCATTGTTGCGCAAAAAAAAAAAAACCCATATTGTTTTTCGTCCTTGTTTCGAAATTTTTTGATGAATTGTTCCAAGTAACCCGTGCTTCCTTATTTCTTGAATCATAACAAGAATTCTCCACTTTGTCTTGATTGAAAGTTGGCTCCACTTGGCTGAAAGTGTTGACTGAATTTTGGTTCCTCATGGCAGAAATTTGTAACCAAAAAAAAAAGAAAATCTGCGCTTGGCAGAAAGTCTTGGCCGAAATTGTTATTGAAGTTTGGTTATTCTTGGCTGAAAATCCTTGCAAATTGCTTTAGTTGTTTTAAGAATTGTGACATTTTTTGGCAGCCAAGATGCTGGACTTTGTGGCTGAAATTTTGTCTAAAATTTGGATCTTCTTGGCTGAAACATCTTGACTGAATTTTTCAATTGTCTGAATTGTCTTGTTTCTGGCTGAAACTTCTAGTTCTTGTGCAAAAAAATTATTAATTTTGTTGCTGCCTAACTTTTGTCTCCAGCCGCAATTTGTCTTGCTCTCCAACATTGGTTTTGCTGAATTCATCTTTTCTAGAAGTCTATTCCTTGTTCCAAACAAATTCTGGCCGAAGTAGTTGTTGTTATTCTAGAAATTTTCTGCCAACAATTAGTTTTGCTAAACTTCGGATTTCTTTGAAATTTCGGTATGCTCAAATTATAATTGGTCAGCCGAAGTCCTTTTTGTCCAACAAGCTTTCTTCTAATTAAATTGCAAGTCTTAACCGAAGCTCTCTTTTGTGTCTTGTTCAGATTTTACTAAGTCCAAATTTTGTCTTGTCCAAACATAATATTGTTCATCCTATAATTTCTGTTGCTTGTTTTATTGTTTGTTCAGCAATTGTTTGTTTTTCTTGCTGTTTGGCCTACGCTAAATCCTTGCCAAAATTGATTCTTGCCTTAATTCCTTCTAGGCCGAAAGTACGGAGCTTTTTTTATGCTTCGAAGACTCTGAAGTTGATACTAGTTTAACTCATGCATTTTTTGTTTGCCACTAGTTAAAGAAGCAAAGGGCTCACAAAACTTCATTTGGAAAAAAAATAATAAAAACTCATGTGAAGCAAACTGCATTTGGACAGGGAATGCTATTTAATATTCTTTATTACATTCGTTATTGTATATTGCTTTAAGTCCAGCTTTTCTTTGGCATAATCATTAGTGGTAATGTTCTTTTATCTCATAGGAGGAACCAGAGGGTGGTGCTGGATTCATGATTCAGTTCAATTACGAACCTCTATTGCAGGACCTTGTGGAGGAGTTTATTTCCCTAACCCTACCGGTTTAATTGTTTTTTTCCCTCACTCTTGAATACATGGGTGGATTGTGGGATGGTGATAGTTGATTGTTGTTTATGTTGTCTTTTTTTAAGGTCCCCTTGCTACGATGCACGTGAGGGGTTTAATGCTTTCCATGATGTGCAGGAAGAGTTAAGAGTTTTTGTAACCCATACTCGATGTTG
This sequence comes from Gynochthodes officinalis, assembly GCA_020080225.1. Classification (NCBI taxonomy): domain Eukaryota; kingdom Viridiplantae; phylum Streptophyta; class Magnoliopsida; order Gentianales; family Rubiaceae; genus Gynochthodes; species Gynochthodes officinalis. Next base: position 34,157,675 of record CM034615.1, on the reverse strand, counting down.
ATCAATATATTTTACTTGTTATATTTTCCTTTATTGGGTCAAGATTCTTCGTCCGCTTCTTTTTTGGTTTTTTGGTTTTTTTTTTCCTTTTTTGTTGTTGTAGCGTGCCCAAACTTTAAGACTTTGGTTGCATTCCGCTTCTCGAAGACTTTGGTGGTATACCGATTGGTGGTTTATATTATGTCACGAGATACATTTGGTAGTCAGTTTCTTTTTTTTTTCAGTTTTCGGAATTTAGTATGACTATTATCGTTAATTGGTAAAATTGTATTATGTGATGAGATATAATTATGGGATGTTGATACTTCTGTTTATATCATTGTTTTATGAAGACGAGCTTGGTTATCACAAACACATGATGTTCTAATAAGGATTGTTGCATGTCTATACGTGCATTTCATATCATTATCATCAACGTATGGGACATTTCTATCTTTCTATGAGATACGAACATTATGTAACATACGGGTGACTAGTTAACAAGGTTGGTTTATGAAGATTATATTTCATTGGTCGTGGTGTATTATGTTATGCGATACATTTTGTGGTCATTTTAGTTGTGTTTGATTGATGGAGAATGTAGTATAATTATTGTCATTTACTGGTGAAATTGGATTATGTCATGATATATAATTATGGGGTGTTGTTTTTTTTGTATATATACGAGTCATATAAAGATGAGCTTCGTTATTGCAACATGTTGGTCCCTTAGTACGATCTCACTTGTACGCTCAAAGGTTGCATATCATTATTATCAATGCGTGACACATTTCTAAATTTCTCTTAGAAATAAGGATGATGTAACATAATGATAGGTAGTTAATAGGGTTGGTTTACGAGTAAAATTTGCGGTTTGTGGTTTTGTATTATATTACGTGATACATTTTGTGGTCACACTAGTTTTCTTTGATTGGTGGGCAATTCTGTAATTGCATTATGTCATGAGTTCAAGTTATGGGGTTTTGTTGTTTCTATAGTTAGTCATTTGTGTGAACGGATTGGATGGATTTTTAAACATTAACTGTTTTTTACTTTTCTTATCACAGTGACGCATCCACCACCACATAGCCAAGCATCCATAGATTGAAGGCATTACAAATGGCCCATTGGTTGGTGTTGTCAAGGTCTTTTTCATTCCTTCTGGCTCTTTCCTTTTAGAATGTGAAGGGAATTATGTGTACACTACTATTTTGTGGATGTATGATGTTTGGATAATATTTTATTCTCATGCTACAATTCGGATATTCGACTTTTTTCTTAAGTAGCGGGAAATTAAAATGTTGTCTCTAGCATTAAACAAGTTGAAGTTTTGTGCCCTTTTTCAGATATTTTTTGAATGTTCAATGCTTAGTATGATTGCGTTCAGTACTTTTCCGACTTCGATGATGTATGTATTATAAGAATAAATGATGTGACAATCAATACTGTAATATTTGTGATATGATACTAAAACAAACCACATTATAACGTTAAAATTTGTCACTAAATTTGTCACCAATGACCCCATTTAGTGACAAATTTTTGCCGTCACTAATTCCATCTAAGAACAAACTTTTGGTGACGACAAAATTTCGTCACCAATTAATATCGCCACAAAACTTTTTCATCACAAATTGCATATTCAACAAATCTTTTGTGACAAATTTTTTCCGTCACCAATGACAAAAAAGGAATTGGTGATTTAAAAACTGTTGTCACTACTAAATCATTACTAAAGGTGTTGACCAAGTCATAATTTAGTGACGAAATTTTTTCTCGTCACCAAAAATGTCACACTACCCCTCTGCCCAGCCACACTTTCAGTGATGATCATATTTCGTCACTAATTTCGCACTAATTAGTGATGACTTTTATCTTTTAGTGATAACATTTTTTCCCTTTTGGTGACGATTTTTTTTTGTCATTAATTTTCGTTACCTCCACGTTTCGTCACTAAAAGCAACCCTTTGGTGATGACTTTTTTTTCATGTTACGAAAGACCTTTAGTGACGGACCTTTGCTGACGACGAGTGACCAAAACTTTTTTCATCACTAAAGGCCTCCGTATGGCTTTTGGTGACGAAATTCTAGTTGTCACTAAAAAGGGGTTTGTATTGTAGTAGGTATCATCCTTTTCATATGTCGTACATAACAAAAGATAAAATTATATTATTGGTACATAACAAAAATCATATTGACATTTGTTTTTTGAAACTTTGAGAATAAAAAGCCTCTTCAAAAGATAAAAGAAAAATATAAAAAAAAATAATGAAATAGCATCAATTTCAAGAGCAAAGGACTAAATTGAAATTTTCTTATTTTTAATTATTTTTAATAACCTGAAGTTCATAGAGATTAGCTTTATTGGTCCATGAAATATAGGCACAAATGTTTAGGAAAATTGTTCACAATAGTGCAAAATTTTGAAAAGGTGAATTGCTAATGAAAAAAAATGTGAACTCCTAATGTTATTATTCTAATATTTCACAATTCTTTTCAGCTTTGATTAGATTCTTAATGTTTGAAGATCATTTATCTAGTGAACAAATTATCAACTGAGTACCTTTAAAATTACTATTCATTTTCACGGCATTGATGAGATAATAGAAGTGAAACTAAATCAAATATACTGCCATTTCTAGGTCAAAAAAGAAATTCCTTAAATCATCTTACACACAATTAATATTATCAAGGACAAAAAACACACAAATAAACCAGTACGTACGCCCAACAAAAAGAACACATGAAAAAAAATATATGATTACAATACTGGCTCAAAGAGTACTTTAGATACGTGGATGTTTATCGTTTCCTTGTCACAATAGGCACCGTAGTAGAAAGCTTTGGCAACATGCAGAAATGTTTGCTTGAAATTTGGAATAGTGGTGTCTGATGACTTATTTTGAAGTACCAATCTCAAGAGTTCTTGCATGCTTGTTTCAATCTCGTCCGAGTTGATACTGCCCTTGTTTCTCTCTTGCTTTCTGTTTGTAGTTACCTAAGTCGTTATAGAAGCAACGTTTAGATTATGAGTGTCAAATGCAAACAATAAGTGCAAAAAGGAAATCAACCGTTGGAAAATTCTTAAGGTAAGGAAAATATTTTAAAACTTGTTTGTAGGATTCTGTTTAGTTATCAAACGAGAGAAAATACTGAATGCATCATAAGCAACCAAATCAGAGAAGAAAAAATACAATCAAAATTTTTATCCTATTTTTTTTATTAGCTTGATTTACTGTAAAATACTCATTACAGGCAACAAAACTCTATATTTTCTCAGAAGTTTTATTGAACCCTCAAACTTTGGTAACTGAACCAATTGGCCTCTGTGCATAAAATAAAAAATGAAAATTTAGGTTCATCTAAAGTCATGGTGAGGATTTTTTGATACCCTAGAGAATTTCTTTAAAAGGTTTCGAAGCTAATTGATAGAAAATTTTATTAACCTTTAGAAGAAACTTTAAGCTAAGAGACCTTTACTTATTTCCTTTATATATATATATATATATATATATAATTTTAAGCTATGGGACACTGAATAGAAGATCAAACTTGCTATTAATTAAGTTCCTGGCATTGAACTTAAAGCATCCTTAATTAAAGTTCTTGTTGATTATTATTCTGTACTTAAAGTCTCTCTGTTTTGAGCATCTATTTAATTCTTACAAAGTTGCATTCGGTAAAATCAATTCTACTGAACTCAATGCTTTCCTTAGGGCACTTTGGTTCCTTATTAGAATTGAAATTGACTTAAAATTAGATATATTTTATAGAGATTTTAGTATGAATTTGATATAATTTTTCAATAATTATTAAATATTATAAAATAGATATTATAAATAAATTGAAATAATACAAAAAATCATAAAATTCTTCTAAATTTAATGAAAAATTCTCTAATTTCACACAATTCAAATTCTAATGAGAAACCAAACACATAATTCAACTTGTGTGGTTTGTTGATTGCTAATTTGCTATTTAAATGCTTATGCTGGAAAATCCACACATGAGATCACTTCGCCTCCCTATAATATATTTATGGTGTTCTATTCTCATTAAACCACATCGTTTTGGTTCAAACTTGAGCAAACCACCATCACTTCACAACCATAAGGGCATAAAAGATCTAATCTGGTTTTTCCATTATGTAATATCAAACATCCTGTTTCATATAAAGTTTTATTTGGTGAAAATTAATTGTGTGCTTAGGAAAGTCGGGCTCGAGCGAAATAAAATGGTTATTACATTTTTGCTAAATTGGCATATCGTATTTGTTGTAAATTAAACTTTAATAAGAACTGAACTGAACGGAAATTATATGAAAGTGAATTCTGTAAAGTTGAAGATATGTAAACGTGAGAAATGAAAGTAAGATGTCTACCACATATTTGAACCACCATACCTTCTCCTTTTCCATATACTGACGAAGTTGAAGACCGACTTTGTTGGTGAGATTAGAGAGATGCTCGTACTCCTCATCATTGTAGGATAACGACCCATTTGGGACACTGACATATCCGGCGCAAAGGTTTATTATGTGGGCTAAAAGTGCACCTTCAAAAGGGGACATGCCATTTTGAATATCTAATGACTCTTTCAACCATGTCTCCCACTGCAGGAAAACAAATAAAAAAAAGTGTTACCATCGTCGTCTAACACTCCTTCCGTTCTATTGGACCTTTCATTTTATAGAGTATCATTGAAACTTACTAATTTTAGGAATTCCGTATCTTGAGCACTTTTTGGATTTTTTTTTTTTTTTTTGGGTGGAGGGGGAGGGGATGGGGTTGGAAGTTTCCAGTTCCTATTTAGCACATATTTTTCCATACTTTAGTGTGATATAATCATATATTTCAAGAGGTAAATTAATCAAAATGAATGATTAAATCAGAGATGAATTAATTGGTTGACTAGACAACTGAAATGGGATAAAATGGGACGAAAGGAATAGTGCAATTTTGACACCAACCACGGTTAAAAATCATACATCATATCTAGTAAAATGTAAACTCATTTTATTTAAAAAAAAAAGAATGAGAAGATAGAGAATTGAAATCTAATTTAGTTTTTTTTCTCTCTTTTTTTTAATCGCAAACTGGTTCAATTTAAGATCCCCCCTAAAAAAAAGAAAAAAAGAATTCTTATTCAGTCAAGAGAAGTAAATGCTCTTATCCAATCATATCCCTTCCCCTTTATTGAAGTATTGTAATGTAATCATATTCTTCAAGGGAAATTTACAAATATAACACCTTTGACCGTTGACTTTACAAAAATAACACCCTCCTTTTTTTGTTCTCTGTTATAGCACTTTCACAAAAAAAAAGACTACAACACCCCTCGGCAGACTTCACTCCATCTTCTTCTTCTTTGTTTTCAAAACCCATTTGATGGATTCAACAAAATTTGTTCTCACACCCCGTTGTTTGCACACCTCATTGTTCGTACACCTTATTGGACTATCATCTCCAAACAAAAATGGCCGCAATCGTAGAGAAGAAATCGCATAAATTTGATGTTAGTTGAAATTTGCAGTAGCTGAACTGGGTTTGTGAATTTAAAGAAGCGAATGGTCGAGCTCTAGGTCGAGTTTTAGGTCGAGCACAAGGTTAGGTCAATGTTGTTAGGTCAACTTTTAGGTCGAGCACTAAATTTGGTCGAGTTTTAGGTCGAATATGTCAAATTTAGGTCGAGCTCGACCTAATGATTGACCTAATGATTGACCAAATTCAGGTCGAGTGAATTTTTATTTCTTTTTTAATTTTTTTTTTAATAAAAAAAATTCACTCGACCTAAATTTGGTCGAGCTCGACCTAGTATTAGGTCAAGTGAATTTTTTTTAATAAAAAAAAATTTAAAAAAAAATTCACTCAACCTAAATTTGGTCAAGCATTAGGTCGAGCATTAGGTCGAGCACAAGGTTAACATTGGCCTAACCTTGTGCTCGACCTAATGCTCGACCAAATTTAGGTTGAGTGAATTTTTATTTTTTTTAAATTTTTTTTAATAAAAAAAATTCACTCGACCTAAATTTGGTCGAGCATTAGGTCGAGTGAATTTTTTTTAATAAAAAAAAATAAAAATTCACTCAACCTAAATTTGGTCAAGCATTAGGTCGAGCATTAGGTCGAGCACAAGGTTAGGCCAATGTTAACATTGTGCTCGACCTAATGCTCGACCTAATGCTTGACCAAATTTAGATTGAGTGAATTTTTATTTTTTTTAATTTTTTTTATTAAAAAAAATTCACTCGACCTAATGCTCGACCAAATTTAGGTCGAGTGAATTTTTTTTATTAATTTTTTTTTAAAAAAAAATAAAAATTCACTCGACCTAAATTTGGTCAAGCATTAGGTCGAGCTCGACTTAAATTTGACATATTCGACCTAAAACTCGACCAAATTTAGTGCTCGACCTAAAAGTTGACCTAGCAACATTGACCTAACCTTGTGCTCGACCTAAAACTCGACCTAGAGCTCGACCATTCGCTTCTTTAAATTCACAAACCCAGTTCAACTACTGCAAATTTCAACTAACATCAAATTTATGCGATTTCTTCTCTACGATTGCGGCCTTTTTGCTTGGAGATGATAGTCCAATAAGGTGTACGAACAATGAGGTGTGCAAGCAACGGGGTGTGAGAACAAATTTTGTTAAATCTATCAAATGGGTTTTGAGAACAAAGAAGAAGAAGATGGAGTGAAGTCTGCCAAGGGGTGTTGTAGTCTTTTTTTTAGTGGAAGTGCTATAACAGAGAACAAAAAAAGGAGGGTGTTATTTTTGTAAAGTCAACGGTCAAAGGTGTTATATTTGTAAATTTCCCCATATTCAAGCCATTGCTAGCACGCACATAGCGAATTAATTAGTATACTCTTGTTGTACTTTGGCAGTAAGATATTATGGCCCCCTTTATATAATATGTTCTTGTTAATATTAATAAAAGGAGGAAGGATTTATGTTAAACCTCACACCAATATAAAATGGAAATTTTCAAGAAAAAAAAATTGTTTGAAATTAATGCACCATTTGAGAATTTTCCAATTTGAAAAGAAAAAATGCTCACCGTGTTAGTCAATTGTTGACGTATATCTTTTTGCAGCCGTTGAAATGTATCAACCGAAAGTTGGTAAATGAATTCTTATATGATGCACAATAGTTCCTTTCCCATCTTGTCATTTAAATTGAAAAATGAAAAACAAAAAGTTGTGGTTCACTTGGTCCAACCTAAGTCTATTGATTGGTTGACGATAGACAATATTACAACATATGAATAAGTCCAATGACTTGCTAATAATAGAATTCGTTTTAATTGTAAAAAGAAAAGAAGAAGAAGAAGAGGACGTACATAGATAGATTCCTTTAAGTGTGATTTAAGTAATAAATCTATAACTTCACTTTTTCAACTCTTTTCTTTTTCTCTATCTCTATTTTCTTCATTGACCTCAATTTACTTTTTTTTTCCTTGGTGAGATTAATTAATTTTATCACTTCGTCTTAAGAAAAGAATCTATTTTCAAAATTTTTCTTTGTTCTAAAATAAATTCACTTTTTGAACAAGTTTCTATATTATCTTTCCGATAATGATTAAAAATGGCTTACACATGAAAAATAAGGAATAAAAAGAAAATTATTCATTTATTAGTATATTGAATGTATTGTACTTATAATAGAGAAAAAGTTCTATCCTATATAAAGTGCATGGAGGGAGTACTATTTTCCTCTTTCTCACTACAAACTCATAGGGTTTTTTTTTTTTTTAAATCTGCATAAATGCTTAATCCACTTTTATTTCTAATTGATCCACTAGATGAGTTGAAACTTTTATCATTACCAAATAATTTTATGAAATATTTTTTGGTTTTTTATCAATATTTTCCTTGCTCCTTCAAATTCATTGGGACTTCTATATATTTATTTCATTTCCTTCTAATTTTTTTTTCTTTTTAGGGGGGAAGGAGGTGATTGGGGGACTGGCGGGGTAGTGTTTGTGCTTTGGTTAGGGATGGGGGGAAATGGTTGTTTGGGGTTTATACAGATCTTTATTGCCTTGAGTGTTACAATTATTTTTTCCAAGATTAAATTTGATTGTTTAGTACTAACAAAATAAGTAAATAAATAAATAAATAAGATTCTTATGAATTGGATACTCACTCATCTAATTCGTCAAGGTGGCCAATTGCATCGCCTCTTAATGCTGCCAGAAAAGCACTCCGTTTGTCCCTTGATGTGGCAATTTTGTCATAGTAACCAAGTATTTGAATAATTACCCAAGATTTAGCCCATGCGTAACGCTCTGCTGATCGTTCTAGTTCAAATATACTTGCAACAGCTAAAAAATAAGTCACAGGAAGCTTCTCTCTTCTTAATCCGTACTCTTCAAGGTTGAATTTTTTCCACCAACTTCATGAGATAAGTTGTGTGAAGATCAACTAATATGAAACTTTGACGAAAAATCATAAACTAGAAATTAATGCCTAATTTTGCTACATATATACCTTAGCATATGCGTCCACTCAAGTTCATGCTGAATCTGACATTCATTGAAGTCTAATTTGGCAACCTCAAGATAATGATTGTTGCTAATTTCAGTCACCCTACAGGAATAGAATTAACAAATCATGGAGTTAGAGATGTTTTTTTTTTCAGAAATATATAATGAATATTACTTCCATCTACGAAAAAAGTACACTTTTTTTAGTTATTAGATATAATATTTTTAATATATTATTAAATACATAATTTTATTTTTAATTCTTACTTTTTAATCATAGTTATGCATAATTATTAATAGTAAGGTTATGAAGAAATTTTATTTTAAAATTAAACTTTTTTTTTGAAAAAAAATTTAAAAGTAAATTTTTCTTTTTTTAAGGATGGAAGGAGTATTATAATATATTCTCCCCAAGACCCACCGTCAATGTTGAATGTTCTAAATTGAGATGTCCACAAGGTATTATAGTGGTAAAAAACATGAAAACGAATCATTTGCATATTGCATATATTCATTTTATGAAGATGGAATAAATTCTACCTATTTAATTTCCTTTAATTTCTTTCTTTTTTCCTATTTTTTGCAATCTTATTAATTAAAATGAATTTTCTCACGGCAAGGAAAGATGAAGGCACTTGTACAAAGTTTTGCCAACCCACACATCATTTTCACCAGTGTATTGTTGAATGTAAAAACCTAGCTTCAACGCGGGGTAAGCAAGCAAACCAGGGAATTTCAACTCCAAATTTCAACTGCAATTTCGTCAATGATATTTTCAGTCACGTGTCAGAATGTAAGGTGAAATGCAAGAAATGAATCAACTTATAGTTTTCTTTAATTAATAAAACTATGTATGTATGAATAATGACAATTCATTTACTGTTAGTAGTATTCTTTTTCATAATAAAAAGTACGGGCAATGACATAATTTTATATTTTTAATAACGTTAATATCACTACAAGAAAAACCCCCCTTTAGTGACGGAATTTCTAGTGACGAAAAAAAATATCGTCACTAAATATCACCTTTAGTGACCAAAACTTTTATCGTCACTAATTTTTTGTCTACTCCAAATTTTTAGTGACGAATCACAAAAAGTCGTCACTAAAGAGTGTGGCGGGAAACTTTCCCGCTAAAATAGTCGTAATTAGTGACGAGAATTCAGTGACGACATTCATTATCGTCACCAAAATAATCATTGTGACGAAATTTTATCGTCACTAAGTTTTAATACCTTTTAGTGACGATATCTTTTTCGTCACTAATGGGAATATGTTTTAGTGACGCAATTGTTTCGTCACTAATTGCTTTTTTTTTTTCAAACCAAACTGATTGTATTAAAGTGGAAATCCCCAATTAACACATTACATTAGTGTCCATAAAAATACTAGGTTTAAATAGACGTGCGTTAACACAAAGTACCTAACCCCAGTAAGGATTGGTTAAGGCCTAAACCTGCTACTGATATATGATTTTTAATTAAATTCTTGATTATATGTATATGTGTGAAATATCAGTAATTAAAAAATATAATTTTTTTTAGTGCATTATAAATATAATTTTTTGGTGCAAAAGAAAATTTAATTAGTAGGTTATGTGACAATGAAAAAGAAAATAGTTGTAATCTATTAATTCATTTTTTTTTATACATAGGGTTGAAGTGTGTAATATTATTACATATGGAGATAGAAAAAATTTATTTTAGTGTATAACAAAACATAATATTATAAATTTGATGAAAAAATATATGTATTAAGCTAATTAATTTGGGATAGAGTAGATAAAATGTTTTGGGCGAAATTACTTGGGCCACAACTTATAAAGGATTGGGCTTGTTTTGGGCTAAATTGCTTGGGCCACAACTTATATAAGATTGAGCTTGTTTTGGGCTAAATTACTTGGACCACAATTGATATAAGGATTGGACTTAATTTTTGTTTACTTAAGAATTGGGCTATGTAATTTACTTATTGGGCTGAAGTTAACTTTTGAAAAATATAAATATTAATTTTTAATAATTGTACTAAAACACCCAAATATATATGCATTTGCCAACATTAGTTGACGTACGAATAGAGTATTTGTTTGTAGATACACTATCAACTCGAGAATTTACGCATATATATGAATTTGACTACATTATATGAATTTGCACATATAAGTTTAATCACTTTAAATATATAATTTTGTTAGTAATAATAAGCACCTCAAGAACCAATTAGTTTACTAGTTTGACGTACAAACTGGGTTTAATAATATTATTAATTATGTTTGTTGTATTCATAGTTTATAACTAATAAGATGTTTTACTAAATTAGTCATTTTTAACAGATGGAGAGAGAGGGAGAAAATGTAAAATATTTTCACTATTTTAATTAAATTTGGCTCAAACCACAGGTGACAAAGCCTCGTCAAGAACAATATTGCTTTGTCATTTGACTAACAAGAAATGGCTTTTCAGTGTATAATATTATTAACTATGGAGATATAAAATATTTGCTTTGGTATACAACGAAATTGAATATTATAAATTTTAATAACAACATATGCATTGGGACATTTATAGTTTCAAATTAATTATAGCCATTAATGTAATATAACAACACAAGATTTTCGGGCGTAATAAAAAACTATATATGTCCCAATGGCTATTTGTAACTTATACTACTTATATATGATTATTAATTAAATTCTTAATTATATGGATATATGTGAAATATCATTAATTAAAGAATAGAAAATTTTTTTGTTAGTGTCTTATAAAAATGAATTTTCTTGTTCAAAGGAAAATTTAAATAGTAAAATAGTCACAATAAAAATGAAAATAGTTACAATCTTTTAATTCATATTTTTGTACATATATAATTTCAGTGTATAATATTATTAAATATGGAGATATAAAATATTTATTTTAGTGTATAATAAAATTGAATATTGTAAATTTTAAGAAAAATATATGTGTTAATCCAATTAACTTTGGATAGGGTATATAAAATATTTGGGCTAAATTCATTGGGCCAAAACTTATATAATGATTGGACTTATTTGGGTAAGGATAATGATTGGGCTATGTAAATTATTAATTGGGCTTAAGTTAACTTTTTAAATTTATAATTCTTAATTTCTAGTAATTACACTAAGACACCTCAATACATATGATTTTGCCTACATTATTTGATGTTAAGAATAGAGTATTTTTAGATACACTATCACCTACATATAATTTGATTTTTTTGACTAAGAATAATGATTGAACTAAGCATATTCTTCCTTATGCCAAATTTAGATTACTTCTATTATAGCTATGAATTTCTAATAATTGCACTAAGTATTATAGCTATGAATTTCTAATAATTGCACTAAGACATCCTAATAGATAAAATTAGTTCATATACTTGTATTTCAATCACACAGTCTATTAGCATTATAATACATCATTAAGTAGTATAATGCAAGAAACTAATAGAAGAAAAATAAATTTTTATACATAACTTTTTAAATTTATGTCTTTTAATTTTTAATAATTGTACTAAGACACCCTACTATATTTGAATTTGCCTACATTATTTTACTTCAAGCATAGAGGATTTTTTTACATACACTGTCGATTAATTATGATTGTATTTCTTTGGCTAAGAGTAATGATTGGATTAATCATATTTTTCTTTTGCAAAACTTAGATTACTTATTTTTTGCTCTTAAATTTTAAAAATTGTACTAGGACACCCTAATAGTTATAATATTTTAATTCATATCTTTCTATATAAAAGTATGGAGTCTTCAAGCATGGAGTCTTTTTTTACTTCAAGCATGGAGTCTTTTTTCAAATACACTATCAATTAATTATAATTAGATTTCTTTGGCTAAAAATAATGATTGGGCTAAATATATTCTTCATTATACCAAACTTAGCTTACTTATATTATAGCTCTTAATTTCTAATATTTGTACTGGGACATCCTAACATTTTTGTTTGTCCATATAATTGTAATTTAATCACATAGTCTTTTTGTATTACCATTAATACTAGTTGGCTTTTTTTGGTCAAGAATAACAATTGCACTAAGCATATTCTTCATTGAGCTGAGATTCATTAGCTTATTTATGTTATGGTTTTTAATTTAAAATAAATATACTAGAACACCTTCAAGTTTATGAATTGGCACGCATAAGTTTTGTTAGTATTAAAATAAACTATTGATTAATGGTAATCAAAAGTTTTGATATTTATTACGAACTATATTTCCTTATAAGAAAATTAGGAATAAAAATTATATAGTTTAAAACCAATTACAACCACTAATGTACTATTATAACACAAGTAGTGATTAATATATATACATATATAGTTAGACGTATAATGTATAATAAAAGTAGTAAATACTTATACAGTTATATTCCTTTTGATCCAAAAAAGTAGTTCGATTTCACCAATGTACAACTTTTTATTTTTAGTCAACTAAATAGTAGTACAACTCATTTTATACCACTAATTTCCTCATTAAAGGTATTACATGTCATACACCCTTTAGTGTAATCTATCTCATTAAGAGTATTTTGGATATTTTGTTGAAAAATCAGTTTTGACTTTTGAAACTCAGTTATGTTTTGAGCCAAAAACTTATGTAGAAACTGAGATATTGTTTTTTTAAGGATAGGGGGAGTATATATATATATATATAGTTAGGACTAAAATCTATAGCATAAATAGTTAATACATATATATAGTAGTTATGTGGTTATGTAATTATAATAAAAGTAATTATTACAAAGTATAATTACTTTTATTGCATATATACACATGCTTGTAATATACATAATTTTTTCAATTTCAACTTGAAAATATAAATATTATATTTTTCGATAAATTATTTATAAAAAAATCACTTTAGCATTTTAACAACTAATTAGGATTTTAAAATTTAAAGGTTAGAAAAATTCAAATCAGAATTTTATTAAATCAACATAGTATTGTAAATTAAAAAATTAAAAAGTTTAAAAAGTAAAAAAAAAATTAATTAATAATGAAATGAAAATTTTAAATGCTTAAACAAACAAAACGAGGGAAAATAAATTTTGTTATGAGGGAAAGGCGGGATGTTAAAAAATTTGAGGCGCAAACTTTACAACATTTTCTGCCCAAATTTTACACTTAGACAAAATTTCAGTCTAGTGAAAATGAGACTTCACTCCCGGACTTCTACGCCTCTGCCTCGCCTCGCCCATCGCCTGCTACAACATTCTCCGCCCTAACCCTTATTGCTCAATCGGCCCAACCGCCCCTCCGTGACTCTCTAAAAGCGGAATTGGTGCTATTTGGTCGCCGGCCGTTCTCTTCTCTCCTACGTTGTCCCTCCGGCTCTGTCAGAACCACCAAAGCTGCCGAGGTGGTACTCCATTATCCTCGAAAGCCACCACAGTTGAGCTTGGGAAGTGAGCCCGCACTCATGACCACCATCCGTGCCATCAACTTTTGGGTTTCTATTTTTTTGAAATTTTTGGTAATTTTCTCGCATTGGTGCCTAAGTGCCAAAGCTGACTCTTTTTTTTTTCTGCAATTGTTGGATTGTTTCCTCAGAATGTAATGGCGATCGCTTTTTGGAATTTTTGGAATATTTTGGTAGTGAACTATTTTTTCTTTTTTGGAATTTGTTTTGCAATTTTTAGACTGTTTCTTTAGAATGTAATGGTGATTGCATTTTTCTGGAATTTTTTCTGCAATTGTTGGATTGTTTCCTCAAAATGTAATGGCGACTTTTTTTTTTCTTTGACTTTGAAGTGCGATTCTGAAATTTGTGATTGAATGCTTATACCCCTTATGACTGTTTCTAGCTAATAGGCCCATAAATTAATTTTTCCAGACAACAGATGGAAGGCGGAATGCATATCGAGCCATCGTTCAAGCTCGGCCTCCTCATTTGAACAATATTTACCTAGCAACTCAGGTCATCTTATGTTGTTTATTGTGTTTCTCGTTTCTTTTTGGTATTGTCGATCGAATGGATTTGCGACTCCAAAGTTACACCATTGATTTGCAACCACCAAGCTACCTAGTGGTTGTGTAACTTGTGTTGTTTCCCTGTTCTGACATGATTCTGCTGAATGTTTTTGAGACCTTTGTTATTGATTAATGTATATAAATGCATAACTTCAGACTTGTGATACATACCTATACATGTTGACGTGCATTGAAAATGAAAGAACTACTGCCAATGTTTTCTTTTTGGTAAGGACTAATGTAGACCTTTATTCTGCCGAGACCTAAATAGCTTTTGAAGAGAACCCAACTTATGGGTATTTGGGCTAGGTGGGAGGTCGAGAAGAATATATGGACTTTGTCCGATCAAGCATTAGTTCTTGGTTCACTTTTTCTTTTTCCAACTTGCTTTATTATGTCCTCTGCGGATCGGGAATTTGAATATCTCATGCGACTTAACACCTTTGGCGAGTTGCGATTATAATGATAGTACCACAGTGATCTTGCATTACATTGTGTTAGTGGAATTGGTTTCAATTCTATTATTTAATTACTTTCCATTATGCAGTATCCAGTTTTCCCTTGGATCCTTTCAGACTATAGTTCAAGCACTTAGATCTTGCCAACCCTTTTTCTTATCGTGACCTATCAAAGGTGAATTATTTTAACTTTTGCTCCTAAAGTCACCTAATTTTTTCCCTTCAACTAAAATATGATATTTTCTGTACTTGCAACCCATTGGCTGCTGGTGCTTATGGGGGATCACATGAAGCTTTCATAGATGATGTTCGGGAGGTATTGCTTTCTTTTTATTATCAGTTTTCATTCTCTGTGTTTTGTGTGTGTGTAAATAAGTATGCTACTTCCTAATATGCTGGCTTTGCAAACAGTTTGCATTTGAAAACGTTACTTTCAGAAAATCACTTTTCCTATTTGATAATAATAATGGCATAAAGTAGAAACAAGCCAACATAAACGCCGAGATATTAAAGAAACCTGATTGTAATATAACTTTTGGAAG
The DNA here is from genome assembly GCA_020080225.1 of Gynochthodes officinalis. NCBI lineage: Eukaryota > Viridiplantae > Streptophyta > Magnoliopsida > Gentianales > Rubiaceae > Gynochthodes > Gynochthodes officinalis. The sequence goes on along the minus strand of CM034615.1, from coordinate 34,142,209 downwards.
TGCATACAAACAGTACAACTTGTTGGAGACTTGTTTATGCTGTTGAAATGTTTTGTCAGTATGTGCAACTGGAATTGTGTATTGGCTGATTTTTGTGTTGCTGTTGGCAGGTTTGGCATAATATACATACTGCATATAAGGAGCAAGGTGATTTCATTGATTTAGCTGAAACGCTTTCCCAGCAATTTGAAGATCTATATGAAAAAGAGGTTGGTCGTACTTATTATTAATTGCACCTAATACTTTCTGTTTCTTTGATTTGCAATGCCAAACCTCAGTGGCTAAGTCAATGGTTATTGTTGTCTTTGAGTTGATTATGAACCTTGCAGTCTTGTCAAAGAAATCTTAACTTCGCGTATGAACTTTTAATGTGGGAAGATATTTCTTTGACCAACGTGCATTATTTCATTCTTTTTACTATCTGCTGCATTTTGCAGTTTACATGTCCAATCTCCTTTGTGGGATCAATTTCAGGTCCCAAGTAAATTAAATGACTTTTTCAGTACTGGTGGATTGTGATTCTTCTTTTAAGTTGAATGTTATCGATTTAATCATTACATGGTATGGAAGATGACTTTCTAGACTTGTTACTGCTGAAGTTGTGTTTACTCTTATTCAAGATTTAAATGATGTGCCTGTGCTCTTTTATCAGTCAGTTCACAATGTTGTATTTTATGTGTACAGATAGTTCTTTGCATTTGAATTTTGCCCTGTTTTGTTAGTCAGAGTTGAAGTGCAGTCTGATGGCTGTTGTATCAAACTCTTGTCTTGCAAGGTTAACCTTTTGTTTTCTTCGATTTATGACTTAATTTGAATGCCATCAAAGTATATTAATGTCTGGAAGTTTTGTGCCATTCTTGATTTTGACTTGAGGTTCACCAAATGGACTGAAGTATACGACAATAGGAGAAGGTGTGGTTTTATTCAAGTTTGTGTCAGAGATGGATAGAAAAAGAGTCATACAGGGATGTGCTTGGGTGTTTGACAAGCAATTGGTTATTCTTGCTGAGTAAAATGGCGATATCTGACCAAGCAATGGTTTATAAGTTAAAATGATGCTTATGCTTATGTTCTGACTCTTTATTTCATATTGGATCTAAGATTTCTTTGTAGTCGTCACCTAATTATTTCTTCTTTGCCCTTTTACGCCTTTGGTTCTTTGTAGGTTCTTCAGCCTCTAATCAAGAAGAAGTAAAGCGTCTTCTTAGTGGGAAAATAAAAAAGAAAGTAAGTTTTTCCAAGGACTGACTTTTCACTGGTCTCTTGGAAAGATTTAACTAGATTGATTAGATGTTTAGCTCCTTGTTATTGTGATTGTATAAGCATCTCTGTGATTCTGTTTACGTAATTATTATTTACATTTCATTGAGTCCAAGACTGCTTGATATATCAAGAAGGATAGTTTTATTCATTTGGCGTAAGTAATTTTGTTAAAGTCTAAACTTGATGATCTTCTCTTGGAGCTTAATGGACTTGAAAACAAGCTGACTCATTCTTTAAAGGTTTCCTCATCTTCTACTAAGACTGATGCCGGGTATGTTTTTGCATGTACTCATTTTGTGTTGTGAGCTTTTCATGTTTGTGAATTTTAGTTTACAGATGTAAAACATTCTATCTATTCTACCTCAACTCTCTGGTCAACATGTCCACTTTTCCTATTTTGCATTTTTTATATTTTGGATTTACTAACTTTTTGTTTTGATTAATAGGAAGAAATAAGAGGCCAAGTAATGGACTTGGAAATAGGTTTGACGAATGAAAATGAGAAATTCACCTCTAATCTTACCCAGACAGACAAATATGCAGAAACAAAACGCGAACTGGATAGAAAATTTGATATGCAGTACCAGAGGAGAATGTAAGTAATTTGATTCTAGCTGTAAGGGAAAATATATTTAGTAAAAATAATCTATATATAAGCAGTATCCAAAAACTTTATGTAGGAGAAAGATGGGATTAAAAAGGGTGAGCTGCTAAAGTGCATTTGATTCTTAAATTCTGAGCAACAAGAAATGGCGTAAATTTTTTGATTTTTTTGTAATTTTTTGCATTGGTGCCTAAGGTTCAAAGTGACTTTTTTTCTCTTTTTCTTTGATTACCTACATTCTTTGGAATGTGCTATCCAATAGTTGGATTGTAGGAATGTTCAACTAGATTTACTTGAACACCTTGTTCTGCACCTTACACAAATGATTCCATGTTTTGTATACTTGGTTTATCTCACAATATCTCATGTTGATGGCCTAGTATTATCAAATTGGTTTGTAATTGAATGAACTATAATGTTGGAGTAGGGATACTACTGGACAAGAACGATTTAGGTTTGTACTTCTACTTCATAACTTCTTTAGCCTTATAATGTTGATGGTGTTATATTCAATTTACGATGTAACTGGTGTGATTTTTGGGGTTTAGGCCGGCAATCTTTCCTGAACACTTCAAAGTGGATTGAGGAGGTTTGCACTAAGAGAGGCAGTGATGTCATCATTGTCCTTGTTGGAAATAAAACTGACTATGTGGATAAGAGGTAATGAAAATTAGCCATCTTTTTGTGTTTGGATGAAATAAAATTGCATTTCTGTTGTATGGACTCTCAATATAAGGCAAATTGTTGTATCGTAAAAGTTCCTTTCTGTTTTGGGTTTATTGTTGTTTTTAAAGTGGATTGAAGTTGTGAATTTGTGGGATTGATTTATGCAGTTTATTGATATTAATGGGTTATGCTTAAATTGGGTTATTTATGCACTTAATGGTTTTTTTTTCATATGTACACTGTCATAGAGGTGTTTGATCATTATATGGAAAATTTTCAGTTTTCGTGACCTTAAAAATAGAAGAGAATCGCTTGAAACGTCATTTGATCCAAAACTATGAATAATGCAATTGAAGGTTGGCTTTCGAAAATTGTGTAGAAGGATAAGTGGCAACAACTTCAGGGTACCAATTGTTGATTATTTTGATGTGGAAACAAATGACCAGTTGTAATCTTTATATCACTTTTGGTGAATTCTTTGGGTGAAGTATGAAGTATAATGTGACTAATTTTTGGTTTTTACGGATTGAATTGGCTTTGAACTTGAAGTAGATGTCGACTAATTTTTTCAGTTTTTTTGGTTTTCTGGTGAATTGGCACGAAGCATGTTGCTATGTGTCTTTACGGTTAATTTTACGATTGTGTCTAGATTGATTTTATGGTTTTTTCTGATTTTTTTGATTTTTACGGATGAAATATTGCGACCGATTTCTTGATTTTGTTCTAATTTTTTCTGGATCGAAGTAGAATGGTGAATGAGGCGATTTTTGGGTGTTGGTGCAGGTGAATTGGGTGAACTCACTTGAAGTAGATGGCTTTTACGGACTGATTTTTACGGCTTTTAATTTGGATTGGCTTGAAGCATTTGGGTTTTTCTGTATTTGAATCTTCAATTATTTTTGGCTTTTTCTAGATGGATTGGCTTTAGCATTTGGCTTCTTTTGCTTGTTTTTGGATTGTTTTGGTGTTTTTGGCTGTTTAATTTGGCCAGAATTGGCGAAGTGTTGTGGTGATTTTTTTGCCTTTTTACGATATTTTCTTGGCTGAATCGATCGCAATAGAATCGACAAACGCTTTCGATTTCTGGATTGAATTGAGTATTGGGTGAAGTAGATCTTGTGATTTTCTAGTTTTTTTTGGTTATTTCTGGATTGAATTGGCCTGAAGCATTTATCTCTGTGTTTTTTTAGTGTTCATTTTCTGGTTGTATGAGTGTTTTGTTTTTTTGGCTCATTTTGTGTTTTTTCTGAACTAATTTTGGGGTGTTTTTCTAAGTTTTTCTAGAATGAAGTGTTGTGAGTTGTGAGTTATTTTTGGTTATGTTTTCTAATTTTTTTGGATTGAAGTAGAATGCGACTAGTTTTCTTGGACTGAAGTTTCTGGACCAAAGTAGATTGCGGTTTATGAGTATGATCTTCGATTTGTGGTTTTGTATTATGTCACGTGATGGATTGCGTGGTTATTTCCGTTAAATGTGATTGGTGGAAAATGTAGTATGATGATTATCATTCATTACGATGAATTGTACTATGTCATGAGATATATAGTTATGGGGTGTTGTTTTTGTAGCTAGTCATATTTACAATTGGATTGGATTGAATTTATAACATTGAGTGCTTTTTCTTTTCTTGTCACAGTGGCGCAACCACCACCACATATAGCCAAGCATCCATAGATTAAAGGCATCACCAAATGGCCTGTCGAGGTCTAAGTCATTCCTTTTGCCTTTTTTTTTTAGAATGCCAAGGGAATTATGTGTACATTACTATTTTGTGAGGTGTAAGGTGTTTGAATAATGTTTTATTCTAATGGTACAACTAGGATATTTGACTTTAATTTTCTTGTATGTTGGGAAAGGAAAATGTTATCTTTTGCAATGCACAAGTTTATCTTTTGTGTCTTTCTGCATATAGGTTGTGAATGTTGAATGATTAGTATGATTGCTTTTGTTATATTTTTGACGTCGACGATGTTTGTATTAAAAGGATAAATAATATCACAATTAATATATTGATGTTATTAGTGATAAAATATTGAAATATACAATGTTATAGTTTCGGTTAAAATTGTCACTAATAACACTATTTAGTGACATTTTTTTGTCACTAATTTCATTTGCGAACGAATTTTTAGTGACGAGATTTTTCCGTCACTAATGCAAAAGGACGTCAAATTTCGTTACAAAATTACATTCGCCAACAAACTTTCTGTGACAAACTTAAAGTCGTCACTAATCATTTAGTGACAATAAAATTTTTGTGACAAACATAAATTCGTCACTAACCATTTAGTGATGACAAAACATATCGTCACTAGTTTGTCACAGAAAGAGTTGACCAAAGTTCTTTTTAGTGACGATTTTTTTTTTCCGTCACTAAACCGTCTGCTTGCCCGGCCGAAATAGTTTCAGTGACGAAAATTTTTCGTCACTAAATTTCGTCACTAAACGTGCTCAATTAGTGACGATTCTTAACTTTTAGTGACGACTTTTCCCCCCTTTTTGTGACAACTTTTTTCCGTCACTAAATTTTGTCACATCTTCAAGTCGTCACTAACGCACTCATTTAGTGACGACTTTTTTTTTCGGTCACTAAAACCCTTTTGTGACGGAGCATTAGCGACGACCTAGTGACGAACCGTTTTTTCGTCACTAATTGGTTTTTGTGACGAAAAAACCACCTTTAGTGACGATATTCCAGTCGTCACTAAAGGGGGGTTTTTCTTGTAGTGTATTATTGCTTAATATATATAAAAAAAAAAAAGAAGTTTACGTATGATTAAAAAATTTACCTCTCCTGCAATGTCCTTAGATCGAACCCATTTATCTAGAGTTTCATTATTTGATATTCTTTCCTTCAGAAAATTGTAGGAGAAATTTTTGGCATCTTCAAGAATATTTTCACCTGGGAATCTAATTTGAGAAGCCTTATACAGATTTAGTAGTGTTGTTGGGGATGCATTTAGTTCACCACCAAGGCAATAAAACTTGTCATCTGTCTTGAAATGCTTGAAAACATCTGCGGAGCACAAACAAATCTCAGATTGTTCCAAAAAAAAAAAAAAACCAAAAAACTCTCTGTCCTCTGAAGACTATCAGTTTGTAAATTTTTTTCTTGACAAACTTACTGATTTTAGGATTATCATATCTTGCATATTTTTTAAAATTTCAAGTTCCCATCTAGCATGTTTTTAATCGAAATTCCAATATGTTATATTCATATTTTTCACAAAATAAGTATATCAACCAAAATAATTAAGTCATAAATGAATTCAATTGTCCAGTACGTCTGTTCACAGCGATACTAAAATGATACGGGAGTATGAAAAAACACTTCAATATCTCCCCTTAATCTCCCCCCTCACCCCCAACCCCAAAACACACCCTGGTCAACTATGAAGGATCATGTCCCTCTCTCTGAATATTTTACTATTTACAAACATGCAAAGATAAAACTGGACTGTACTATTAATACCGTTGCCAGTAATTTGTCAAATGGAATGCTGGTTAATTAACAGTAGTATTCATTCGCATGACCAATAAATTGGTAGTGGTCGATAGCTTCATGCTAAAGCCCCCATCATGCCAAGGTGAATTTTTAATGGTTAGTTTAAAAATTTATTAGATAGTGTTAATGTTTATGGGTAGTTGATTAAAATTGTAAATTAATTTTAGAGAGTGATATATAGTATTTAATAAATAAAATAGATTAAAAATATATTACTTTAACTTTTTAGATCCAAGTTGGGGTTTATACTTATTGGTTTTATGATCAGTTCTCTAGGTATTTTTTTTCCCTAAATAACCACTATTTTCTAATAGTAATATTAGAGTTTAAGGTCGAGAATCTTAGATTAAGGACTAGTTAATGGCAAGTACACATAACATATATATTGATATGGTGTACGCATAAATGACTTTTTAGTGTTAACTCGAGTTATTCTTTGCTAAGTGGTATGAGATTTAATAGATTGAGTCCAGTCTTTTTGATATATTGGGCCTAGTTGTCAAATATTCTAGAGGTTTATAATTAGGGTATGCAAAGAAAAGGTGGATTTGAATGGAGTAGAGATAGATTCTATTTGAGAGAGAAAGAGAGAGAGGCTTGCAAGTAGTAGTAAACTTATAGATCTAGATAAAATTTAGATTAGTGTGAGGGGTTACTCAGAAAAATTGTTGATGTTTATGGATAAGTAATTAGAATTTCATATAAGTTTTTGAAAGTGGTATAAAATACTTAGTAAATAAAATGGATTTAAAACTTATTGATTTAAACTTTTAAATCCAAATTTGACCTTTATAGTGGGTTTTTTTGAATGTTTTCTTCGAAGCCAAATTCCTCATAGAAGTTTGAAATGTTCAAAAAACTCAAAAAGCATTTAAAATATCAAAATTTTATAATTAAGAAGTTTGCTCCAAAAAATAGTGTAAAATAATATTTTAATAGTTTTAAAATAAGACAGTAGTATCAACTTTAACTTTGGAGAGTATTTTAGTTCACACAAGATTTTCTTTAATAGCTTTCTATACCACTTTTAGTAATATATTTTAATATTTTTATATAATTATTCTTATTTTTGTTAAAATTTATATGATTACTGACGTTTTTACATCTTTTATACACATATTTTTTATGTCTTTTATTAAGTTTCATACTAACACCACATTTTGTTTCTTTAACCTATAAAACAATTTTTTACTATGGGTGATGTGATTGATGCTAATAATAGTATGTTGACTACTATGGCCACCATCAGTAGTGTATAATTATTTGACGCAAGCCTAAGTATAGTTTTGAAATCATCAATTACGGTTTCAAAATTATTAGTTTATGGTTCCTTGATATGTTCAGGGTTCCAGAAATAGGTAAAATCAGAATCGAATTACTTAGGAAATAGTTCTACTATGGTTCCAATTTTAGGTAGTTTCAGTTTCAAATTAATTATAAAAATATATAACTTATATTTAGAATTAGAAATGGTAACACATTAAAATTTTAATTAAAAGTGAAAGTAAGAACTTATAAACCTTTTTTTTTCAAAAAAAAAAATCTTGGGACAAATTGTAAATAATATAATGAAAAATGTTAATGTCAAAATTAAAATTGTGCAATTAGAAATATTTGGAAACTATTTTAAGATGGCTAATCAAAGTCATTGTGGTCTTCTTTAGTATCTATATTGTATTTGGTATTTGATGAATAACTAATAGTATTAATGTAAGTTGTGTCTAAATCTTCAATAATTTGGATTTCTTGATCTTTACATTATGCTTTCATCTAATCAACTACTGATATTTGAATTTTAAAGATTCCAAGTTCAAATAAAATTGTTGCTCGGCCAAAATAATCTCACTAGTAATAAATACTTGTTCAATTGCTACCGTTGACACCAAGGTAGCCAAAATTTGTTTGACCATAAGAAAGAAAATTGGATAAACTTATTATAACTTTGACTTTCTCCATTCTAGAATATTGAATTCCTTCTCATAATTGTTATCACTATATATATATATATATATATGTGTGTGTGTGTTAAATTTCATAGTAGCATTATTCTTTGTTTCTTTAGCCTATAAAGCAATTTTTTTCTATGAGTGATATGATTGACACTAATAATAGTCTATTGACTACTACAACCACCATCACTAGTACTATAGATTTGATGACTAAAAGTGAAATAAAATTCATTATATAATGTATTAGTAACACTAGCATTACCTTTTGTTTCTTTAGCCTATGAAACAATTTTTTATTATGAGTGATATAATTGGTACTAACAATAGTCTGTTGACTACTACTGCCATCATCACTAGTATTATAGATTTGGTGACTAAAAATGAAATAAAATTTATTATATAATATATTAGTAAGAAGTTATCTATATTCTCTTACAAAACTTTGTTTATAAGCACTAGTATTAGTAGAATACATATGATTTTATTTATTATATCATAATGTCCTTCTAAATAGTAATCCATATTATAAAATATAGAATGATGATAAAAAATTGAAGTAATTAAATATATAGGTGAGATTTTTTTCATAATAATCAAGCTATTTTTTCATCATATTAGATACATTACATTCCAAAATTAGGTCATCTTGATATTGACACAATGTATCAACTATATTACAATTTTCAAATAAAAATAAATGATACATGAGGTAGTAAACTCCAAATAAAACACAAGTAGCACTTGTAAAAAATTTCAAATCTTTAAAAATATTTAAACAAACTATCTAATTATTTAGATATAAATCATAATTTTGATATTTATTCATGAAAAATCTACATAATAAATTGCTTTCTTTGGGAAAATTTTAAGTAAATCATAAGTTGAATTCTAGCATGAGAAACATCAAATGAAATTAAACATGTAGTCATGATACATAACTTTTTATGCAAGGTACTTTGACATAGCTTAGCATGGTACTTAGATTTTTGATTGCAGTATTAATCAATGTAGTTGTAGTATGATTGGTTCTACTGTTTAGTGCTTTGTTTATAGTACTTTGACCTTCAAACATAGGGTGTAAATCATTGACTTTAGTATTTAGTGTTGGGTATTTAATATAAGCTCAATAGGTAATGCACCTTTGTAGTGGGCCTGTATGGGCAAGAGCCCATTAATTAGTTTTAACCCTAGTGTATCCCTATTTATATGCTAGCTGGAGGCAGCATGCTAGGTATTCCAAATTAGATACCTAGGGTGTAATACTTCAAGCAATCGCATATACTATTGCTTGACTTTAAACCCTAACAATCTTGAAGCATTAGGTATCAAATATTTGAGGAAAAAAAAAAAGAAAAAAAAATTCGTGAACAGTACGTGAATAGTGCTGCAGAGGTATTTTAGTCCGATTGAAAGTTGACTTTTTACTCCGGTGACGGATCAAGGCAAAGAAGGAGTCCATCTCGTGTATCTCGATGAGAGGAATCCATTGGTGGCGTTGGTTTTTTGATTTGGTGACTGGAAGACGGAGAAATCGGCGTTTAAAATCGCGGTGGCTGAAACTTCCAACACAATTTTCAGCGGCTGTGGTGGTCGGCGTCACTCGGTGCTTGTTGGGATTTGTTCCTTGTGATCGTGCGCTTCGTTTTGGTAGTAGCAGAGCTCCGATCGGTAATCGGAGGCGGCAAAGACGAAGTGGCCGTCGTGAAGCTCCGTCGGGTTGAAGAAACAACATTCTTTGCAAAATTGATTTTGACCCGTTTGACCTATTTTGACCCGTTTGACCGGCCCATCTGGACCCGCTTGACCAACCCAGTTGGATTCTTTGACTCACCCGGTTTGACCGTTGACTTTGACCTTTCAGAATTTTGTCTGCTTCTGAAATCAGGTGCACTCATTCTATTTTTCCATTCTTACTTATTAAAAATGGAAAAACGCATGCCAATTGAGATGGTCAAACTCATACTTTTAGTGGGTCTGAATTTAATTCATGGAAGCGAAAGATTCAGCTTGGTTTAAAATATGAAAATATTTTTATACTGTTTTGAGTACATTTGCTGATACTACTGAGGAAATTGATGAGTCTCAATGGAATAAAAATGATGACTTCTGCAAGGACTATTTATTGAACTGTCTTTCAGACCGTCTTGCAGAAGTTTATAGCAAGTTTAAGACTGCTAAAGAAATCTGGGACAATTTAGATGCTCAATTTAATAAAGAGGAGGAATTGTCAAAAACACATCTTGTTGACAAATTTATGGATTTCAAATTCAAGGAAGATATGGAAATCACTCTTCAAGTAACTGATCTAGAAAATTTGAGATCTAAATTGACCAGTGAAAACATCATCGTTTGTGACCCTTTTCTAGTTTGTGCCATTATTTATAAATTACCATCTGCGTGGCATTCTTTCAAAACTGAGATGTACATGAAGAAAGTGCAGGTGGGACTGGATGATCTTAAACGATTCATTAGAATCGAGGATGAGAATCGAGTTAGGAATAACTTGGAGATGGTTAGACAGCAACAATCAGCTGCTAACGCGGTCACAAATCCCAAGAAATTTCCTAAGAAATCCAAGTCACACAAGAGTGAGTCTCAACAATTGGAGGCCAAAAAGCCTATCTTTAAGAAAAAGAAGGGCAAGTGCCACAATTGTGGGAAGTGGGGCCACTGCGTGATTGTAGGCAACCTAAAAAGGACAAATCTGACACACCAAAAAAGGAAGCAAATATGCTAACACAGAAGACTGAGCCTCAAAAATTTGTTGCTATGGTGGGCAATAATGGAAAAGCCAGTACTTCTTCAGAATGGTGGTTAGATTCTGGGGCAACGTGTCATGTCTGCAAAAATGAAAAGTTACTTGATGATGTTGCTAAGGCCAACGAAACTATTGTTGTGGCTAGTGGGGCAGCGGAGACGGTGACTTACACTGGTACTGTAAATATGAGCCTTTCTTCAGGTAAACTTCTAACTTTAAAAGATGTTAAAGTGGTTCCTGCTATTCAAAAGAATTTAATTTCTATTAGTCGTTTAGATAATGCTGGCATGAGCATATTTATTTCTGGTGGTAGAGTTACTTTATCTGTTAACTCTCATTATTTTGGTTGTGGATTCTTGATTGGTGGTATGTATAGATTGAGTTCTATAAATGAAACGGTCAGCCAAGTTAGTTCAAATTTAATTGATCCTACAACATTGCATAATCGGTTAGGACATGTGAACTACAAAAAAATGGCTAGACTAGTTAAGACTCATAATATACCTCTAGATACTTCGATCAGATTTAACAGGTGTGAAGTATGTGCTCAAACAAAAATTACTAAAAAAACCATTTTGTACGGTCTCTAGGAGCACACAACTTCTTGAATTAATACATTCTGACCTCTGTGACTTTAAAAGTTTCACAACTAGAGGTGGTCGAAAGTATTTGGTAACTTTTATAGACTATTTTTCTAGATATTGTCATATTTATCTGTTAAAATCAAAAGATGAAGTATTTGATAAATTTAAGATTTTCAAGAATCGTGTTGAAAACCAGTTGAACTTGAAAATTAAAAGGTTTAGGAGTGATAGAGGAGGAGAATATACATTGACAGGGTTCAAGGAATTTTGTGCTTCAGAGGGCATAATACTTGAAACTACTGCTCCTTACTCACCTCAATCCAATGGCATAGCTGAACGTAAGAACAGGACGTTAACAGAAATGTTAAACTCTATGTTATTGACAGCTGGCATGCCTTCTTGTTATTGGGGAGAAGCAGTTTTGACTGCTAATCACATCCTGAATAGGTTGCCGCACTCTAAGTTGTCTTCAACTCCTTATGAGATATGGCATAAACATCCTTGTAGATATGATACTCTCAAGACTTGGGGCTGTATTGCTTATGTGAGGATACCAGACCCTAAGAGACCTAGGGTGGGGCCTAGAACAAACACTTGTGTGTACCTAGGTAGTGCAGAGGATAGTGTAGCCGATCGGTTCTTGGATCTATCAACCAATGTGGTTATAGAATCTCGAGATGCAGTTTTCTTTGAAAATAAATTTCTTCGAGATCAAGGGTTGACAGTACTCGGCACTATAGAAATAATTTCAAAATCACCTAAAGAAACTGAATCAAATTCCTCTGACACTCGGATAATTGCTGAATCTGTACCTTTAAAGGTTTCTACAAGAGAACGAGTTCCCAAAACGTTTGGTGAGGATTTTGTCACTTACCATTTAGAGGATGATCCATCCACTTATAAAGAAGCGATGAGATCTAGGGACTCCTTATTGTGGGCAGAAACCATTGATGATGAAATGAGCTCTCTGTTACAAAATCAAACTTGGCAACTAGTCGATTTGCCAAAAGGGGCTAAGACTATAGGTTGCAGGTGGATTTTGAAGAAGAAACTTAATTTTGACGGATCTATAGCTCGGTATAAAGCACGTTTAGTGGCTAAGGGCTATACTCAAGTAAGTGGGGTAGATTGTTTTGATGTTTACTCCCCGGTCTGTCACTTGACTACGATAAGAATTCTTCTTGCTTTGGCATCTATTGAGCACTATGTTGTGCATCAAATGGATGTAAAGACAGCTTTCCTAAATGGAGATCTGACTGAGGAGATCTACATGAACCAACCTGAAGGGTTTGTCATGAAATGTTTTGAGAACAAAGTTTGTAAGTTAAACAAATCTTTGTATGGTCTAAAACAAGGACCTAAATTGTGGCATCAAAAATTTGACAAGGTAGTAATGAGTTTAGGATTTCGATCCAGTTACTCAGATAAATGCCTTTAGTACCGTTCTGTGTCGAATCAGGTTGCGATTATTTGCTTGTATGTAGACGACATGTTGATACTTGGTTCCGATCATTCTGCAGTGAGTGACGTAAAAGCCGAGTTGACAAAAGCATTTAAAATGTCTGATCTTGGTGTGGTAGACATCATTCTTGGTATGAAAGTAAGTTTTACAGAGCAAGGTATTACTCTTAGCCAAACTCACTACATTGAAAAACTACTTTCTACCTCGGGATACAGTGAATGTAAAGTGGCTGAGACACCGTATGATCCTAATAAACGGCTGAGCCCAAATGAGGGAGCTAGCGTGAATCAATTAGATTATTCTAAATTGATTGGTAGTCTCATGTATGTAATGATATGTACTAGACCAGACATAGCCTTTTCTGTAGGCATGCTGAGTCGTTTCACTAGTAATCCCGGCCCTGAGCATTGGAATGCTCTCACGCGACTTATGCGTTATTTGAAGAGTACCTCTAACTATGCTCTATGTTATAATGGCCATCCTCCTATCTTGGAAGGATTTTCTGATGCATCGTGGTGCTCGGAATTAGGAGACAGTAAATCTACGAGTGGTTATATTTTTACACTGGGTGGAGCGGCTGTTGCGTGGAAATCCAAGAGACAGACTTATATTGCTTTGTCATCTATGGAATCGGAACTTTCTGCTCTCGCTTCCGCAGGAGGAGAAGCAGAGTGGATAAGAGAACTGATCCTGGATATTCCATTAACCCGTTTAAAGATTAATTCTTTAAGTATGTGTTAAATATTTGATGGTACAATGTAAATAATTGAAAAATATATTGTTAATTAATGATGGTACAATGCATTTTTCCGTCACTTTGAAGTGTAGACCCTGATATGAATTTGGTGGCATTTGCATTTACGCAAATGTAATTGTTTATCTACATATGTCAATTTACAAATTAATTCATTAATTTTTGTGGTGGTATAGTACTCTTTTTTAGATGGTACAATGTTAATTATTTGATGATAGAATGTGAATAACTAGAAAGTAAATTCTTAATTAATGATGGTACAACGTAATTTTTCATTACTTTGGAGTGTAGATTCTGATCAGATTTTTTTGACATTTACATTTATACAATTGTAGTAGTTCATATATATATGTGCAAAATTCAATTTACAGATTAATTTATTAATTATGGTGGTAGTAAAATACCTTTTTTGGGGTGATACGTTAATTATTTGAGAGCACAATGTAAATATTTAGAAAGTACATTCTCAATTAATGATTACATAATGCATTTTTTTGTCACTTTAGAGTACAGTCACCAATCATAATTTTTGGATATTTGCTTTCACAAATATGTAATTGCTTATCTATATATGTGCAAACCTCAATGTATGAATTAATTTATTAATTGTTGTGGTGGTAAAATACTTTTTTTTTAGGTGGCCCAATGTTAATTATTTAACGGTACAATGTGAATAACTGCAAAACATATTCTTAATTAATGATGATACAATACATTTTTCTTTCACTTAGGAGTGCAAACTCCGATTAGAATTTTGTGTCATTTTTAATTAGTGGAATTACAATGAGTTTTTATGACAATTTACCTACTTTCAATTGTGTAATTTAATAACTTTCAATGGATTTTTATTTTTTTTGGTATAGCAATCCTAATAGTTACAAATTTTTTTTCTACACTTTCAATTAAAATTTTAATTTAATTTTTTTGATATTATTAGAATTGTTCCTAATAATATGTGATTCTTCAATTTTATTTGTAATAAATTGGATTTAGTAAATAATTAATTAAATTTTTAGTGATTTAATTTAAAAAGTTAATAGGTAGTAAAAATAATTGATTCAATAAGTGCCCTAAATAAATTGATTTTAATAAATACTAGCAACATGTAATAGTAGATTATCAATTATCAGAAATTTGTTAAAATGTTATTATGTCTATCTAAATATATTATATGTCACTTTTTGATTGGTTAAAAAGCGACGGCAATATTCCGTAAAAAAACAAGACAATGAGCATAAAATTTTCCAAAAGTTTATAAGCATCAGTAATGTACTTATATCTTTATGTCAGCAATGTACCATAAAATCTTTCCTCTTAAGTGTTATACTCAGCAAGATTTTATGGCGTTGTTTGGTGGTCACTTGAATAATCGAGAGTGGTTAGAATAAGCTTATTCTCATTTTTTTTTAAAAGATTATTCGGACCTTATTTTATTCTAATTTATTGTAAATAAATGAGATAATTACCAATACCCCTGAAGTATTGGTCTATTACCGATATCCCCATTTAGTTTGTTAAAACTACCAATACCCCCTTAGGTTTATATTTTTAACAAATGGGTCTATTTTAAATAATTCCGTTAGTACTGTAACAATTAACTGAATTTTTAGAACGAAAATACCCTTTTACTCTAGTTTTTGTATTTACTTTGTATTTTTTTAGCAAAAAATTAGAACAAAATTTTAAAACGAAATTTTTTATATTATCTAAAAACATTGTATTATTATAAAATTTACTTATCTCCAATTCATTTTTTTATATTATTGATATTAAGAGTGATAATATATAAATTAAATGAATAAAAGAAAAATGAAAATTAAAAAATATACCTATAATAATATATTAATTATATAAGATATTAAGAAATTTTGCATAATTAATATATTATTATAGGTATATTTTTTTATATTTATTTTTCTTTTGTTAATTTAATTTATACATTATCTTTCTTAATATCAATAATATAATAATTTTATATTTAAAATAAATTAGAGTTAAATTAAATTTTTATAATAATACACTTTTTTTTAGATAATATAATAAAATTTGTTTTAAAAATTTAGTTCTTTTTTTTAATTTTTTGATTTTATTTGTTATCTTGTGCAAAAAGTATTTTTGTTATTTTATTTTTTAAATCAATTAAATATAATTATAAGGAGATATCGATAATAGACCAATATTTCAAAAAATATTGAGAATTATCTCTAAATAAATAACACGGTTATCAAAAACTAAAAAGCTGCTCGTCATGAGGTAACTGCCATTTCCTTTGGTAGTTAACAGTGGAGAGAGGGGACCAAGATAACATGTTGAGCAGGTGACGGTACCGACATTTTGCGTAACTACAAATTAGTAATACAAGAGTAACAAGACAACAATAAGGAAACATTTTGCGTAACTACAAATTAGTAATACAAGAGTAACAAGACAACAATAACAAATTAGTAATACAAGAGTAACAAGACAACAATAAGGAAACATTTTGCGTAACTACAAATTAGTAATACAAGAGTAACAAGACAACAATAAGGAAACATTTTGCGTAATGAGTGGAAGACAGTGACTAGTGGGGGCCAAAAGATTTGCGGATATGTTTTGATCCCAGGAAATTTTCAACTTTACATTAAGTCGCAATTTTTCAAAATTGGTTTTAGCCGGTGGAGTATTTTATTTTCCATGTATGGGATCCTTTTTAAGCGGGTAGTCATCTTTTTCCAAAGCATTCCTTTTTGTTTTTTCCCAAAGCAGTCAAATGGGACAATCATGCCAACAAAGGAGTAGGCCACCCGCAATTACACCCTACCAAGATATGGCAACCCACATTGATTTCTTTGCACAAGAAGACAGAAAATTTTTATCCTAAGAAATGAAATGGTTTTTCGCGTGGTTTTTCTTTAGAAATATATATTTTATGTGGGGATTTTTTTTCTTAGGATGCCAAAAACTTTTGGCGAAAAATTAAATTTTATTTTCAAATTTAGAGAAAAAATGTATTAGATGAAAAAAATTCTTCTATTTAATGTGAGTAAAATTAACTAGACCATCTTGTCAATTCAGACTTAGTAAAAAAATTACCATCTCATATGTTATCACAAAGTGGAACTTGTAACAATTTTACTATAAACTTTGAACTGTAATGACCTCTTATTAGTATAGTTCATCACTACATTTCTTTGTTACTAAATATTATTTATCTAATAAAGTATTAAAAATATATAATCTTTGAACTAAGAATGGTAATAATTATTTTTATAATAAAGAACTTAATTATTATTTTTATTTTTCCAACGAGAAGGGATATATTTTCAAAGTTCTCGTTCTCATGCTTATTTTTTAACATAGTTGAAAATTTTTTAAATTTACATATTAATGACCAAAAAAATTTATAATGAGAATCACAGTAATTTTTTTTTTATGTTGAAACAAAATACTCAAACTTTCTGCAGTAATAATATAAAGAAAAAAATTAATGTATCCTCAAAAAATAAAAATTATACAATTGTTTTATATAATATTATATCACAGCCCATTGAATTGCTTGGCAAATCAAAATTTTCCTTCCACTATTTAAAATTAAGTATTATACACTTAAATAATATATAGATAATGTCCAAAAGATCCTCACATTGAGGAATGAGCTTTTTAGTCATTCAATTTCAAAATGAGACAAAATCGTCCCTCACATTACACTACACGTGATTTGGGGGACTAAAATAGTTTCGTTTATGTAATGTGAAGGACAAAAATGGTTCGTTTATATAATGTGAGGGACGATATTGTCTCATTTTGGAATTGGGGGACTAAAAAATTCATTCTTCAATATGTGAGGGACCTTTTTGGACACTATCTCAATAATATATTATCAACTATTACGCCATTTTGAAGATTTTTCAGAAAAAATAAATTTTATGCTATAAACTAAATTCATTCCTTCATCTTCAATGAAAAATCGAACATCGCAAAAAGGAAAATTGTACCATCATTAATTAAATTCAAATGTACAACGACCCAAATGAATATTGCATAAATAAAAAACTTTTTCATTGTCAAAGGTCAATTACTCTATAAAAACTATTTTCATAATAATTTTAGGAGCGGCTTCACTAAATCAGCTATTTACAATCTAAAATAAGCTAAAATAGTAAAATTAGAGCGCAAAATCAATTAATAATCTCTCAAAACAGATTGTACAGCTACATTTTTTTGAAAAACTGGATCTGCGTATTTTAGGCTGCTGATGTTTGGCTAGGAAATTGAAAATTTAAGCTAATTACATATTCTCCCAATTGGTAGCCTAGCATAAGATCTGTTATAAAAGAGTTATAAAGAGTTATAAAAAGAGACAGATGTTCTTTACCATTATAGATTGCAATGGTATGTCCAATCATTGTGGAGTATTATGAGTATATCTGTAGATGCCGTGATCAAGTGACTATTATTTGTTTGTTTGATTTTGTGTTGAGAGCCTATGTTAGATAACGCAAATCTCGGCATGATTTCTAGGAACTGATAGACCAAGTTTACACAAGTACTTATATTGCGATTCTCATATTTGCATTTCTTCCGTTCATATTGTGATTCTATGTGTTCCTGTGATTACAATACAGGAACTGTCCGTAGCTGGAACTATAACATCATCAGTTGTAGTCGAATGGGCCATGTCGGAAATGATGAAGAACCCTAGTGTTATGCAGCAGGCACAAGCTGAAATAAGGGAATCCATAAAAGGAAAGGAAAACATCACTGGAAATCACATCCAGGAATTGAAGTACTTAAAATGGGTGATAAAAGAAACTTTCAGATTACACCCTCCAGGGCCTTTGTTAGCCCCCAGGGAAAGCAGAGAACAATGTGAAATTGCAGGCTTTGTTATTCCAAGTGGGACGGTAACTATCGTAAATGTATGGGCAATTGGACGAGATCCTGAAATATGGAATAACCCTGAGAAGTTTGAACCTGAGAGGTTCAGTGATAGTGCCATTGATTTTACTGGAAGCAATTTCGAGCTCATACCATTTGGTGCTGGGAAAAGGATGTGCCCAGGAATAAACTTTGGTGTCACCAACATCGAGCTTTTGCTTGCCCAGTTGCTCTACCACTTCAACTGGGAACTTCCTGGAGGGATCAAACCTGAAGAACTGGACATGACTGAGAAGTTTGGTGCTGCAGCTTCAAGAAAAAATGGCTTGCGCTTAATCGCAAAATTCTACAATCCATAATACACTACAAGAAAATTAATTCTTTCCGACGGAACATTTCCGACGACAAATCCACATTTCCGTCGGAAAAATTAAGATTTCCGACGGAAATCCGTCGGAAAAATTCCGTCGGAATAACGCTCGTCGGAAAAAACATTTCCGGCGGTTCACCGTCGGAAATCGAACTTTTCCGACGGATTTTGCGACGGCCGCCGGATAATAAAAAATTATATTTTTCCGACGGCAAGTAAATCATTTCCGACGGATATCCGTCGGAAATTAAATAAAATTTTCAAAAGAAATAAATAATTTCCGACAGAATTCCGTCGGAACTTTAATAAAATTGTTTAAAAAAATAAGTAATTTCCGACGGATGGCCGTCGGAAATGATTTAAATTTTTTTAATAAATAAATATATTCCGACGGATATTCGTCGGAAATTAAATAAAATTTTAAAAAGAAATAAATAATTTCCAACGGAATTCCGTCGGAAATTTAATAAAAAACTAAAAATTGTTTTATACACATAAATTTGACAAAAAGTAATACTATCCTAATTTTTGTCCGTATCCGTGCTCGAGTCAGTATCTTCATTGTTGCTCGTTTTTCTTTTATTCTTTCTGCGCTTTTCCATTTTCTCTATCTTTGCCTGTAGACTCTGAATCACCTCCTCCATTTGTTGTTGCTTAGTATTGACCGTCTCACTCAGTTCGGCCACTCTATGACGCATCAGATCATACTCAGCTTGCGACACAACAATCGAAGGTGATCTTTGAATATCTGAGCGGTAGAAAGTGATTCCCATCCCATAAACTCTACCCTTGTAGACTCACCGACTTGAGTAAATAATTCTTCATCACTCGTGGGGATTACTGCGTCCGCGCGATACTATCTTCTAAACACATGCGATTGAATCTTTATTCAGCAACAAGAAATTAAAAAGCGATCTATCAAGGAAAAAAATATATTACACATTTTTATTTATTATTAATAAACTAAATAGATTTTGTTAAAAAAAAATATTTTTACTAAAAAACTCACATATGTAGCCTCGCACGGAATCAACCCAGATCCCGCTCTCGGTCTCGGATTTTTTCTTGTGGCCAATTAAGAAAAGGTCAATCTTTGATGGCCTTTTGCCCATAGTTTTTCCTACATATTATATAAATATTAGATTAACAAATCATATTAAATTATACATAAATGACATTGAAACAAAAAATATATAAATATTCTTACAATTCTCATTGCATGTGTAGCAAATGATATTGAGCATAAGTATTGAGAGACCCGCCTTTCTCTGAAGCACGAGCCTCCTTTGCCTGAATTTGCCTTTTTTTAAATGCTTCAGACGACCAATGTTTTTGAAGGCATTCCCAGACGTAGTCGCCTATCCATTGCGGTCTTGTCCTTCTGTGGCGGATTTGATGAAAAATATCCGCAAAGCGCTTTGCCCCTCGTACTTCGAACGCTCGGCGGATGTTTTCATCATTTCTTGGCAACCAATAAACCTTGCGCTACAAACATAAATGACGACATTAGTAATTATATAACTTATAATTTATATAAATCAATAAAAATAATAATATAACAGTAAAAAGTTACCTTAAACTCCGCAAACATCCTATCACGAACCTCTAGTGGAATTTCGCGCCATATTGCCCAAGGTTTTTCAAAGTGGGCTTTGATTGCATCGTAAATTGCACCCGCAGCAGTATGACTCGGAATGAATCTAAAAATATAAACAAAAGAAGAAATCAATATTAAAATTTTAATTGAATACAAGTATTATTTAAAATAAATGCTACAAATTTTACCCGGTAGAAGTCTCGTCTGGTATGATATATCTTGCACCATCCTCTTCCCGTACATGATCTAATGGAGGCTCGATCTCGGCTTCGCCATCATCACGATGCTCCGAATGCGGTGGTGATGATGATAGTCTAGATCTATCTCCAGTATGTGTGATGTGCGGTGGCGATGAAGATGGACCCGATCCATCTCCAATGCTCTGTGCTGAGCCGGCTAAGAGTGGACGACTGAAAGTCAACCCTGACGGAAGGGGACGCGATGGTGTATGCTCCGACGAGCGCGAACTAGCACGACCTCTGCCGCGACTTGCACGGCGACCTCTGCTCTGATCTTTATCCATTTAATTAAAATCCTACAATATCTAACAAAATATAACGAGGTGTGATTGACATTAGAATTTGTATTTTGTTAGCAGAATAGCTCAAACACATTTCGTACTATTATTTATTAATCCCTCCCAAAGGAATTAAATTTTATAGTAGTTTGTGCCATTATAATTCCTTTTAAAAGGAATTAAGACTTTTCTTGCTAAGTTTTTAAAAGAAAAAAAAATTACTCATTAAAGATATATTTAGAAAAAAATTACTTTAACGTTAATAGACTTCCTCAAAATCTCATATTGATGGGAAGGTTTGAGACGGCAATATATTCCAAAAGTTAGGCTGTTCACATATTAAAGCGGTGCAAAAAGTAAATTTAAAACATATATCAAATAATTTTTGCATTACACATGTATTATCACTATTGTCTTGATGAAAAAACTCGAGTTAAATTGTTAAAGCTGTTGAAAATTTGAACACTAAATTAAAGAGTTCCTAACATTTTTTCACATTTTTCATACTCTAAACTCAAGTGTGAAAATATAGAAGTAGTTAACATTTTTTCACCATTTAGGAGTTTAACAGTTGATGAATGAGATATTCGGTGTAAAATGTAGGCAAAAGTTTAATTAATGATGCACGTAATTGAAAATTCCGGGGTCAGCTAAAGGCTAGATTTTGGAAGTACTTTTTTTGGAAGCATTCAAAAAAAATTACTCATTAAAGGAAGTCTATTACTCATTAGGACAAGAATGACAAACGGTACAATTTTTTTAAGGAAAGCATTCCATCTTATTAAAAAAAATGTGTTTTTGATGGAAAATTAAAAAGTATATTTAAAATCATTTTTTGAAAATAAATTTATTCATTTGTCTTTTTAGTTTTTGATTGGTACATCTTCGTTATCATCTTCAACAGTCTTCATGGCATCTATAACCTTTTTTTTTTTGGTTCGCTCATCTTTTTTACTCGTAGGTGCCTTGATGTCTACCTCAAAGTTAGAAAGCGAAGCAACACTAACAATTAAGACAATCATTTAAGAATTATCCCCTTACAAACTAATTCGTCAAAACAAGTCCAAGATGGATAAAAAAAAATAATAATAAATAATTCTAGAAATCTAACTAAATTATTAAAATTGATGGCTTGCCAATTCGATAGAAATAATAATTTCAAAATACTTTGTCAAATCATGTGATAAAAGGATTCTAATTGTCTTGTTCTATGTACTAAATGAAAGTACTTTTTGAAACTTTATTTTTATGAATTTCGGTTATTACAATTATTGTTTCTTAATTTCCTTATTTTATTAGTTTTAAATTTTAAATTAAAATACCATTTTTTAACTTTAACAATGAATGAATGAGAAACTGAAAGTGAAAAAACAATAGAACTTAATCCCACTTTTGGACTAATGCCTCTATGACAAAATTCTATGGTCAAACTTAATAAAACCAAAAATGTTCTCATAAAAATAATAAAGTTTGAAATCACATTCAAAACTTACCAAAGAAAGGATGAATGAATTCTTAAATCTTAAAATGATTTTATTTCAACAAAAAGCACCCCTATTACACAGCAAACAACTATCCAAAAAACCAGATTAGTAATTATTCAAAACAAAATGTGGTTTTATAGATCTCTAATCTTGATATCTCCAGTTTTATCATTGGTGAAAGTGTCTCTGGTTAAAGGTCTTATGCTTAGCGTTAGTTATTAGATTAAACTTCATGTCCCTGCCTAAAAATAGTTTAATCAGATTTTCTTTAAGGTGTGTCACCATTTGAGTTTAAAAAAAAAAAAGAAGAAGAAGTAAAAATCTAATCATTTACCGTTGAAAACATTGGTCTCAAATCCTCTTATTTTACTCCATATCTCATTAACAAATTAAATTAAAAAAAAAACCAAAGGAAAAGAGTTGCCTAGGGGCAATTAAGAATGTATAAAATTTTCAAAAAAGCAAAAGGCTGGACATCTTTACGCTTTACTAACTCATTTGGACTTTAGATGAGCTTTTCAATTTTTCAGTTTCCTTTCTTGAATCTGAGAAGGGCAAAAGGTGCCAAGATTTAAGCCCTTTTCTTTCTAAATTTATTTCCAGTGTGCAGGGCAGCTACCGGTGGCTTAATTTGATCATCAGATATGTAGCACATTTTGAGGAAATATTCGAGGAAATGAAAACATATAATACCAAGATGAAAAGCTTGAATTGAGACTGGAATCACCTCGCTTTGAGAAGATTCTAAATAAAATTCGTATACAAACATTTCAGTACTGATTTTCAGCCCCTCTTCTTATACAACATCTCTAACAAAATACCTTTACCTTCAAATAATCAAACAAAATGAGGCTTTGAACCAAAATGTGACACAAATCCAAAAATTCAAACACATACAAATCCAAAACAGAAACCAAAAATAACACCAATATTCAATCAGAACCATTCTCATCAATCAGAAGCCAAAAACCAGAAAATTAAACATCGGCACGGCCAATTAACAATATGCCACAAACCAAAACAAAAATCAGAAACACAATATGCCACAAACCACAACGTTCGGTCCAATTTTTTTTGAACCACAAAGTCTCGGCCAAACAAAAAAAACTGATCAGGCAGTACTACAATTTGATAGGAAAAATTACAGCACAAACAGAGATACAATTGGACCAGAATTAAATTGCTTACCAGAGAGAAAAAATAGCTTGGGGCGGCGGCGGAGGCGGTGACTCGCGGTGAGAGGTGCACAGCCGATTTTTGCTGAAAACCGAAACTCCAACTGCTGGCCGAGGAATTGAAGATCGATGAGGTAAGGACGGAGGACGAGCAACGATCGACGCGAAGAGAGACGCCGACGGAGAGCGATTGAGGACGGCAGAAGGCGAAGAGCGGTGAAGGGAGACGATTGAGGACGATTGAGGTAAGAAAAATATGGGGCGGTGGGAGGCGGGAGGGGCGGGAGAGAGGAAAGAGGGGGGAAAAAGGTAAGAAATATTTTGGGAGGAGGGGGCAGGTGGGAGGCGGAAGAGGCGCGCGGGAGGGGAGGGCGTGCGGGAGGGAGGGGGAAAAGGGGGGGGGTTGGTTTTATGTAGTGTCATATTTCCGACTGATAAAAGTAATTTTTTTTACTTTTCGGAAGAACTTCCGACGGATTATCCGTCGGAACTTTTTTAAATTTTTATTTTGAATATTTCTGACGGAAATCCGTCGGAAAGTTATATTTTTTTTTATTTTTTTCCAAATTCCGACGGTTTGTCCGTCGGAAATTTGTAATTTTTTTTAATTCTTGGCAAGAACTTCCGACGGATTTTCCGTCGGAAATGTTTTAATATTTTATTTTGAATATATATCCTTAAATTTTTTTTATTTTTTTTAATATTTCCGCCAACTCAATT
This sequence comes from Gynochthodes officinalis, assembly GCA_020080225.1. Lineage (NCBI taxonomy): Eukaryota > Viridiplantae > Streptophyta > Magnoliopsida > Gentianales > Rubiaceae > Gynochthodes > Gynochthodes officinalis. Next base: position 34,117,940 of record CM034615.1, on the reverse strand, counting down.
TTTAAGTATTTTTATTCATATTATTTAAAAAGAGAAACAAAATCACAACCCCACAAGCAGATTTGAGAATTAGTGACAAACCAGTTAATGTAGCGGCTGAGGTTAGTCCTAATGGGCTGCTTGGAGTTATATATTCTGCAAACTATATCTATGGCCGTTTCCTCCCCAACTTCTGCAAGCCTTCGTCGGGCACTTGCATCCGGTGGGTCTTGCTGCTTTTCCAAGCAGATTCCGTCTATCATTTCTTCCACGCAATCGGGGAGAACAAGAACATCACCCATTCTGGAACTCTCCCCCTCCCTCTTTGTCCCTTTTTCCTCTAACTAGACAATTGGAAAATAGAGCGAGTTGCTTTGGTTAGATACATGAAGAGAAGGAGAACTTTGCATGAATGCACATTTCATGTCCGTTTATACAGTCTCCACAAACTTCTGTGTTTTTTTTTTTTGAAGACTATTTTTGAAAGGAAAACACACACACAGAGACAAACACACAACAAGGGGGGTTTTTTTTTTATGTAGTTTCACATTTCCGGCGGATATCAGTCGGAAAAAGTAATTTTTTTTACTTTTCGGAAGAACTTCCGACGGATTATCCGTCGGAACCTATTTTTTAATTTTAATTGTGAATATTTCTGACGGAAATCCGTCGAAAAGTTAAATATTTTGTTCTTTTTCTTTCAATTCCGACAGTTTTTCCGTCGAAAATTTTTATATTTTTTTAAATTTTCGCAAGAACTTCTGACGGATTTTCCGTCGGAAACGTTTTTATATTTAATTTTGAATATTTTTCTTATTTTTTTTTTATTTTGTTTGAATATTTCCGCCAACTCATTTTTAAAGTATTTTTATTCATATTATTTACCTCCTTCTTATCATAATTGTTATTTCTTTAACTATTCTAAATACATATATTGAAAATGATATATTTTTATCTATCTCTGTTTGTTATTTATTTAAGGCTTTTAAAAAAATATATACTCTTTTATTGAAAAGAAAGAGTTTTTATCCCATCTAAACTTTGAATACATCTAAATTTTATTTTTTATTTTAATATTACAACAGATATCCGTCGAAAATTTAAATTCCGTCAAAAATTTGAAATAAAAAACTTAAATTTTCAAATGTATTAAACAAAAGTAAATATTTTATTCAAATTTTAAAATATTTCATAAATGAAAAATAATTATTTTTCCACGTTGTAATTAGTGAATTAAATTATTTTCAAATATTAAGGTTATTTCAATCATTCATCCACTCACTATTTCTTAAAACCTCTTTTTAATTCAAAATATAATGCATAAGAATCAATTAGTAAAATAATACAACATATATATCCTAAAATTATGTAAAAAAACATATTATTTAGTCTGAATATATATCATCGAATTCTTCTTCGGGACTCGTTTCTTCGCTGTTTACAAATTCTGGCTCTTCATCTGAATCATTGCTCACGTGTTCTTCTTCAGCATCCTCATCATCCTCATCATCCTCATGCCTGTTCATTTCTACATCAACATCTTCATATTATTGCACTGAAAATCTCGGAGACTATTTTCTAAATCATCGTCTACAGTGTATTCCACGTTTGATGTGTCAGTTTGAAATGCTATGTCTATTGAATTCTCCACTTCGACCCTACCCACTGGTTTTGTGTTAATCACGGCCCACCATTCAGACTTATCAGGTCTCAAAGGATAAGGAACATAATATACTTGTCTAGCATTTTGTGCAATCACAAATGGGTCAAATGTACCATATTGTCTTGTATATCTCACATCAACTAATTTATATTGTGGATGTACCTTTGTTCCTGATGGTCTCCGTGTGTCGAACCATGTACAGTAAAATAATGTTACTGTTTTGACGAGATCTCCTGATGAGTATTCCAGTTCCATAATGTTTTGAAGAACTCCGTAATAGTCGACCTCGCCATCTTCACTGCCATCACCTCTGACCCATACACCACTGTTTATCGTCTTTCTTTTTTCGGACCAGGTCGCTGTGTGAAATTTGTATCCATTTACAAAGTACGTCTTGTATGATTTCACCTTTCGACTTGGTCCCCATGATAGAGCATGTAGATTTGGGTTGGTTACTCCGTTGGAAACATTTTGTACCTGCGATTGGATTAAAAAAAAAACATCAACATTTAAGTTACAATGAATTTACATCTATTGCGTAATAGATATTTGCATTACATCTATTGCGTAATAGATATTTGCAGGCTAATGACCACTTACATAATCTTTGAACCATGTACTAAAATATTCACGAACAGCTTCATTCCCGTAATAATTTCTGAAATCTCTGAAATATATTTCAATCATTAATGTCGCGATTAGATTACATAAGAAAAATGGTAAAAAAAACATAATCAACATACTGTACCTTAGAGTTGGTTGGATCTCCTCACAATTAAGCAGAACGCATTGTTTTGCAGCGTAGAGCTCATTATCGTCTTACCACCGAATAGTTGGTTTTCCTGATGCTCTGCCCGTAAGATCAAATATTGACAAAGATGGAGGGTTCGTACTAGGACCTCCATCATCATGCCGATTCACTCTATTTCTTAAACTCGGGATATGCTTCTCAAAATAGAATGAACAAAATGTGAAGTTTCCCTGGCAAGGTATGCTTCGCAAATCGAACCCTCGACTCTAGCCTTTTGTTTCACTGACCGTTTACACTTCCCAATGTTCCTACAATTGAAATTCGTTAAACAACATGTTAGGGAACTAAAAAAAATTATATATACATAATTAGGAAAAAATAAGTTTAATTACCTTTCAAAAGGATACATCCACCTATATTGAACCGGCCCTCCAAGTTTGGCTTCTTCTACTAAGTGAATAGGAAGATGCTCCATCACATCAAAAAAGCCAGGTGGAAAGATTTTCTCCAACTTGCACAGTATAACAGGGATATTATCTTGCATTCTGTCTAAATCTGTATCTCGCAAAGTGCTCAAACACAATTGCTTGAAGAATTGACTGATCTCTGTTATTGCTTTCCAAATATTTTCAGGAAGTGAATTGAATGCAACGGGAAGCAAATTCTCCATTAAGACATGACAATCGTGGGATTTTAACCCTGTTAATTTTCCTTCTTTCAGTTGGACACACTTACGCAAATTTGATGCATACCATCCGCATCTTCAAATTCTTTATCCATTCACAAATATTGCGTCTTTCATCCAATGTGAATGTGTATTTTGCCTTCGGTTTGGAATACTTGCCGTTGGCCTGTTTTTGTAGGTGCAATTCACTCCGCCTACAATGCTTCATCAGATCCAATCTTGCCTTCACATTATCTTTGCTCTTGTCCTTTACATCCATAACAGTGTTGAACAAATTATCAAAGAAATTTTTCTCAATATGCATGACATCTAAATTGTGGCGAAGCAAGTTATCTTTCCAGTAGGGCAATTCCCAAAATATGCTTTGTTTTGTTCAGTTATGCTGAATGCCATATCCGTGAAGTCTAAAACTTCCTGCCTCATATACCTTAGGAATAGATGAAATTCGATCCCAAATCTCTTTCCCAGATAACCTTCACGGTGGATCATCAACTTCAACACGATTTTTAATGAATCCGGAGACATTCGTCCTGAATGTGTGATCAGGTCCTAACCATCGCCGATGACAATCAAACCACGAATTTTTCCTGCCTTCTTTTAAATAGAATGCTTTCGTATCCTCCATGCAAATCGGACAAGCCAATCTCCCAGTTGTACTCCACCCAGATAACATTCCATACGCAGGAAAATCATTAATTGTCCACATAAGTGCAGCACGCATATTGAAATTTTCTTTTGTGAAAATATCATATGTCAAGACTCCAACATGCCACAACAATTTCAATTCATCCATTAAGGGTTGCAAGTAGACATCAATTGAATTCTTTGGATTATCCGGGCCTGGAATGACACAACTCAAAAATAGATATGAAGTTGTCATGCACATCTCAGGTGGAAGATTATACGGAGTCACAAAAATTGGCCAACATGAATAAGGAGTAGATGACATACTAAAGGGTGTAAAACCATCCGCACACAAACCTAACCTGATATTCCGCGGTTCCGCAGCAAAATCTGGATATTTTTCATCAAAATGTCGCCATGCTAACCTATCGGATGGATGACACAATACACCATCTGGCCTTCTATTCACATAATGCCATCTCATATGCGGTGCAAAACTCATGGAGGCATACAATCTCTTAAACCGGGGTATTAGAGGAAGGTAATGCATCGACTTAAGTGGGACTCGCTTTCCTTTGCTAGTCGATTCACTTTTATAACGAGGGTGTTCACAAAATTTACACTCCTCTAAGTGATCGTTCTCGTTGTAGTACAACATACAACCAGTTGGACAACAATCAATCTTCTGGGTAGATATTCCTAATTTAGACACCAACTTTTTGGAATGATAATAACTTTTTGGAATGTCTATTTCTTGTTGGGGGTTAACTTCTCTCATCAATTCAATCATGGCATTTATGCAGTCGTGTGGTACGTTCCAATCTGACTTGATGCTCATTAGTCTAACAGCTGTGGATAATTCAGAATGAGTCGAACCTTCCCACAACGGACGACTAGCAGCCTCTAACAAATCATAAAATTTTTTAGCCTCTTCATTAGGAGGCTGTTCAGTATTTTGCACAAATTCACGTTCACCACTACCCATAAAATGAGAATTTACTGCATCTCTTATCATATCATGATATCGACTACTTTCTGCATTATCTGTTCTTGTGATTAGGAATGGCAATTTCTGGGTTCGGGGTCGGGTTTGCTATGCGAACGAACCGAATTTTATGTTATACCGAACCGAACCGAACCCGATCGGGTTTATTTTCAAACCCCATACCCGACCCCGATCGGGATTCGGGTTCCATGAAGTACCGAACCCCAAAACCCGATCGAAACCGAACCGAAACCCGAAACCCGACCCCGAAACCCGAAACTCGAACCTGTGAAACAACTCTATTTTTTTCATATATTTACCATATTTTTCAATAATTTTTACATTTTTTAATAAAAAAAATTCCTTGTATGATGTAATGTACTAATATTATTGTTACTATTTTAATATCTCAATTACTACACTAATGCCATTATATTACAATTATAATATCAAACTTATTAGTTATAAATATTTGACTTATTTAACAATTCAATAAAACGAAACAATATATGAAGCATTAATTTAATGGGAAAAAAGTAATAATTTAATGAAAAAATTAATAAAGTTTTTAAGATTAGTATATATGAAACACTAGGACTATATATCTTTTAATAAAGGACATTCAAATGCTTTTGCGTTTTCTTACAAGTTGAAGTATCAACATCTATTATCTAATTGTTGTTTTAGGAAATATACAATGTCACAAAGATTATTAAAAGTACAAAATAGTGTCACTATATAGAAAAACATTTTGTTTGTTGTTTAAGTTTATTTCATTCAAAATTATAAATATATTCATTTATTCAATTCTTATATTATATTTAATCAATTCTAATATATGAGTAAAACTAATATAAATACATATCATATGTACTAGCAATACAAATCAATTGGTCAAATGCTCAAAACACTAGCATTTAGTTAATAAGCTCCATAATCTTATATATTTTTTGATAAAGTACATATAAATAAATATGAAGCAACAATTTAATGAAAAAAAAGAAGCAATAATTTAATGAAAAATTTTATAAAGTTTTTAAGATTAGTGTATATGAAACACTATAACCATATACAATGTCACAAAGATTATTAAAAGTAAAAATGGTGTCACTATATAGAACAACATTTTGCTTATTATTTAACTTTATTTCATTTAAAATTATAAACATGTTCATTTCTTCAATTCTTATATTATATTCAATCAATTCTAATATATGAGTAAAACTAATATAATACATGTCATATGTAATAGTAATACAAATCAATTGGTTAAATGCTCAAAACAATAGCATTTACTCAAGTAGCTCCATCATCTTATATTTATATATATATATATATATATATAACACTTCTTATATGTATAAATATAACTCAATGTAATTTGTATGAATGATGAATCATACACTCTATGAGTTATGAATTTATTGATGACTTAATATGTATGTATAAATGTATGATTTATAACTCATAGCTTACAATCTCAAATAGTTAATTAGACTTGCAAAGCATAGTTATGACATATAAAATGCTTATTAATTATTTTCTTAACATCATTACATTATAAGTAGTTCATTGGAAGGTTACAAGACAAATAACTATTGAAGCATAATCTTTGTACTTTTAGAAGGAAGTTCCTTTCTTTTTGAAGTAAAATAGAGTACAAAAGCAAAAACTAAATTTTTTATAATTAGTTAATTGTACTAAAAAATAATTATACTTATTCTTTTGTTTCCTAAAAAAGAATTTATTTTTAATTTCTTTTGTTTAAACAAAGAGAATCCACTATTAAATAAAAGTTATGTTGATATGCTCAATTATTTATTTTACAAACACGAGTGGCAAGGAAATATTATGTTGCATATTTGTTGGGGGGGAGTAGGAGTAATAGCTTGTGGCAAAAGTATAATTAGAATGAGTAAATAAACATAAATAAAAAATGGATAAATAAAGTTCTTAATTTCAAGTGGTATTTTTTTTTTCTAAATCAACTTTGCTACATATTTACAAGTGACAAATACTAAATATAAAAATTAAAACATGAAATAATATTAAAAATATATAAAGGACGGGGTCGGGTTTTTTTCGGGTTCGGGGATCGGGTTTTCCCCGAACCCGAACATTCGGGGTCGGGTTCGGGGCGGGTATAGGTACCCCCGAACCCGACCCCGGGTTTTATCCCCATCCCCATCCCCGAACCCGAACCCGAACCCGAAAAAACCCGGTCAATCGGGTTTTGACCGGGTTCGGGTTTCGGGTAACCCGTCGGGTCGGGGGTAATTTGCCATCCCTACTTGTGATATTCCTCTGATCATGCAGATATGTAGCATATATAGAGTCAAAATTCGGAGGCTCTACCTCACCATGGTCAATCCACCACCAATATTTAGGTTTAAAATCATTCTTATATAAATGAACCACCACATCTTCTGGACCAAACATTTTACCAGACTTACACTTTCTGCAGGGACACCGAATGACTCCTTCATTCTGATATTTAAGAAGAGTACAAGCATGTTGCACGAATTCATTTACCCCACTAATAAATTCATCAGTTAAACCTCTTCTGTTAGGTCCAATTCTGTTATACATCCAACTACGGTGTCGAATGAAATCCATCTACACGTATATAAAATTAAATATCACAGTAATAAAAATATAACATTAATATAAAGCATAATTTATGTCACGACATAAAATTAATATAACATTACCACGATATATAAACAACTACGGTGTTCAATGAAATCCGGGCAAGGATGTTAGTTCGCAAGGTGCAGAAATCATCCGGCAAGGCGAGCAAGAATTTCATGGCTCGATCGGAATTTTCGTGTGCCCGATGCCGATCGTTGATATGGCATTGACAGTGACCACAAGTGCAGCCAATGGGTGGTTGGTGGGTGTCTAAATCTGTCCAAAGATCTTGAAGATGAAGGTAGAAACTTGTGAGTTGCAAGCTAGACGCGCCGGTGGAAAGCTTGGATTCGGCAATGGCCTGTTTAAGTGCAAAAATCTGAGACCCAGTAACTCGCCCAAAGCTGTCCTTAAGCGTGTTCCAAATAGAAGCAACGGTGGGCAACCGAGATACCATAGACTCAAGTGACGAATCCACTGAATGTGTTAGCCACGTTTTTGCAGCGGCATGGCATTGATCCCACCGTTCCGCGACGGGGCTGTCATCAAGAGGACGAGCGAGAGTGCCATCAAGGAAGCCTAGTTTATTTCTGGCCAAGAAAACCGTCCGTACTTGGTCGCTCCAAACCTGCCAATTCCCTTCGCAGGTGAGCTTGGTGGAAACGATGCTTCCCGTCTGAAGGTCGGTGGCGGAGAGCTGGTAAGGGTCTCTCGGTGTTGCTGGAACAAGGGTGGAGGTGCTGGAAGCTGCGGCGGTGATGTCGGCCATGGCTGATGAAGGCGGCAGAATTGTGGCAATTTTCTGACTTTGCAGGGATAATTCGGGAATTTGCAGCAAATGGTGAGAATTAGGTTTTGGAAAATTAAAAAATAGAAAAGGATAAAAACAGCAATAAACTCGAATGATGGTTAAAATTTGGAGCAGAAGCAGTGATAGATCGCTTGCTCTGATACCATGTCAAAAAATAAAACCAAAGAGTTTATTGAATAATTGCTGTATATTGATATTCTTTGTACAATGCATAATGTGTATTTATAAGCTACAAACCCGAGTCTAAATAAAGTAATTAGATAATTACAAACATGGATAATTACAAATCATAAGGAATATACATGAATACGGGATATACACAATTATGGGATAGATATATTTGGTAGTGCTAATCAATCTTCAACAATCTTTCACATTATTTATTGTAAAGATGACCAAATTAAGGCTAAAACATTCAATTTTCACTCCAATAATTTTTCGTAAAAATTATTAAAATATCATGAGCACACTTATAAAAAAAGAAAATTCAAGTTTTATAAGAAAAGTTCAATTTCTATTCAACTTTTGTGTGAGAACCAACTACAGGAATAGGGTGTATTGAAAAACACAAACTCGTCTATGCTCTTTTTACCTAAAAATTGAAAGAAAAAATTCTTTGATGAATCACTAAAATTGAATCATTATAAAAGTTTAAGAAGTTCACACTAATTTAATAATAAAAAGAAATAATATAATCATTAAAAAAATTTCAGAATATGAAGTAATTCAGGATATTTTGACTAATAAATATAAAATAATCAAGTGATTACATTATCAATTTACACTGATTGTCCTAAATCTATTAAATATTAAAAACGTTGGAAGTAAATATATTGTGAAATATTAATGAAGACTAGTTTTGATAAGTATTAGGGACAAAAAAAAATGCAATTTTTCTATTGAAAAAGAATGTGTATAACTCATAAATAAATGCGATGATTTTTAAGATGGCAAATTACTAATGTGACCCAAATATTCCTTGAATAAATATTTACGCAAAAGTTTACAAAGTATCTTGGGAACCGAAATCAAGATGGAGAAGATCATTGAGTGAGCCGGAGGCCCGGCGACAGGCATATCAATAATTATAAGCGCAGGCCAATGCAGTCCCCACAGATCGAGAAAGAATGAGGGGTTGGTCGGAGGGGATGACATATAGAAAAGCCCTCTAATCCCTCCATTCTGTCACCAGTCACCACCAGATATGCTGACCAGTGACCAGTACAGGACAGCGAAAGACACAGTCAATAAAAAAGAAAAAAGAAAAAAAGTGTTGATGACAGGGGAGGGTGGGGAATTGTAGAACTTTATCTGGATATATGCTTTCACTGTACCATTTTGTAGGTTTGTGTCAATCCACAATTTTCTAAATTTGGTTGAACTTTCCAATGGATTTAGTTGGTGGAGGAAAGCGTGGATTGCATTTTAAAAATTAGCAATGATAAAATAAAAATACATTAAAAATATAAAAATATTTATTATTATCTTTTTTGAATAAAACATTCACATCAGACAAAAAATATATACACCACTATCTAAAGATTAATGATATATACCACTATTTATCCCGCTATCTCTATACCACTATCTAATCATTCACAACGGACAAAAAGATTACTGGTATATATCACTATCTCTAATTATATATATACCACTATCTAAAAATTAATGATATTATTTTTTTTGTTAGTACGCTTTTATTTATATCAAAAAATAATAAAATTTGTCATTAATTATACTTTTTATCACTGAAAATATATAGAGAAGATTCTTCATAAGGGCGTAATAGGACGTCAAATTCTTAACGAGGATGCAAAATTTTCCTAATTTCTATCAAGGACATAGAATTATTTTATTTATAGCTTTATTACCCATATCAAATTTTGTTACTAAATTATTCTAATTAAGAGAAAAAGGAGACGGTTCACAAAGGTCCATGGCTACTGAATCCAAAGTTGCTCCTCCTCCCAAGTTCAAGGTTGTCCCAGAGTTAGAAGGCCAAAAGTAAGCTACAGAAAGACTGCATCAATATATTTCGGTTATTGATGATTGCAGATATAGTTACTTTTCATCTCAATTCAAATCATTCTTGCAAATTGACAAGTTTGTCTAATTTCTCCTTCCTATAGGGAGGAAAAATCTTAACCCTAATAGATTAATAAAAAGTTTGGCAAAGAGTTAGTAAGGTTAAAAAGGTTTTTTGAATGAGTAATTAAAATATTAAGTGTGATTTTACGTGAATTAGAAAATTTTTATGCCATTTTTTAAGAGTTTAGAATCTTAGCAAGCCTCTAACGAGAATTTTCCCAAATAAATATCAATAATAAAAAAATGAAAGGCCAGCAATCATCATCCTTATCTACATTCTGTATAAATGCCTTGACAATCATATTGATTTCTTTGTTAAATTAGCAGGACATCATGTTCCAAGAAACGATTTCACATCTATTAATTAATGCAATTGCGTGTGGGACGATATATTACCATCACCTATGTTATACTCCTGAATATTCTTTAAGAAATAATCCTAGTATAAAGAAAGACAAGAACTGGAAAGATACTGCTGATAACGAAGACAAATATAAAGCGTTTTGTGGGTTGGCTTAGCCTCTCGTCGCTTGTTCCTTTTCTCACTCTGGCTAATCTAGTATGGAGCTCTAGTACTCATTTAACATGCTCCATTTTTGTTGAGTACTCAATTTCAGTTATTCCATTTTTCTAATTCTAGTTTCCTTGATCGTCTAATGGATCGGACGCTTCAAATCGCACTATGTTTTCTTGCGTACAAGGAATTTTGCAAGAGGAATAAGGTAGGGAAATGTTGAATTTGTAATCGATTTTGCTTTCCATTTGATCCATCAAATTATTGGTATAAGGTGACCTAGATTGTAATAACAAGGTCCAATTCTTACCCAATTCATTTATTCTCTCGTTTGGCTTTATGTTTTTTTTTTCAAATAATTGCAGTACAATGATGGAATATAGGAACTATTCCTATGTTAAAGTGGAAATGATCTGTAAATTCAATTGCAAATGGCAGCATAGAAATAAAAAAGTTGCCTTTCATTATAGTTAACATACTATATGATTGCTCATTATTTGAAAAAAAAAAATTGCACACCGATGGAAATTTATCTTGCAAAAGGGTCAATCTATTTATCATGCCCACTTCATCTAGTGGACCAGTTCCCCTTCAACTTCATTGCTTTCTTCTTTTTTCCTAAGTTATATGTTTTTGCTTTGTTCACGAAATGGAAGAAATTCAAAGAACAGATTTCAGTCCAGAAGCTGCCACCAGGACCATGGAAACTACCTTTCATAGGAAACATGCATCATTTGATAGGTTCTCCACCCCATCATGCTCTCACAAAATTAGCTGAAAAACATGGAGATCTTATGCACCTTCAGCTAGGAGAAACTTCTGCTGTCGTCGTATCATCTGCGCGTTTAGCAAAAGAGATTATGCAAACTCAAGATCTTGCCTTTTCAAATCGGCCAGAACTTCTAGTGAGCAAGATCCTGTCCTACAACAGTTCTGATATTGTTTTCTCTTCATATGGTGAGTATTGGAGACAAATGCGCAAAATATGCACCCTGGAACTCCTTAGTGCCAAACGGGTTCGATCATTCGCCTCCATTAGGCAAGATGAGGCTTTGCATATGATATCATCTATTCAGGTTCTGGTTGGCAATGGAATACCAATCAACTTAACAAAAGAAATCTCAACATTCACCAGTTCTATGGTGTGTAGAGCGGCCTTTGGTGAAGTGTGCCTTGATGATCAAAATAAATTTGTACAGCTAATGAAGGAAGCAGTACCCTTAACAGGGGGCTTTGATGTTTCTGATATATTTCCATCTCTGGAAATTCTTCATTGTCTTAGTCCATTGAAGCCTAAATTGCTGAAGGTGCAGCAAAAGTTTGATATGATTTTGGACAACATAATCAACCAGCACGTTAAGAATCTATCGAAATCAAGAATTCAGAGGAAGGGTGACGTTGACGTTGACCATGAAGATCTGCTTGATGTTCTACTAAGAATTAAAGATAGTGGTGAATTTCCATTGACCAAAAACAACATCAAAGCTGTCATATTCGTAAGTGAGTGTAGGCCAATAAATATTTTCTATTTCATAATGTGGAGATATTGTTTAAACAAAAGATTTTTATTTTTTATGCAGGATATCTTCACTGGGGGAACCGAAACCTCATCAACAACTTTGGAGTGGGCGATGTCGGAGATGATTAGAAATCCAAATGTGCTGGCAAAGGCACAGAGTGAAGTGAGAAAAGCTTTTATGGGAAAGAAAACAATTGAAGATGACGATATTCAGGAATTGAGGTACCTAAAGTTAGTAATCAAAGAAACTTTACGTTTGCATCCTCCTGTCCCTTTACTGGTCCCAAGAGAATGCATCGAGCAATGCGATATTGATGGTTATGTTATCTCTCCAAAAACAAGAGTCCTAATTAATGCTTGGGCCATCGGAAGAAGCCCCGAGTATTGGGATGATCCTCAGAGTTTCAACCCTGAAAGATTTCAGAACAGCTCCGTCGATTTTAGAGGTAATCACTTTGAATATCTACCATTTGGGGCAGGAAGGAGGATCTGCCCAGGGACTTCGTTCGCATTGCCTAATATGGAGCTTCCTTTAGCTTTGCTTCTCTACCATTTCGACTGGAAACTTCCTAATGGTAATGGCATCAACTCTAGCTGTTTGGATATGACAGAGACTTGTGGGATGACAGCAGCACGAAAACACAACCTTGTCTTGGTTGCAAGCTCGTATGATCCTTCTTCCAATATGTCATGAAAGTTCTCCAAACTCATAGCAGCGAAACAAGCCTTCTGCACTTTCCAACCAAGTTTACATGTTCTTTCCTCAGTCTTCCAGTGATAAACGAATTATGGTGATATGATGTACTCCATTAATAGTATTTGCATGCAAAACACATACATGGCTCCTTAAAAACAATATACAGTAAGTTTTAATTATGTTTATTTCTAATGTTTTGAGATGGCAAACTTACCAACAGTTTTTATGTAAAATTGGAGCAAATTTTGGGGACCAAAACTTAGAGGACTATGTCTCACCCTTTCATTGTCTTCCACCGCATCACAAGTGTTACGTATAATCAAATTATAAACTATTACAAAATTTAAAATGATTTTACTTTTATTGTTTCATAACCCATACAATCCCTACGAACTCTATCATCCTTTTCGTTGCCTTTCCCTACATACCCATTTAAATCTCCAATCATGACAATTTTTAAATTTTGAGAGATTGCCAAGACTTTTTCAAATTTAATTTTAATAGATTCATTTAATCCTACTTCAGTTGCATATGCACTAATAATATTTACAAATTTATTTCATACAATAATCTTAAAAGCTATAGCTCCATCCCTTTTTCTCTCTACTCCCACCACTTATGTTATGAATGTTGAATTTAAATAATACATATATATCGCATTTCTAGTTCTCTTTTTTCTTTTTTCGTTTTTCCGATACCAAAGTTTATACACTAAATTATATAAAAACTTAACTTTCTCACTTATTAATTTTGTCTTCTAGATACACATAATATTTATACGTCTCCTCCTCATAGAATATATCTATCACCTTTATAGGTTTATCTATCAAAATTTCAACATTTGAGCTACCAATTCTAATAATTTTGTTATTCCTATATATTTTTCCTTCTTACTCCGCTTATTAGTGTATAAGAACTTTTGTACATTTTGCACAACGCATGAGCTTTCACGGAGGTGTAACGGTCCTTATTGAGACATTATAGTTGGCTCCGTGGCACGCTTCATAAAGTGAAGAGCTTTTTAGCCTTTAGACAATTTAAACTATGATACATATCATTAGATTTGATAATGTTTGTATTGCCTTTCGACCTAATACAACCACTTTTTCTTTATCTGAGTTTCGAATTGATCATATTAAAAATATTTAATATATAAACATGCAAATATTTAAACATATATAAATATGTTTAACATGGATAGAATTGCACTAGCTTGTATTTGTATGAAAATAATTGAAAAAGCCAAGTAAAAAATAAAATTTTCATTGTGTGTCTTCCTATTATTTTCGGATAACTTGTATAGAATTTAAGAATTTTTCATCTAACGGATTCAAACTATACAATCCCTAATCATCTTCTAGAATTGGAATGTATGAATTACAGTTTATTTTTTATTTTTATATTTACAAAGTAAAAATTACAAAATAAAAGTTATATAAAAAATATGAAAAGATAAAATGAAATACTCGTACACACCGCTCTTTTCCATTATTCGTTCAAAGAGTTTCTTGTGTTTCTACTCACCTTTGATTCGCACGGATGGATGGCAAAAAAAAAAAAAATGTAGATCCAATTCAACATCAATAATTAAACAACTTTTTCTTAATTGTTCCCCACCAAAAATATTAGGAAGGAGAAAAACAAATGGAAACTTCTATATATTGCTTCACTTGATTGACGCAGGACAGAAAGACCAGTACAAAAAAATGCTCATTCAGCCGAATTATATTCTATCACTATTATCCATCATCTGTCATACTTTATAAAACATACTGCCTTATGCCTTTTTCCATAGTACATCGCAAAGTAATATTCATGCATCTGTGCGTTCAATTTTTTTTTTTCCCCACTGTTTATGACTTTTTTGCCCACAAATTCTCTCCTTCTCTGTTTCTCCTAAAATTGACAACGTTTGAACAAAATGCTAGTCTATCTAAACGGAAAATTGGATCTCGTCAAATTCCCATTTGGTACAAAATATATCCAGAGATAACGATACGAGTCAATACTCAGTTCGATTCTGATGTTTGCTCTTTTCTCTTGCAGATAGGAATCCTCCTCCTTGTAGATCATTGACGTGCAGCCTTGATTTTTCATCAGTAAGCATTACTTTTTCCCCCATTTGAATATAACGTTGTATTTAAAGGTCAATCGTAGAATCAGAATTCGATTCGAATTCTGACCCATTCTACCTAGTTTCCTTTTTTAAAGAAAGAAAAGTTTATGAAAATATATTGTGCATCATGAGTTGCTCGTATATATTATGTTTAAGCGAATGTTTGCATTCATGGCATCAGGATAATGAAGAGTCCATTAAAAGGATAAGAGAAATGTTCGACAAAGTGAAATTATCAGTATCAGCTTATGATACAGCATGGGTTGCCATGGTTTCATCCCGGAAGTTTCCAAACAAGCCCCGTTTCCCAGAATGTTTGCGTTGGGTAATGGAAAATCAGCAGCACGATGGTTCGTGGAGTAGCCTGCAGCCACGGCATGGGCTGCTTGTTAAAGATTCCCTTTTGTCCACGCTTGCCTGTTTGCTTGCTCTTAGAAAATGGCGAGTTGGTGAGCAACTTCAGCTAAGAGGTAATTGAACTTATTTACACTCGTATATATCTTTTCCTTAACAAGCTCCATTGGAACTCTTGCCCATTTAGACCTGATTTCGTCCGAACATTTTACTTGACTTCACAAGGATAATAATTAACGTTGCCAAATATGGCAGAGCCA
The DNA here is from genome assembly GCA_020080225.1 of Gynochthodes officinalis. Taxonomy (NCBI): domain Eukaryota; kingdom Viridiplantae; phylum Streptophyta; class Magnoliopsida; order Gentianales; family Rubiaceae; genus Gynochthodes; species Gynochthodes officinalis. The sequence goes on along the minus strand of CM034615.1, from coordinate 34,102,263 downwards.
CTGTTAGGGGCATTTTTTTTTTTTCCAATTATGAATATTTGAGTAGAATTATATTAAGATGTACATATAATATTTCGCATAAAAAGAACTATGTATAAGTATTTCAAATTATATAACTTGAAAAATATATAGAAATATTTTGAATTTCATGTTAAAGTTTATAAACATATTCTGGAATTAAATATTCTATTTTTACTTAAATATTTTTAAGTAAAAAGGGAAGTTTAAATATTTTTTAAGTTTTAAGGAGACAATATAAGGCTGCATTCACCTTCATTGAAATGTAGCTTATGATGCCAAGATCAAATACTGCAACTGCAATAACACTTTAGTCCAAACTTTTACTCACACTGTATAAAAAAATATATTGAACAAGAGAGAGAGAGTTTATTTTCTGGACTTTTATTTTTTTTTTAAAAAAAAATCAATTTTAAAATCTTTTCTTATATAACCCTTATTAATAACCACAATTAAAAGTAGATATAAACTGAAAAATTAGATATTTAATAATAAATTAAATGAACTATAATTTAATAAAAAAAATTATATCTAATTGAAAAAGAACTTTTTTCTAGAACCAAATGTGTATGTTTTTTTAGGTAGAGTTGTCTTAATAATTGATTTGGTGTCAACATGGCTTTTAATTGGTAGCTAATGGAAGTTCGTGTGGTATATGGCAACATCAGCCATGTTTAAGAAATCCACTCAGATTTTATATGCTTTTGTATACGAAAATTATGTCGTTTTCCTGGTTGCGTATCTTGTGAATGTTTCTTAATTATTTATTTGAATTCTCAAGAAACATAATTTGCAATGTGAAAGTAATAATCAGAATGATGCTTAGCCGCGCACTGGAAAGTATAAGCACTGGGTGTACTGGTTAATTCACGGACAAAAATTTGTGGCAAGTTTGGCTTTTGGTATGTAATGGCATGGTTAGAAAAGTACAAAGTGTAATTTTAATAGTCTTTTTATGAAAATCACAAAGAATCTCCTATTATATTTTTTTTTCTATATCATTTTACCATACATTTTCTAATAAATTAGTATAAATTTTATAATATGTAATATTTATATTATTGATATTTATTTTCATTATAATAAAGTTTAGAATGTATTTTTTTTATTATTAGATTATATATATTTTTTTAAATTTTTGGTGTGGAAATTTTTTTTGAAATTATTATAAAATTTTATTAAAATATTATGTTGATATAAAAATAGGAAACTTATTAATTAGGATGAAAGTAGATAGTAATCGTATATATACAAGTATAAATTACAAGATTTATGTCAATTTATTAGAATATATAATATAAAGTGACATATATATATATATATATATATATATATAATAAGAGATCCATATAGTGGCATATAAAAAGTGTAATAGAAGATTCAATGGGCATAAAAGTAATTGAATGGCATTCCTTATACAAAAGCTGGAAAAACATTGTAAACGTACTCATGAAATAGATAATCCGATCTCAACCCCCAAGAGCATAGGCGAGTTGGTAAACCTGAGGTGATATGGGGAGAAATCTTCCGGCAAAACAGGTTCAAACCTCGCGTGGGGCAGATTTTCCACTGAAATATTGTGGGAGTCTGTCCTGGGGTTTGGTCTGTTGGCTCTCTCCGTCAGGCAGTGCACATCCCTCGATATTGTGGGAGTCTGTCCTGGGGTTTGGTCTGCTGGCTCTCTCCCTCAAACCTCTGCCAATTCGTGCACATCCCTCAATTTACATCCCGCCTGGCTAAGGGTGTCCTGGGGTTTGGTCTGCTGGCTCTTTCCCTCAGGCCTCTGCCAATTCGTGCACATCCCTCGATTTACATCCCGCTTGGCTAAGGGGCCTGCAGTGGGGACATGATGAGGACTTTCTCCAAATCAAAGATAATCCGATCTCAAGAAAAATCTTGTTCCAAAAATATCTTTAATAACTTAAATAAAATTCAATTGTTAATCAAAGTAAGTAACTTATAAATTAAAACCGTCTTTATTACAATTCTAAAAATTATTGGGCTTATTTTATTAAACTTCTACTCAAACCCAAAATTTATACGATAACTTAACTCCTACATCAAAATGATTTTCAACGGAAGGCTTATTTCATTCATTGTCAGTTTACTTATGCTTGGCAGAAGTATTTTTCAAAGTAACTTTTCTGGCTGTCGTTTTTTTTTCCTTATAGGACTTGAATTTATAGGTTCAAATGGATGTGCTGCCTGTGATGCTCATCAGATTTCTCCAGTAGGATTTGATATTTTGTTTCCTTGCATGATCAAATATGCAAGAGAACTGGAATTGAATCTGCCTTTGGATGCAACTTTGTTGGACAGAATTCTGCAAAATCATGCACTGGAAATTGAAAGGTGCTATTTGAGGAAACATGAAATAGAAAAATTCTTAGCCGATTGGTAAACTATATGTACACATTAATTCTGACTTGTCAACAATCAAACTGTGATGTTATCTAATAGAATGCAGGGAAATGAATCAGCTTTTGCATATTTTGCCGAAGCACTTGGGACAATATGCAGTTGGGAAAAGGTAAGGAAGTTACAAAGGACAAATGGATCACTTCAAAATTCACCAGCTGCAACAGCTGCTGCTTTGAATCAGCACTATGACTACAAGTTCTTAGCATACTTATGCTCAATCTTGAAAGAGCACAAAAATTGGGGTACTCTTGAATAACTCTTTCTATCAATATAGACAGGATCACAGCTTTCCCAAACCATTATCACAAATAATGATTTTGAAATCCATCTAATGATTTAATTTCTTCATAATATTGATTTTCTCTTTTTTTCGGATTTAATCTTGCAGTACCTGTCATTTATCCTTCAAACATATATATTCGTCTGCAAATGGCTGATGAAGTTCAAAAGCTGGGATTAAAACGATATTTCACACGTGAAATAGATAGGGTTTTGGACGAAACATACAGGTGAGTTGAAAGTAGATTCCATGGTGCTTTTTTAAGTGCATAAGTACTGAATATTTGAAAAATGATGCACCTACTAAACTTGTGAACTTCGAATCAAAATAGTTTATGGAATCGAAGGGATGAAGAGATTTTATCAGATGTCACCTGTTGTGCCATGGCATTTCGACATTTAAGATTAGGAGGATATAAAGTTTCTCAAGGTATGAAGGAAGTTAGGAAAATCAAATTGATCCTTGCTAATGCAGAATCAATGACTAAGTTCATTTTCTGATTTAGATGAATTGCTGGGATTTGTTGATGAAGAACATTACTTCCGTACTGTAAGCCCACAATTCACGAGGGTGACTACTATTCTGGAACTATACAGAGCTTCACATTTGATTGTTTTCGAAAACGAAGACATACTTGAGAAGATAAATGCTTGGACAGGAACTTATCTGAAGCGACAGTTGTTAAATCAGAGCATATTTGACAACAGACTATGCAAGGAGGTAGGACACAAGATAGATGAGTCTAACAAAATATTTGTAGACAGGTTAATAATCATTTGTAAGGACACAAGATAGATGAGTCTAACAAAATATTTAGTGACTCAGTCAAATGATGCAAAACAGAAGGAGACAAGGACTACTAATAATCACTAAATATATTTTTAGACAGGTTAATAATCATTTGTAAGGACACAAGATAGATGAGTCTAACAAAATATTAGTGACTCAGTCAAATCATGCAAAACAGAAGGAGACAGGGACTACTAAGTTTTTGCGTAAAGAAGGACAATTTTTTGACATTGTGAAGTTTATGCATATCATTTCACACCTTCATAACTAATCCTTGATCATGTATCCCAACTGATTCTCACCATTATTACTTAGGTGGAGTCTACTGTAAAAAATTACCATGGTTCACTGGAACGAGTTGTAAATAGGGAATGCATAGAGCTACACAACGCAGATGAATTTCAAGTGCTTAAGACTGCATATAGGTAAAGACTCTTATACATTGATATGGATGAGCATGCATAATAGTTGCAAATATTATACACCGTTGCATTATACTTGATTCTTTCAGGTGCTTTGACAAATCCAACATGGACCTTCTTGCATTTTCCGTACAAGATTTTAATGCTTGCCAAGCCATACACCAAGATGAACTTCAGAAACTTGAGGGGTACGTCTCAAAACTTGTTGGACCAATCCCCATTACACCAAAATCTTTTTTTAGGTTACATTATGAAGTTTTCAAATCTTTGCAGATGGTTTGAAAAGAATGGTCTGCACCTTATGAATACCCCAAGGCGTGCTTTATATTCTGGTTATTTCATGATTACTGCTGACGTTTTTGAACCTGAACTCTCAGCAACGCGAATATCATTTGCCCAAACTACAGTCCTCATAAGAGCCGTCGATGATTTATTTGACAACTGTGCTTCTAGACAAGAGCTTGTAAACATCATTGGATTGGTAAAAAAGTAGGTTCTAAACCTATGTAGCTTCCATTTGAATTTTCTTTCTTTTTCTTCATTCTCATGAGATACATAATATGATGAATCACGTTTCATTTTGATGACTCCTAGATGGGACAAGAATTCAACAAATGATTACTGCTCTAAACAAGTTGAGATTTTCTTTTTGGCACTCTATAATACAATAGAGGAACTTGCAGAGGAAGCTTTTGTTCACCAAGGACGTTGTGTAAAGAAACACTTGATAAGCATGGTAAGCATGCGAAACATTACAACTTGCTAGGTGTTTTTTTTTCTTTTTATTCTCCTCATAAAACAAATATCGCAAACAGTGGCAAGAACTGCTGGAGGGGATGATGATAGAGCTAGACTGGTGGAGAGAAAACACAACACTGACCATGGGGGAGTATTTGGCCGTGGCATGCTCAACCATTGGTAGCAATTTATGCATCCTTACAGGACTTTATTTTATTGGACCAATTTTATCAGAAGAAGTTATGGGAAGTGAAGAAATTAGAAGCCTCTGCAAACATGTTTCTATGGTTGCGCGTCTTCTAAATGATCTTCAGACGTTACAGGTAAAATCTTTGAACTTCCCATTGATTTATTGTTCAAAAAATTGTTTACTTTAATTCCCAAATAAATGCAAGCTAACTACACCTCCAAGTCTTATTATCCACCTTTAAGGTTTGATGATGCAGCTAAATACAGAGAAAAATTATTAAGGATTAGTCTTCTTGTCTTCAAATTTGTAAATTATGTGCTAAGGTCTCCATTCGGTTGTATTCTAGTTGGCCAGTGTGTAGCGGAACTAAGTTAGTGGAGTCCTAAATCTCTTTCCATCAAAGATATTGCTACCTTGCTTTCCAATTGCAATGCCTTTGCAGTATTTTAACTTATTCTCACCACAAGTTGTTCGTGAACCCCATATCTAATCAATAACTTGGATTAAAGCGACATTCTTTATTAATTCTTGTGTCTGTTAATTTTTGTCAGTTCTCTCCATCTTTTGTTAAGTGTGGCTAATTACAAAATTGAAAGTAGTCAATTCTTGTAATGTCACATTGCTAGTACAATGGTTATGTTCTCGTGCCATCAAAACAGCTCTGTTGAACTCTCCTCCCTTTCACATAGCAGTTGTTGATTATAAAAAAAAGACTTCAGCTAGTTGATTTACCAAAATTCTTGACACATGGCTTTTCATCAGAAGGAGCTTTTGGAAAGAAAACCAAATAGCGTGTCCTTACTAGTGCTGAACGGTCGTGGTGGCGTGTCAATAGAAGATGCGAGGGAACGTATACAGAGGATGGTTGAAAGCAGTCGAAGGGAACTGATAAGGATGGTTCTTCAGACAAAAGGAAGCACGGTACCAAGAGAGTGCAAAAATCTATTTTTGGCAATCAGTAAGATATCCTTCTATTTATACAAGTTTAGCAATGAGTATGATTCTCCAAAGGAAATTCTCAAGGACACAAAATTAGTAATTTTTGAGCCCATTGAGTTTCCCGATTGCATTAGTTGATGTCAAGAATGAAGTACATGATTAATGCGAAACAAGGAAGAAAAGAGATCAGCATCAAAATTAAAAAGTTCTTGATGCTCAGATGTCTTGACCCTTCTTGCAATGTATCTGTAGTTCCAGGAATGATGATGCTCTAGTGTCTTGAATTTAAAGACAAGTCCCATGGATATCTTCTTAGATCTTATATTGAGGATAATATGAGGACTAAGAGGGCGTTTGGTTGGTTAATCAGAAATAAAAAAGTTAATGGGAGTAATAATATAGTAGAAAGATAATGAATATGAGATAGATATTACTATTAATACAAATATTTAGATTGTTTAATATATCATATTCAGGAAGAATAAAAATTTCTGATCAATTACATATTTAAATATATTATCACTCATAAAATATTATAATGATTGATAGAGATTAATAAAGATAGATAAACAAAAGAAGGAATAAAAGAGGAAAGGAAAAAAATTTATCTAGAAAGATAAAAAAAAATGAAGAGAGAAATAGAGAAGATAAAGAAATAATGGAAAGAGGCAAGAGAGAAAGAGGAGAAATAAAATGGATGAGAGAAAAGAGGGAGATATAGAGGAGAGAGGAGAGAGAACGAGAGGAGTGAGAAAGAAACTGAATGAGCAAAAAAGGAGTAAGAAACAAAACAAATGAGAGAGAAAAAGAGAAAAATGGGTAGAGAGGTGAGTGAAAAGAGGAATGAGGAAAGACAAAAAAATAATAGAGAGATGAGAAAAAAAAAAAAAGAAGGAACAAGAGAGAATAGAAAAATAGTAGAGGAAGATGAGCAAGAGAGAAGATGAAATAGTAAACAGAGATGCTAGATAAATATGACCGAGAAAAAAAGGGATTAGAGAGGAAGATAAGAGAGAATAAAGAGTTAAAACAAAAAGATTGAGATAGAAAGATGAGTGAGAGAGAAATAATAGAGAAAAATGAGTAAGAAGAAAAGGAATGAGAGAGAAAAATTAGTGACAAAAAGAAAGAAACATGAAAGAAAGCTGGGTGAAAAAAAGAGAGAAACAATATCAAAATATGAGAGAGAAATATATATTAAAATATGTAAAAAGTAATTTTAATAAAAATTCACAAATATCAAGAGTTTATTAGATACCCAAATTTTGTAATATACATTTTGAAATTACTTTTATATACCCTTAAACTAAAATTATATAAAAATATAATACTCTTTTCTTATTATAATACTCTCTAATTAAACGCTATCTAAGTGGGCTGCCAATCAAGGATCAAGGCAAAAAGGCTGTGTCACGTCTACACCAAATGCAAACCATGTACCTTTTGAGGAGAACTCGGATAGCATTCAATTCTTGTGATCCGCTCAATTTATTTCCGCGAGATGCTGCTCTATTTTTTTCTTTTGTTTCCGAATTGTCCAATGATAAAGATTGCTTATGTCAAATGAATACAATTTTTAACCTGATTCAAATACATATTGCTTAGCTCCAATCATCTTCGACGTAAAAATATTCAATGGTCGCCACTTCTGATTAAATCAAAGAAAAATCTAAAATATGGGGCTCAGTTAGACCGAAATATGAATTTGGCTCAGAAAGAACCACGGAGGAGAAGCAACAAAAAACATATATAGCAAAATCCACATTAGTACATGGCCATTCAAAACTTGCTAGTGAGATACAAATCGAATCTCAAACTTTCCCAACAAGGTGCTTCACCAATCTTTTAACATATATATAGCCTAATCCAAAGATTAATCAACGACCTGCAAGACAAATTTTAAGGTTGTAAGAAAATACAAGGCTTGCGAAACACTCAACGCTTAAATAGTCAAATAGAACGCCAGTAAAACTAATGGTTAAGAATTATACAAAAATTGGAACCCTTTATCTGGAACGTGCTACTGTTCCTATACTTTGTAAGTTCATTTTGCGTAAATTTTTTGAATGAAAAAATATTAACTAATGGTTAAAGTAGAATCCAGAATAAGGCAATTCTATTTTTTTCCATTTAAGTACGGAAATTTTCTTCACTGTATATTTTTTGTTTTATCCCTAAGTCTCATCACTGAACCTGATAATTAACAAAACTCTCATGCTCAAGTTGCATCAAGTTAATGTCATGGTGGTTGAAATAGTAGACCAAGATCATTTTCATTACGGTTGCATCAAGTTATAGTCATTCTTTGAGAGCTTGGACTGTTATGCTCCAAAAGATAGGTGAAAGCATTTGACTGGTCAATTAATTTTAATTGCCCTAAATGCTTATGGGACGACGATGGATACGTTTGTTTCATTGTTCACATTTTATTTCATTGAGTTGGACCACGGCACATTGGTGATAGCTACTTGAACCAGAAAATATTAATGTGTAATTAATTAGCTTGAATTTAGTTAAATAGATCAGAAAGCATGTTATATTTATGATCAAATATTTTGTACTGTGAATATTTATTTGATATGGCGTATCCTTAATTGTGTATTAAAGGAATGAAAATTAATAGTAGAGAGTGATGTTTTCGGAAGTCTTTTTTTTTTCAAAGTGTGTTTAAAAACACACGGATTTCATTAACATTGGGAATACTCAAATTAACATAATACATAGATAGTCCAAAAAAGGACGAACCTTAAAAGGACGTGCCCTAACACAAAGAACCTAACCCAGTAGGTATTGATTACGGTCAAAACCCGCTAAACCGGTTCCGGCAAACCCCAAACAATATGGGACCGGTATGCCCTAGCTAAACAATGTTTTCGGAAGTCATCTTTTCTTTTTTAAATTTTTTAAAAAAGAAATGTACAATAATTCTCGATAGTGATGACTTGGAAGTCCTTTTTTTTTTTAACAATTTATTTAGTTTGCCATACGTACCTTGTTTGCCTCAACGTATGCTATAGTGATTTTAGAGATGAAGCCATTAGAATGAAGTCAAAAGAAAAACAAAATGACATAGTTACTCTTGGGAAGATAATACTTCCTTTGTCCCAAAAAAATACTAGTCCACATTCAGAAAATTTTCTTGTCCTAAATAAAGAATTCATTTTCAAACCAAATTTCTAAAATATCTTTACTAATAATAATAGTGTATATTCACAATTAAAAAATAAAGATAAAAATGTAAACTTATACATTTAGTTGGCGCATTAAATATGTTGTAACTAATAACTAATAAAAAGTTGTATATAAACTAAAGTGATTTTTTTTTTTTAGATAGAGGAAGTATATCAGATGCTCAATTAAAATAGGTCAATAAATAGTAAGAGTCTAACATAAACTTAAAAACTTAAGTCAATGGGTTTTTTATGTGGAATGGGGTGCAAAAGAGTGTTTGGACGCACAAGATCAGTCCAAAATGAGAAAACGCATGAAAACACAGTTAATTTTGAACAGCCATAACTTTCAACTCTGGCATCAAAATTGCTATTGTTATATATCATCTTGAATGGGTCGACGAGATCTATAATGGCCATAGCCCCACTAGCCCTAGATGTCTAGCTCAAAATTCCTTCATTCTAACCACTGTCTAACCCCCTTTTTTTTTTCTAGTCAAATAAAAAAAATTTCTAATTGTGTTTAGGGTTTGTTTAACTTATAAATATGCACGTAAGGACTCCTTTTCATTCATTCTGATCATTATTCAAGTTTATTTAATGAAGTTTTCCTGAAATTCTATGGAATTTGTTCTCTTTGCAAAGATTGTTTGTCTTCCTTTATTCTCCCGTGTTAGTTTCGGATCATTCTAGCTTATTAGGTGCTCTAATTCTTTTTACTTTTATAATATGGAACAATATCCATAAACACTCATATCAAAATTTACTTCCCCACAAGCCAAATCACTATTCTATCAAACTCATATTTTCATCATAGACCCATTTAAGAGATGTTCAAACAATTAATAATTGGTATACTTATTCACAAGTTTTCACTAACTCCCCGTCTAACCAAAAGAAAAACTATTTTTTTATCAAATAGTCCAACTTTGGTATCACTTATTGGAGGGATAATACATGTAAAGGTTAAATAGAGCAATCAAATAAGTAGTGAGAACCTTACTTGAATCCAAAAATTTAAACTAAAAGATTTTGAATCATTCTAAATTATTAAGTGTTTTAATTCCTTTTATTTTTTTCCATATAGAACCATATGCATTAAGACAATAGTTACCACGATTGTACACTATTCATAAATTCCATGTTTCAATGCAGATTCCAATTAATCATGCATGTTCTCACGAATTTCTTTTAAATTTTTATTATTCTTGAACATTTTTCAACTTTTATCTATTGGAAAATTAGAATGTAGATATATTCATTAGAGACACTAACATTACTCAAAACACCATCGAAATAGGTAAACATCCTTTTAAAAAAGGTTATAAAAATAAGCAGTTCATCCTCATTCATTTTACTTTCCCTTTTTGCTTCATTTTTCATCTCCGAAACCCCCAACGGCCATTTTTTCAAAAAATAATTACTATAGCTGTGTGAGAAAAAGTGCGACAAATGTGCGATTTTTTTACTGTTTGTATAGTTTTTTTTATTTTTTTAAGAGCCGGCTTTAGTCAGATTTTGTGTCCCTCGTATGGAAGGAAGAGCTGAGCAGTTTCATAAAAGGCCATTTGCTGGACTTTGAAGCTAGTAGTTATTTCATGATGGTATCGGCTCAGTTTCCCTATCGCAGGGAATTGGGGTTCTAGCTTGAGAGGAGGGTCAAGCATAATGTCAAGCAGCATGAAGCCGAGATGGTAGCTTGCAAGTAAGGCCAACGAGCTAGGGTTTTGTTTCTCTTTGCTGGACTAACTAGGAGGTGCCGTACCCAATATTCGGAGTTTCGGGCTATTCAACATCTCCGGTAGTAGTTTAGTGCTATTCAACGGTGGCAGTAGTAGTTTGTTAGCCAATATGGATTTGGGTGTGGATTGCCTTAGCCAAAACCTACTGGCTTTAAGTTAGCCGAGTTAGGGCAAATCTTTAGATGAACATCTCATGTACTGGTTAACTTTTTATTAAAAGTTAATACAATAGACTCTTTTTGGCAAACCAAAAAAAAAAACCCCACCACCCCCGACCCCACACCCGCATCCCCCTCCCCAAAAAAAAGCGGGGGAATTACAAATATAGCAGGCCCATCTCTTGGATTTACAAATATAGCAGCTGCACGTTTATCTTTTGCAATATAGCAGGTCAACTGTATTTGACCATGTGAAAATACCTCATTGTCCCTCAAATATAACAAACTGCATCGTTAAAACTTCAGCTCATCATTATTGATTCATTTTTCTTCATTCAGAATTTGCGAGGATCATCGGTTCAGCATTTCATTTGCATGATAATGAACGGTTTCCTACTTTGAATGTCATCGTTAGGCTGTGTAGATATAAGCTTTCGTAAGTTAGCAAGAAAAACAAAACCCGATCGACGAACATGGACCATTTCCACTGGAAATTGGTTGTTTTGTGGACTTGCATCCGATATAAGCTTCAAAGGAAAAAATATACATTCGTTGATTTATTCCACAATTTTGTTGACAATTTGGTCCACATTTTGGTCGACATTTGTTTATGTGTTCGATATTTTGGTCGATATATTTGTCGACATTTTTGTCGACATTGCTCATCCTTGATTAACTGTTTTTTATAAATTTGTCGACCAAATTGTCGACTCAATTGTCGAAAAAACTTATTGAAAAAGAAAACCACATGGCAATTGCGATCCAAAGGGATTTTATTGCAACATTTAATGGTTCGAATATAGAAATTAATGGAATGGAATATTGCATTTATTTTATCCCTCAAATTGTTGTGTTGTAGTAATATAACATCATATTTCCTTGCCAACCTGAATACATTTTAATATTCAATAGATGAAAGGAAAATAGCGTCATCAATGGTTCTCTCTACTAACGAGTGGATTTGAGCAAGTTTGCTGGTTATGTCCATGCTGTCCACAACAGCCACATTTCTTTTGAACCACATGCTCACCGGTTGAAGGAATTCTCTTTTTCTTACGCCTACCACTCTTAGCTCTCGATTCCGGTGGTAATAGCTGAAAAGCTACAATATCTTCGGGCACAATCCAATCCTTAGAATCACCAACGGGCATAATAGGATTTGCATATGCACCTGAAAGTGCATCTGTGTGATAAAGTGGTGAGCATAAAGTGTAATGGTCAATTTGTCGGTCTGAAATTTGCGGCTAATGCATGCACACACGGGAGTTGATCCATATCAAACACTTTACACGTGCAAGTTTTCTCAAGCAAATCGACTGTAGCTGCACGGTTTGCAATGTCTCGGACACACCATCGGTTCATATCGACCGGCTCCACAACGTACGCTTGTGCTTCTCTCATCCTAGAGCCGATTTTATCTTCAATGTATGGGGTTGTCATTGTTTTCACTTCGGCAGCTGCGGTACGCCTATCGTGGAACCACCTCTGAAGAGTGTTGCGGATGTAATCGACCAAAAAATTGATAAGTAATTCCTGGGCATCTGTTAACAATGCATTTAGACATTTTGCTATGTTGCTCGTCATTATTGTATACCGTCGCCCGCCAGAATGCGCCCTTGACCATCGTTCAATCCCAACGTCTCTTAAATACTCACTCACCCTTGGATTTTGTAGTGAAAGATTTCCAAACATCTCATTGAATTCAACCACCGTGTAAGCCTTTGCAGCCTTAAAGAATAATTGGATCCCTGAATGGTCTTTGAATTTTGATCTTAGATTGTTGTTCAGATGGTAAATACACGCTCCATGGAACGATTCTGGAAAAACATTGGCAATACCCTTTGCAATGCTCTTATGTCGGTCGGAAACAAACACCAGCCCATCCATATCGTTACCAATTGTAGTCTTCAGTTTTTGTAAAAACCAGTCCCACGATGCGTCATTCTCGGAATCAAAAATTCCCCATCCAACAGGGTAGACTTGGTTGTTACCGTCCATGCTAGTTGCAACAAGTAATGATCTTGGGTATTTTCCTTGCAAGAAACAAAATCAACGGCAATAACTCGTCGCAGGTGGGTGCGGAATCCCTGGATTTATGCACCTAATGCGAAAAACAGATACTTGAATGTACCATTGTCTTCTCTACTTATCTCAATAAATGATCCAGGGTTTATCTCGTTCATCACGTGTAAATATGCTGATAGAATCCTATATGAATCCTCAAAATTTCTTCTAATTTCGTCCAATGCAGCTTCTCTTGATCGCCACGCCTTTTGGTAGGTAATGTTAACACCCAACTCTGTCTGAACATCAGAAATGATTTCCTTTGGCCTATACGGCCGACACACGTCCGTGTACTTACACTTGATCCATGAGCCAAGTACACGGCTTTTAGCCTGCCGATTATCACTTCGGACCAAAGATGATTGACATGTATGGGTGTTGTCATATTTAGTGATCCTCCAGACTTCCGAATTCCCAATGGCAGCCGCATTCAACATCCACTTGCAATTTTTGTCCTTACAGTGAGTACAGGCCAGCTATTTGCCCGCACAACCTTCCACTCGAAGAAATTTTTCACGGCCCGGCATGGACATCTTCATGTACAAATGACGCCTGGTCTCAAACACATCCTTTACTGCAACATCCACCAATGTGGATAGTCTATTAGACGAGGTACCAGCATCCGCATGTGATGAATTTGTTGCCTCTAGACAATGCACGCTCTCTGTAATCTGCTTCAATTTCTCCTTCTGTCTTGTTTCCGTGGGGACTCGTTGTCCATAATCCTCCCCAACAAATGTTTGGTCAACCCGATCCTCCTTCTCATCACTATCTCTACCAACTTCGTTCGGTATGGTCAATATTCACTCATCCATTTGTCTTGAAACAATGACATTGTTAGTCCATATTGGACTATCCGAACTCAATCGCTTCATCAGCGAGTTGCTAGCCCCATCTTCTAGGTTCGTTGCTCCAACGTCTTTGACGGTAACACATAATGGTACCCGTGAGACCTCAGAACGTTTTATAATGTCATTCAAAAAACACTAAACTTGGTGATCATTCTGTATAGGCAAGACGTCGATGTTTGATAGATACTTTGGTAGGTATTAAATCACTAGGTTATTCCTTAGTGCCGGGTCTAGACCCATGATACCCATGATCTCATCAACCATTTCCGAGAAGCTCGCGTCCTCTTTCAACAAAATACTGTCAAGCTTCTGGTGATTCACGAATCTATGTTCATTTGTGACGGAATCGACTATTCATTCGCCGCCAACTAACACATGGACAGTCCAAATGTTCAGGTGAGCCATTCCTGAAATATGGCAATAGAAAGATGGATGTAGGTGACCAATGTATGACCAATGCAAATGACCAATGTAGATGTAGGTGAACAAACTCATACAAGAATTATGTACATAATGGACGATATAAATACTCCTTACATGAAATGTATCCTGACCGATGAAACTGCTACGAAATTGGAAATGTGATAGATCGATCACTAGTTTGGGAGTCTGATAGAATGATTTCACTCACTAGGGCGTACAGATGTATTCCTATGAAGTAATATAAAAATTCCCTGGCCCTTTTCCCTTTCCTTTTTGCTTTTCCCGAGCAGACCCAACGACGCCGTTGCGCGTTTAGGTTGCGCGATATTTTAAATAAAATATTGATCAAAATATCGACTAAATTGTCAACTAAAGTGTCGACAGTCATCGACATAATTGTCGACTAAAATGTCGACTAACGTGTCGACTAAAATATAGACTAAAATGTCGACTAAAATATCGACTGACTAAATTATCGACTAAAATGTCGATTAAAATGTCGACTAAATAGCCCCATCTTAATTTCTCTTGCAATTTGTTGACAGAAATATCGACTAAAATGCATCTGTAGTATTATGCGAATAAATTTAGAAGCAGAAGCTTCACTGCATTGAATTTAACACATTTACGCAAGGAATATAACACATTTCTCTGGATAATGTATAATGTATAGATTTGCATTGTGTAAATGTATATAGTTACATTGTATAATGTATATTTTTACATTTGAAACCTATAATGTAAATGTATATATTTACAAGTAATCATCCATTTACATTATATAATATGTGTATTTCTCATATCAAATATCCATTTACATTGTATAATGTGTGTAGTCACAACCTATAGAACATCATGTATGTCATTTCTTCTTTGGAGGTTTCTTTCACGCTTTTGGCCTAGCTTTTTGCTTAGTTTGTTGCCTTGCTGGCCTAGCTCTCCTTCTATCATCCGGTTGAAATTTATTTTGCTCGGAGGCGTGGGCAAAAAGTGTATACGCCATCTGTTGACGCAATTTCAAAGCATTCGTTGGTGTGATTGTGGTGAGCGGCGCGCCGTGGATAATACACTCAGCCCATTTTAAAACATAAATACCACAGTCGCCGCTCCTGCATTTATGTTAAGCCAGAAATTGAAATTAGTATATAGACACTGTGATTAAACAACGTAACCGTTTCTTTCCGACAAATGTAAACTTACGCCGGTTCTTGATGCACTATATTGGGCTCCACCACGACGCCCCATCTTTCTCCCAGAGGAATCCATTTGGAGTAGTGTTGGTAAAAATCACAGGCCTCGAATATCTTGGGCATTGTCTTCACTAGATAGTCTAACTTGTCAACAACAACGTCCCCTTGAGGCGATGGGTTGAACACATAGAAGGACTTTTCATATATGTCCATCTTCACCAACATCCAATGGTTGCCATTAATGTGGCAGGGGAATAGAATATAATCCAACATCCTTAGGTCGTGGGGAAATGGAGTATCACCAACGAATTGCTTAAGCGCCAAGTCATCGACGTCCACCTCCTTATTCGTGTCGTGTATCATCTTCATGCCAGTCTATAAAATAAGGAAAACAGTTAACATATGGAAGGAGTGAGTTAACATATGACAAATTTTTGCCTAAAGTATTTAAATGTCCAACTTACATCGAAATATGACTCCATAATCGAGATTCTTGCGCCGCCATTATCCATGATCCGTTTACGTAGCATGGAAGTATACAAATCAATTTGTCGCAAAACAAAAAACATGAGAAAGAGAATACAATCATACAAAATGAAGTTAGTATGGACAATAGATCAAACGTGGAATATTATGTGATCCGACAACCAAAAACCCTTGGTCCATATTGACTCGAGCATTTCCGAGTTCACCAAAAAAAGCGGGGTCCATAAGTAACGGATGGGTGAGGCGGTCATCCATTCCTTCATTTCCTTCTCTTGTTCCTCGGTTGGCGGCAAAGGCAAAGGCAACATGGACGAGATATCTTTGCTCTCATTGACCACTTCTATGTCAAGTGACAGGCCCAAATTTTGCCCAATAATGCCTTCCTTTACCGTAGATGTTGTACCCTTCTCTTTTATCGGCGGAGGTGGAGCACTATCTGCAGGGTCGGTGGCTTTAAGCGATGGAGTACTGTGCTCAACAGTTAGCTGTTGGACAATATCCATTATATCGACCTCTTCGTTTGCCCGATCTAATGGTTGCTCCTTATCAGCTGCATCACCCTTTTGGCCGTCTTTAGGGGCCTTGTCCCCATCACCGGGGCCTTTATCAAGACCCCCTTCACTTGGGGCCCCCTCTCCAAGGGCAGAACCCCTCTCTCGAGGCCCGGATCCCCCCTCTCCAGGCCCTGAACCCCCATCTCCAGGGCTTGAACCCTCTTTTTCTGATCCCCCCTCTTCATTGCCCCCAGTTTCACTATCTGGACCCCCCTCTTCATTGCTATCACCGGCCGAAGTACTGGGCGAAGGCATTGGTTTTGGACTCGCCGGGGGAGGAGAAGCATCCTTGCCAATAAGTTTTTGTACATATGCACTAAGCTGCTCGAATTTCGGGGACATCTGCTCGAGTTGAATAGTCAACCCATTCACTTTAGAATCCATCTCCGCCCTCAGGCTATTGAGCTCCTCTCTTGTATCGAACAATTCTTGCTCAGTCTGCCTCAGACGTTCAAGCAGCTGTGTGATTTGGGCATTTCTAAGATGCGCTTCAACCCCAGCCTCATGGCGAACCTTTGTTCTCTTTTCTCCTCCAGAAACTTCTTCTTCTCTGGGCCTCTTCCTATATGACGCATAAAAAGTTGAGGACTCTCCTTTGTCTCCTTCTTCTCCTTCTTCTCTTGATTGGTCAGCTCCCTCATCATCCGTCTCATCTTTCCACGGCAAAAAATGTTCTTCTTCTTCCTCAGTCGGCTTTATTCGTGTAAATATCACTTTCTGCATATCATAAACATATTACTCAGGCAAGACAGAGCAAGACATAAAATGATGACAACCCAATCATTTAATTACGTAGGTATACAATAATTTAAATACAAAAATAACTTAGTAATACTTTCAATTACACAAATCTTACCTCCCCGTCGGCAGTTCGTTTCTCCCACACTTGCTTTCTTTCTTGTTCTCTACGCTGTGCATTCACAGCCTTCCATCTGAACATCCTAGGTTTTACACCTTCGATGTGGACCTTGTGCACCATCTTCAAACGCTCTAGATGTGGCATAACCTCATATGCAAATATTTGAGACATTGAAAGATAAATAAGAAGATGATGTGGCATTATATGAATTTATATAACAACATAAACCGTAACTTAAAAAAAACATCGGTAGCCTTACCCCCAATGCAGGCGGGAATCTCCCCAGAGTGTAAGTCCTAAAATGTGGGTGGCTAGTTTGTTTCAAGACATTTATCATGCTCTTCCTAGCACTATCAACGGTGGCCCTGTATGATAATTCACCCCACGACAATGCATCGAATCGAGACCAATCGCATGCCAAATGAAGTATCTTGTCTTCGATTTTCATTCTCTTCGCCAGGCCATTGATTGATGTGTATAAAAGCAAGAGTATAAAGCTAACGACATCAGCGTCTGGATAAGTTGAGTTGATGCAATCGTAAGCCTTTAACACTTCATCATACGTGGCTTCCTCGGTCGACCCCAATGGTTTAATGTACTTGGCGATTGGTATCGGACCATGTGGGGCATGGTATTTGCCAAAAGCAGTGTCAAAATCTCCCATCTTGAGGCCCGTGATGATGGCAAACTCCCTCCTGCCGAACTTCACCTTCTTTCCTGCAAAGTTGAAGTATATACTATTATCCCGTGTGGATTTCTCGTCGGGCTTCAGTTCCCTCATCAGCACGGAGTGTATGATCTGTTTGCACCATAATATATGCTCATGGTCAAGAGCGATTGCAGCCAGACTACTCTCCCTTTGCAGTATTTGCTTCTGCGTCTTTGTCATCTTGGACCGGATCATCTTCATATTTGCTTCGTAATAGCAGTACTGCGAAACCTGGGCATTGAAAAAGTCTCCTTGAACGACCATTCTATCCTTTAGATGTTCTTGCACATAACAAGAAGCTTCAACAAAGCAGTTGACATTTTGTTCCACACAATTATCAGCCAGATTAGTCAGCATTTATATGTTTCGATGCAACAACAATATGTTTTTAGTGTGGATTTAATTGGTCACATTATTCGATATTTTACTCGATACTTCAGTCGACACTTCACTCGAGATTTTACTCCATACTCTCGTCGACACTTCAGTCGATACTTTAGTCGACACTTCAATCGATACTTTAGTCGACACTTCACTCGATACTTTAGTCGACACTTAAATCGATACTTTAGTCGAGGGTTTAGTGAAAGGTGTTTAGTCGACAGAAATGTCGGCATTTGGTCTCCATGTATTTCTCCTCAAACTGTTTATGGCTAACATTAATATTTGCAGACGCGTATTCTTTCAACCGTTTGTTGTATATGAACAAAAACACTATGTGATAAAACCTAACTTATAAGGTTCAAATATAATGTTCAAATAAGCAGAAATAAGGAAAACAACAATCAGCTGCTAACTCACCAACACAGGAAGCTTCAAATAAGTAAAACAACAATGCATTCAACATCACACTTAGAAAAAACTGGCCTTTTTCTTTTGCACATTCTTTGATTTCTCCTCCATTGTGTCCGACGACGGGCGTCCACCTAGCGTGCGTGCCATTGATGGTGTAGGTACTTTGCTGAATTCGAACTAAGGCAAAGGGTGGTTGGTAAGGGTGGTGAATCGGTCTGGAGCCTTTTGGAAGTAATTGAAACTTTTTGGAAGTAAATGCGAATGATGGCGAATAACTGAATGGGAGTGGGAAAACGAACTGGCGCGACTTTCAAATGCGGTGGCATTTTCGTATTTTTAACCTCTCTAGTAAAATGTCAACCAAAATATCGTCTCAAATGTCGACCAATATATCGACTCAAATGTGGAGTATAATGTCGACTAAAATGTCGACCAAAACATCGACCAAAATGTCGACCAATATATAAAATACATAAACAAATGTCGATACACATATCGACCAAAATGTCGACAAAATCGTAGAGTACATAAACAACTATATAATTTCTTTCTTTGAAGCTTGTATAAGATGTAGGTCTATAAAACAACCTATTTCCAGAGGAAATACTCCGTGTTCATCGATCGGGTTTTGTTTTTCGTGCTAACTTACTACACAGCGACAATGAGATGCTGAACTATTCAACCCAAGCAAATGAGATGATGAAACGATGATCCTCGCAAATTCAGAATGAAGAATAATGAATCAAGAATCAAGAATACTGAAGAATAACGATGCAGTTTGCTATATTGAGGGACATTGTGGTATTTTCACATAGTCAAACACAGTTGACCTGCTATTTTGCAAAAGATAAACGCGGACCTGCTATATTTGTAAATACATGACGCGGACCTGCTATATATGAAATTCCCCCAAAAAAAGCCTTTAGAATTAAGCACTCTAAATGAAGTAAGAATTATTGCAAAAATTGAAGGTAGTTAATATAACCCAAAAAGAGGTCCTTAATGCCATTTAATTACCATTTTTCTATATAAATAACATCTACATCCCTTAACATTTAGCTTTATTACTAGTTGTCCTTCTTGTGCTTGGAAATATTACATTCTAGCCATTTGACCATCTAAAGGTTAGTACATTATAACATCATTTATAAAATGACTGAAAAAATAAAATAAAAACAAAGTTTAATTTGCCCTTTTCATATTGAATTTGCATTATAATACTATTGTAGTTATGTTTCATGCATATTAATTTCAAATAAATACTTTTAATTCATTTGTTATTTAGTTTGAAAATACTTCCTACTCACATTTTTGTGTAGTTTTTTAGTCCTTTCATGAATTTTGTAATAGAAGACAAATTTTTCATTACTTAAGTGAAGAAACTGTAATATTTTCAAATTTCAAAAGACAATTAGTAATAAAATTTTAAATTTTAAATTTTAAATTTTAAAAAGTTGAACAAAAAAATATGGACCATGAATAATAGACAATTCAATTCGGTGATTACTACTTATTTAATTATTTAAATAATGAGTCAAGTTATCAAACAGAGTCTAAGGCTTCAAAAGCAATGCATAAAAAGGCGTAGAAATGTTTAGCATGAAGTCGCAACTTTGGATATATGTTATCTATGTTATCTTTTCTTCCAAAGAATTTAAGGGGTGCTTGGCATGAGGGAATAAAATTAAATATTGTGAATAATTATCATTATTCATTGGTGATGTCAGGTGCAATGTAATGGGAATGGGAAAAAAAATTTTGATTACCCCAAACTCGGTAATCTCTTATTCCCGACTCCCCCTGAAATTGACAATTTTTTAACGCTCCGTTTGTTTCCATAGAATTGGAATTGAATTAGAATTGTAATTATGTAGAATTGAATTTATTGTATTAAAATTCCAAATCCTTTAAATTCTTCTGTTTGGTAAATCACTTGAATTAATATGAAATTCATTTATAATTCCAAATTCTTTGTTTGGATATTAAAAAATTCTTTTGAGTTTAGAATACAGAATGAGGGGAAGACTTTTAGACGACTTTCAACGACTTACTATTTATATTCCAGAAACTGCATCTTCCTCAGGAAAAGAAAACATTACTATATACAACGGCTCATTGCAAAATGTAGTAAAATTAGTTTAATGTTGCCATTGATGAACGATCACACCCATTGACATATATGCGAGCTACTTAACAGTATTAAAGTCAAAATCACACTCATACTCTGCACATTAGTAAGAAATGATCCAGGACTAATTTGGCAGTCCAAAGAACTCAGGGGACCAAATCATTACACCTTGAATGTTAAGAACAATTGCAACAAACAAATGTCCCTTCCTAATAAGATGGAGAACCTCATCTTTTCCATCATTAGTTACTGAATCATAGATCACAAATTCAATTTCCTAAACACAAAGATAAAGTCCCGCATGCATTAGAGAGTTAAAAGTGCTCAAGCACAGACTTACAGGATCAAAATCTTCCCTTAAGATTCCTCTACTTGTAGAAGCCTTTTTCACTTCAGCAATTAGAGCAGATAATTCAGTTCATGTGTTTGCAGCCTTAAGGGTTGCCATAAAATCTCTAACAGGTGGAGCACTGTCAAGAGCTCTTTCCAAAAGAGGGAAGAGGCATTTTTTATTTCATCTACCAAAAATTCGGAAATGAATCAAGATTTCAGATGGAATTGGTCCATAAGAAAAACATACACAAAAGATTAAACTCAGAACACAATTGTCGGTTACCTGAGACACTTCCACATTTTTGTGCCACACAATCTCTTCAAGTATGTTACGAGGTGTTCCCCTCATTCTATATTCTAAACCCAAAAGGACCAACAAAATGCAGAGGAGGCCCTGTCGATGGCCGCCTCTTAATCCTTATACCTTGGCTTACAGCTACCTCATTTTGAAACATCCCAACTTCCTAGTCCTTAACCTTCAGAACATCTCTTTCAGAAATTTCAGCATCATCTTCTTTCAATTCAAACTACATCCACAGAATTTGGAATTATAAATGAATTCCATATTAATTCAAGTGATTTACCAATCAGGGGAAGACTTTTAAGACGACTTTCAACTTTAAATAGAAGAATGAAGAAATGAGGGGAATGAAAAGGGAGTAACTAAAATAAGTTCTTTAAAACAAAACTTATTCCAAGACTTCAGCTTCGAAATCCCAAGCCTTGTTTTTTTTTTTTTTTTTTTTTTTGCATTGAGGGCCTACACTATTACAAGGGGGAAAGGGGAAGGGGATGGACCTAAACTATTACAACGTGGAGACCCTACACTATTACAAATAATATTGTGACAATTTGTCACTGGTGGGATTCGAACCTGCGTCCTCTCGCATGGGCACCCAAGGCTCTAACCGCCGAGCCACTGGCTCTTTCCCCCCAAGCCTTGTTTGTTTTAATTTTTAAAGAACAAAACTTATTCAAAAGATTCCCAAAAAACTTCAGCTTTCGCGTCAAGATCTCATTTTTGAATAGAAATCAAAAGCCCAGATGACAATTGGACGACAGAAGGAGAGTTTGAAAATTGGTTATCTCATGAGAATAGATAACCAACCGCTTACCTTATTGTTAATGGTGAATCAATTGACTGCTGCTCCTTCTTGGGTGGAGAGAGAACTATATACATCAGTTCAAACTTCTGCACCAATTATTAGTAGCAACATCATTGATTAGCTTTTTCAGCAGTATCAAATGAAACCATTCAACAAACATATATTAATAAAACTATTCATTCATAAAAAGGCTGTGCAAAAAGATGATGTTTTAACAAACATTTATTCAATTGAAGACAAGTTTGCTATCCCTCTGGGAGTCATAACGGAACAGGAACCAAAATTGAAATGAAGAAGATGATGCTAAATTTTTTTTTTATCTTTTATCAAAGCAATAAAAAATCCCAAACCTAAAAATAGAGGGGTTCAAAAATATCTGCCGATCGGATCGATCCGCTAATCCAATCCGAAATTTCGGATCAAATCAAACAACTGCAAACTTTTTGAGTGGATCGGATTGGATCACCAAATCGATCCGATCTAATCTGAATGGCGTTGCCCAAAAAGGTTACTTTAGAGAACTTCGAATTCCGCCAAGCCTCCAAGGCCTTATTGAGTCTTGCCCCTCGACTATCTCCACCTACGTCGTCTTTGGTCCATCTAAGCTGGGCGGATTTACACTCTCTTCGCCTTCCCCTTCTTCTCGCCTCACTCGGTGCCACCACCTCTTCCCGAAGTCCAGGTGAGACTGTAACATCTAGATGCTTTGCCACCATCTCCTCAATTCCTGTTATCAAAGACACTGCTTTTTCTAATCCCTCCTCCTCGTCTTCTATCTTGGCTTTCTGTAAAATCCCGCCTTTTAATCATAAGCTACCAGCTTCTTTTCGGTTCATCGCAAGAGCCTCCGAGTCCAACCACTTCCTTGGTGACGACGATGCCTTCGGTCACTATCCCTGGAAATCCTCTGCTTTTGGAGACCCATGTAAGTTACGGGTTCCCAAAAAGGTAAAAAAAAGCTTTCTCTTCTTTTATCAAGAAGTTTATGCTGGTGAAAGAAAAATAATGGTTGAGTGAAGGATTTGGGTGCAATGTTTAGTTATGGGTTTGGCTCTAAATTACTGTGAAAGATTTGAACTTTATTGAAAGGCTTATAATTTTGGACGCTGAAGAATTAGAAATAAAATGAGAGCTCAACAAGGCGCTTGCGTAATAGGGCTACTAGATCTGAGCTTAGCATTGTGAGCCTTATCCCCTTACTCTTTCCATAGTTTCTATTTTTTGACATCCCAATTCATAGTTCTGTTTATGGTATATGATATTTTACCATTTCATTTGGTCATTTTTTTGTCCCTGATGTACCTTTGCTACTATTAGCAAAAACTGATTTTTTTAGAGATGAATTATTGTTGTGTTTAATCACCGAAAACTCACAAAATATTAAAGAATTTTGCTGTGTTTCTCTCCGTGATGTTTTTTTTTATTTTTATTTTATTTCCATTTTTTTGTTTGAGCAAAAAGTTATATTCTTGGAGAGTGTTCAATGATATGAGAGGTTGGAAGTTTGAAAACAATGGGCCCTGCAAGTCTACTGATCTCAACCTTATCTCGATGACTTGGCCATTTCAGTTGCATTGTATCCCATATCATTTACAGGGATTTTGGTCTAAAGCATTCCACAATCGAAGTGTATCTTTTGCGTTGTTTAAACTGTTCTTCCATGTCACATGAGCTTGGCCCTATACATCAATGGAGTAGCAAGGAGAAAAGAAAAGAAAGTTTATCCAGAGCAAAAAGTTATATTCTTGGAGAAAGCCTATTTTGAGTGGAATGTGATCTTCTACAAGATATTAGATGAAGTGAACAAGGAATGTGAATTGGGGCCATCATGTCTGGTTGCTACTAAAAGATTTTTTTGTGATGTGTATTCATTATATGTTAATGGAAGCATTTTCGATGGCCTAAAACTGGATATGGTTTCATTTGCAATGGATCTCCTCTTGGCTTAAAAAAAAAAAGATCAAACGGATTGATTCGAATCCGAATCCGATCTAAAATTTATTCTGATCCGGTTCGATTCAGATCGGAATTTCACATATCGTGTTTCCTTTTTCATTGCACTATCTTAGTACATAGTCTCGGTGCGCAAACTGGAGAAGATTAAAACCACCAAATATAGATTATGAGATTCGATAAGACACTAATAAATCGCAAATACAGATGATGGCCCAGAAATGTACTAATACTTGTGGGTTGGAATATTAAACAAGCATTAATTGGTTCAAAAATGGAAATTGAGAGGAGAAAAAACCTTCATAGTTCCAAAACAGGCACAAGGAGCTTCCAAGCTCTTGCAGCTTTCAAACTCTCCTTCATAGCATATTCTGTGTCAAGATTCACCCAGCACAACGGAAGTGAGAAAACATGGACAAAGAGATAGAGAAAGAGGCTGTGTATTGGACGAAGAAGGAGGAGGAAATTGGAGGCGAAGCTTGGAGTCGATGAAAATTGGAGGCAGAGGTCTGCAAATTAGGGCATTTGTTATCCGTTTTGTTATAACCCGAATATACGGCCCATTTTTAACTTTAGATCTGTGTGTTTTTTTAAATTGGGGTGGAATTGGATTTGGAAATTTTGAAGAATAGTAAAGAATTCAATTTATGGAATTGGAAGAAAATATAATTGGAATAGATTCTTAATTCTTGAACTCTTTATTAAAACAAATAGTAGAATTGGAATTGTGACCTCCAATTCCAATTTTAAGGTGCCAATTCCATGAAAACAAACAGACCCCAAAACTCTTCAATCAACATTTACACTAAACTTCCTTCCCTACCCTTATCAACTGCACTCCCAAAACCCTAACTTGCCTTCCTTCTCAACCACACATGTTGG
This sequence comes from Gynochthodes officinalis, assembly GCA_020080225.1. Taxonomy (NCBI): domain Eukaryota; kingdom Viridiplantae; phylum Streptophyta; class Magnoliopsida; order Gentianales; family Rubiaceae; genus Gynochthodes; species Gynochthodes officinalis. The sequence continues at coordinate 34,077,063 of CM034615.1, read as the reverse complement.
ATAGTGTTGTCAATTAATTTTTTTTGTTTTTTTTGGCTTTTTTGTTTTTTTAAATTACAGCACTAGACTTTTCCCACTTGATGTAATTGCCATATATAAAATGGCTGAATTAGCATAACCTCACATGTTTGACTTTGATTTTTGTCAATACAAGCACTTTTCTTGAATGAGTTTTATATAATTACTTAATTTATTTCTAGTTGGACTTTATATATATATATATATATATATATATATATATATATATATATATATATATATATATATATATATATGTATGTATGTATGTATTGATTAGGATTTAGAATAAAAGTTATGTATATGTATAGAATAAAAGTTAGCTCTAACCAAATAATTTAAAATAAAAATTTCGTTAGGTGAACTATTATGATGAACAAAAAATTAGTTAAGATAGCATTGTGTTGTCAAATAGTCTTAGGCACCAAAAAGTGATATGTTACTTGGACATTAACCCTTCTTTAATTAGGCATAATCATGAAAAGTTAGAACCCAAAGTCTTATGGCCTTGTCTCCGGTAGGGGTGTGCAATTTTCAAATTAGTTCAAATATCCAACCGAATTCGAAAACTCGAATTCGAAAAAAATCAAACCGAATTCTGATTTTCGGTTTTCGAATCGAGTTGAACTCGAAACCAAATTCGAATTCAGTTTTCGAGTTTGGGGTTCTGAAACAGAAAACCGAACCAAACCGATTCGAAAACTGAATATAGATTCGAAAACTGAAAACCGAATATGGATTCGAAAATTGAAAATCGAATATGGATTCGAAAACCGAGGAAACCGAATATGAATTCGAAAATCGAAAAAACCGAATTTTTATACATATATATATATATATATATATGTATATATCTATACAATTATATAATATAAAAAATATGCTTGATTGTATTTGATTTATTATATTTGTGTGTGAAACTGTAAAAATTAAAAGAATTTGTAAAATTGTTAAGATGTGTATTACTGTATTTTAACTTTTTAATTTGCATTTTATTGTGTACAACACAACACATATTTATAAATTATATACAAATAATGTGTATATATATAATTGTACTTCTTGTCATTGGTATAGTAAATTGGAAAAGATTAAATGTTGGAGAAGATTAAATGTAAATTTATTCAAAATGTGTAAAATTATGAAAAAAATTGAAGTAAATGAAAAAAGTGAGAAAACTTATGTATATACTATATATTATACAAATATGATAGAGAAATTCTCATTTCTCATCCAACCTAACTTATCCATGTCTCATTTGAACATATAACTTTGTAATTTAATAATAATAACCACAAAAGTGCAAATTGATTAGTGAGTAATAATTAGGCATTGGTTATTATTAACTTAATAATCACGAAGTTTTATTTATTTAGTAATTTTTACTTCTAACTTTTGCTAATTACTAATAATTCAAAACTCTAAAGTTTGAAATATAAAAAATTGCCAAATAATTGAATGTGTGGTTTTATTTACTTTTGAATTTATAATTGTTGTATAGAACACGTATTTATTTGTAAATCAAATATAAATAACTGAATAAAGTGTATGTAACGTAGATTGTGTAACTATTTCCTTCTATGTATTACTACTTGATTTACATTACAATATATACATATAAATTGCTATATGGTAAAAAGATATATATAATACTTGTGATTTTAGTTTTATTGAATTGTTAACTAAGTAAATAATTCATAACTAACAAGTCTGATTTGATAATTGTAATATAATGGCATTAGTGTCCTAATTGAGTCATTATCTCATTGAGATATTAAAATCGTAATAATGATATTAGACTATTAGTACATTACATCATACAAGGAAAAAAATAAATTTATTAAAAAAATGTAAAAATTATTTTAAAATAAGATAAATATGTGGAAAAAATAGAGAAAATAACATGTGCAGTTGTGTACATATGACTTATGACTTATGAGAATACAAACTGTGCAATTATCTTATTTAATAACTCATCCCTATTTCATTTGAATGTGTAACTTTATAATTAATCACCACAAAGTAATTAATGAATATTAATTAGATATTTATTATTATTAACTTACACAAATATGAGAGCTCAATTCTCTTATTTAATAACTTATTCATGTCTTATTTGAGTGTATAATTTTGTAATTTGAAAATAATAAGTTAATAACCACAAAGGCACAAGTTGATCAGTGAGTAATAATTAGATATTAGTTATTATTAATTTAATAATTTTAAAAGTTTTACTTATTTACTTGTAATTTCTGTTAATTATTAATAATTCAAAGTCAAAAGTTTGAAATATCAAAAATTGCCAAATTATCAATATGTAGTTTGATTTACCTTTTAATCTGTAATTTATTGTATGGAACACATGTTTATTTATAGATCATGTACCAATAAGGTGCATCTTTGCTTGTATATGATGTAACTATTTACTTACTTATAAAACTAATTGATTTATATTATATATATATATATTGAATTTGCTTCTCTAATAAGGTAATGATTCAACATTGATAGTTGTAAATTTATAGGCTAGTATCAAAATCAAATCATAAACAAGTGAATCTAATTTGAACAACTGGAATAGTAACAATAAAAATGGCTCCCTCCTTGTCTCATTGGTGAGATTATATGATCAAATATCGTAATCAAAATATATTATTACTGACATTGCTATTGAAACATGTACAATTTAGTACAATTTGAAGAATTGATAACTATTAAATCATAATAGAAAAAAGAAAATTATTAAAAAATGTAAAAATTATTTATAAGAATGATAAATAATTGAAAAAATATGGAGAATAACATGTATAGATTTTGTAGAAGAAAATTAATGGGAAAAAAGTTGATTATGATAAATTAACAATTATTTGGTCCTCATTTGGAAATTATAATTGATCACTACTATTTTATTAATTCATCATATTAATATGAAATATTATATTAATTCAATAAATTTTGTATTGAAATATTGAGGGTGCAATTGAAAAGAATAAATATATTTTGAGGATGTGATTGAATAAAATTAGATTTTTTTAGTTTAAAATTAAAATAGAAATAAATTATGGGTATTATTATAATAATAACTATTTTAATTGAGCCATATTAAAAATAAAATTAATTTAGGTATAAATATGGGTTTGTAATTTAAAAAAATTAGAATTGGAATTGGAATTCAAATTCGAATTCAAACCGAATTCCGAATTCGATCGATTGGAATTCGAATTCCATCGAATTTGATTCAAGTTTTGAGTTGGTCTTTGAAAGTGGCTAACCCGAACAACCCAAAAACTGACTCGATTTGCACCTCTACTTGGCGGTAGATATCAAGCTCCCTATTAGAGTTTCAGTAAAGTAAACTCAGGTAAAGAATAGACAGAGTAAACTTGCGACAAACTTTAATCCTATGTAAAATGGTCGGATAAAAATATGGTGTAACTCTAACTCTTTATAAGGTAAAATATATATGCAAAATCTGAAATCAGTAAATTATAGGGTAGAGTATGAATACATATAAAATATAAGATATACCCTTTGAAACAATATAATATTGAATGAATCATAGGATGATATTTTTAGAACAATTCGACATACTTTTGAATGATTTATACAAAAAAAAAAAAAAGAGGCTATTTTGTCGCAATTGCATTGTGGTTGTTGAATAGTTGCATTAAGTTTGGGCAGCATTATATTTGTATTTAATTATGTGGCTGGATGATTAGTTTTGAAATTTTTGATTGTATGATTTAGTATCCATTATTTATTTGAATTTAAGTTAAGATTTTATGTGTGATACCAAATTTCTGATAATTAAAATATTTGCCCCTCAAGGGCTAATTTACAATTTTTTTATTTTTTTAAATGCGTAATAAATAGGATAGGGTAAAAAGTATTGTTCCATACCATAAAAACTAACAAAATTACAGTAATAAAAACACTCCAGAGTTTTGCGTAAGAAAAATAAAACTATATAAAATTTTAAACTTACGCAAAATAGAGTGAGATATAAAATTTTCAATAATGATATTCTCAGTTAACTTAAATAAGATAAGGTTAAGATAATAAATATAATTATTCTTTATAATTTTACATTTTCAAAAAGTGTGATAAATGATTTTATTTTTTTACTTGTTATATTATTTATTATGATTTTTCACTATGATTTTTTATCACAAGTATTGTTACTTTTTGAGTAGATTTAAAATTTTAAATTTTAAATCCAAATTCTAAACCGCATGCCTATTTGCGCACATTTTGGTGTAATAAATTTTAAATCTGAATTAAAGTACGAGGGATTTCTTCTCTTTTTTTTTTGGAAACATCAGGGGAAAGGGGAAGGGAAAATGAAACCTAAACTTTACCCCACAATCCACTCCAAAAGCCATGATAATTTTTAGACGGACGAAAGAGCTTATGAACCATACTCACTCCTCACTACCAACCGATATGGGACAAAAAGCTGACAACGCTGAAGTTGTTAATTTTTTGGAAACATCAGGAGAATGGGGAAGGGAGAATAAAACCTAAACTTTACCCCCACAATCCACTCCAAAAGCCATGGTAACTTTTAAAGGGACGAATTTCTTCTCTTAAAATTAAAGGATATTCATATCATGTCAAAATCTTTGACTTGGAAGGTCTAATAATTTAGTCGATCATGAAATATCAAAGTTGTACATGCCTTGTTTACACGATTTCGATAATGAAATGGTGGAGTGGGATTCTCAATCTTATACGTTTTCTTTACACTGCATATCAATTACATACTATTTGTGACCATTATCTTAAGCAATTAACAACATAACGATAGTTGTATCATGCATCATGAATGAGTATACGGATTTACGCAGCCATTTGACGTTATTACGTACTAATTTAACACCCTCAAAATATAAACAATATAAATTGCGAATCAGATTGAATCATTAATTTTGAATGCCTTTAAATTTACCACTTTATATTACGCTTCTCTCTCCCATCTCTTAAAAAAAAAAAATTATCATTTTAATTAATCTTTGCTTGATTTTCAACTTCTATCCAAGTCAGACATGACATCTGAGACTTATCAAAATAAATAACGGAAACAAGTCCTGACATTACTAAAGTAAGCAATGTAATTTTCGAATAATAATTTTAAAAAAAAATGTAAACGAAAATGCATGAATCGAAACCCAACTCCTAGCAACTTATCAGAAGATAACCATTGAGTTCTTGGGCTTTGCATAACAGTGGAAGAGCTTGTACATGAATACCATAGGCCTATCAGACACTTGAATCCAATTGCTATCAATAGATTAGGGCTGGCTATGGCTGTAACTAGACTTTATGATATTTGTCCAATTGGAAAACATCGATCCAGGTTGTAGATAATATGGACATACGGACTAAGATTAAGTCCAATGTTTGGGCTTTACGCATCGTAGCAAAATCTTCCCGGACATCCTTTGATCGATTGGATTACGCCAATAGGAATGAGATAGAATTGTTTGGGTGTATATAGATTGTAATTTTAAACTATATATTTTTTATTTTACATTTATTATTTTGAAAACTGTAAAAATACATTTTTAAATACAATTCATGTTTAATAATCTATTTGTGGTCCTTTTTTCTTTTTCTTTTTTTTTCAGATTTACAATTTTCATTGAAGAAGAACATTATCATATTTCTTTTTGTAATATATCAAGTCTTACATTTTTTTTTTTTTGAAGTCAAAATGAAGATGAAATGCCAATTATATAAGTATACTTTTCATGAAAGACATGTTCATTACAATAACATCTTTGTAGTTATTTCAACTCTATATTTTGTTTTTCTAACCTTAACTATGAAAGGGTTTATATGAACAATAGAACGGAATTCACCTTAAGACCAAATAGTTATATTAACACTTGTTAAATGTAGCATGGTTTAGATGCCTATGAATATAGATATTGAAATTTAATTCCAAAACCAACACACTAATAGCAACCTAAAGTTGCCATTCACCTCTAGAACAAGTACAGTGGTAATATCTATTACACTTGCTGATGGCTAGATAGACTTTACCACATTCAAATTACATATATAATACCCTAGGATTGAATGTTATAATGCTATTGAATTCCAAATTGCTAATTCCCATTAATTTGTGCATCTATAAAATTAAATATTTTAATTAAGACAGACTTTAAAGAATAGAATTTAATGTCTATAAAATCATGGTTATCAACAGATTTGAAGTTGTGATTTGATGCAATAGTAAAACTCCACCTTTTTTTAGGAGCAGTTTGTTTTGGGGGTATGGGAGGGGAATGGAATGGTTTAGATTGGTTTGGCCAAAAATTAGATGTTTGGTACATCTGGATGGGTGTAGAGAACCCCTTGGTAAACACCCCCTCTCCCCTTGGTTTTTCCTAAACCTTCACGTTAGGTTTTAAATGGACAATGAAACGACGTCGTTTTGGCCCTCAAAAAAAAAAAAAAAAAGAAGAACCCGCGCCTGTCAGCGCTAATGTGATTGGGCGCGCGCCACTTGTCCAAGGAGTTGCAAACCCCCCAATGGTTTGCAACCCCCATTTTACCTCTTTTTTTTTAAACAAATTTAACTAAATTGTAGAAAATATTTTCTCTACAAAATGACATGCACTTTGACTATTTTTTGAACAAGATATAATTTTCAAAATATCATATAATGTAAAATAATAATATCTTTATTATAATTTTAATAAATTTATTAATATTAATATTAAATTTTAATTCTAATATAAAATCTAATCTATTCTATTCCATTACAAAATAATACCAAACAACATAATTATTATCATTCCATTCTATTCCAAATCTTTCCTTTCATCAAATCCAATCCATTCCTAAACCCACCGTTTATACGAAGCGCCACTTTAATTTTGCTGCCGAAACCATATCTAAGTATATGTACACTTTAAAATACAATCAGTCTTACCCACACAAAGACTAGAAAGAACAACCAACATTGAAAATTCTACTTTTGAGCAATAAGAATTAATCCTCGCATAAACAAATTAGCTAAACTAGCTGCTAGTCAACTCCTCGTATAAATTGTGCTCAAAAATACTATCTCACGTTAAAAAAAATAAAATAATTAAAATATCTAATAAATAAAAAAAATCCAAAAGTTACTAATTTAAACTTTTATATTTAAATTTGACTTTTACTAATTATTGAACCATTTTAGTTGGATTTTTCAAGTTATAATCTCCCCAACACTTCGTATGCAGCAAATCCTGCACTTTTAATTTTTTTTCAATTAACTTCAGGAATAGCTTGAAAGTACAGGAATAGGACATGAAGGGCATCATTACTGAAAAAACCCAATATAGCCCACGCTATTAATTCTACGACTAACTTTTCTAACTTTCATAATTGTTTCTGAATATGATCAACAGCCAAGAAAAAGAAAAAAAAAAAAAAGCAGAAGAAGAAATGCCCGCCTTTACTCAAATGGATTATACTTAACCTTCTACCTTTACAAGTTGGCATAGTATATAATATACACACAGATATATTGGATATATTAAGAAACCTTATCTAATGATTTAATGCAGCCTTGTTGTGTTTTATTTGGTTGATATTAATTTTTGGGCCTCCATTTAGCTGTACTCATCAAAAGGTAGAAGTTAATGAAGAAAGATTAGGTATATATGGCTTAAATGCAAGTTATTGCCGTCGAAACACTTTATTCTTGAGGAAGAAAAATAAAACGACCACTTATAGTTGATTTTTGGGCTTTCTAGCTCTATTAGCTCTTCTTCAAATGTTTTGTTGAAATAACGTAAAAGCGAAAAAGAAAATAAACGACATTCGAAGGAAAAAATAGAAAAGAAACGACATTTGGTTCTTCAAATTATCGTCGTTACTTACTATAGTATTTGCCCTTTTCAAAGATTAGCAAGAAAATTTGCCATCTTTAATTATTTTAAAACTTTTTCATGGTTCGTCGTATGGAAAATTTTCCCTTAAAAAAAATCGTACTATTGAAAAAATGGTGACAAGAAAAGGAAAGGATGCCTGAATGGAATAAATTGGAATAGTTCAAGCGGAATGATTAGCAGCATTCCATGTTACAACATCATTAATTAGCCTTTATGCAATTTGATTATGTGCCATTCATCATGGGCTACACTACTAGTCTCCTGCACTCTACTAACATTGGCAAGTAGACAAAATTATAGCTGCACCACTTCTTTTAGACAAGACGGCAATTATTTCCCCTTAATATATCTTTTATATATATATATATATATATATGTTAAAAGAAAGTTTATTGGGGAATGAAAAATGAGAATAAAACGGCTGTTTCTAATCATTGTAATTATGCAGTAACATTGAAACCAAAAGACCACTTTAGGGGATGCTTAAAATAGTTTGAAGAATTAAAGGAATTGTTGTAATGCTTAGGTAAAACAAAAGGGAGTTTAATGATGCTTTAACGAAAATAAAAGACAACAATCATAAAACCCTAGTGACATCCGTGTGGAATCTCTATTGCTTGAAAGTTTCCTTATTTTATATTTTCTTAGTTAACATAACAAATTATTATAATAAATTCTATATTTTAAACTAATTTGACATAATTAAGTTGATCACTAATAAGAGACTATTTTTGTTATTGGTATATTAATTTTATGACCAAGTCTCCAAATAAACCACCCACCCCAAATGCCCTCTCCGAACCCAAAAAAAAAAAAAAAATCCTACTACTGGACTCCTTGAACCTTATTTTCATGACCCCAATATTGTGCAACAACATAGGAATCAAGGAAAGCAAAACAAACAATAACAAGCCCATGCCTAGTTCCATTCATCTCAGTCCCACCAAAATGACCAAGAGAAACAAATCCAGGCCATAAACTGCATCACAATCCAACCTGATTCAATGTTGCACTCCAGATGGGTTTTCAGTAGATTCGGCTTCGGCAGAAGATAGAAATGGTTTTTCTCTCTTGTTTTTTCTTTTTTTTCCTTTTTTTTTTGTTTTTTGTTGTTGTTGTTTTTTTTTTGATTTATCTACCTAAAAAGAAATTACTGGAACAGAAAAAAAGAAAGAAAAAAAGTACCTCCCCCATTCCCCTCTCAGGAGAATGGGGGAGAAGTAGAAGGAATTACTGCGGGTTGAAGGCTATGTTGTTGCAGGTTCTTGGGGTGGATTATCAACGCTTTGACCCTTATTGGAGCTTCAAGTTCGGGACCAAGCTTCAAGCTTCAAGCTTCAACAGTGGCAGAGTTTCAACGGGACTTTAAGCTAGATACTTTGATATGTACGACTTTGGTTTTGATGGCAAAATAGACAATGATCGGCGTTGGGCAGTGGCTGCGGCCTTCAACAAGTTATTGAATCTTGGATTGACGGTGGGCGGCCGCGGCAGCGAGATGGAGAGAGAATCTTATATTACATGCATTGGCTTGTTGATGCAATTTGATTATGTGCCATTCATCATGGGCTACACTACTAGTCTCCTGCACTCTACTAACATTGGCAAGTAGACAAAATTATAGCTGCACCACTTCTTTTAGACAAGACGGCAATTATTTCCCCTTAATATATCTTTTATATATATATATATATATATATATATATATATATATATGTTAAAAGAAAGTTTATTGGGGAATGAAAAATGAGAATAAAACGGCTGTTTCTAATCATTGTAATTATGCAGTAACATTGAAACCAAAAGACCACTTTAGGGGATGCTTAAAATAGTTTGAAGAATTAAAGGAATTGTTGTAATGCTTAGGTAAAACAAAAGGGAGTTTAATGATGCTTTAACGAAAATAAAAGACAACAATCATAAAACCCTAGTGACATCCGTGTGGAATCTCTATTGCTTGAAAGTTTCCTTATTTTATATTTTCTTAGTTAACATAACAAATTATTATAATAAATTCTATATTTTAAACTAATTTGACATAATTAAGTTGATCACTAATAAGAGACTATTTTTGTTATTGGTATATTAATTTTATGACCAAGTCTCCAAATAAACCACCCACCCCAAATGCCCTCTCCGAACCCAAAAAAAAAAAAAAAATCCTACTACTGGACTCCTTGAACCTTATTTTCATGACAAAATACAGTGTAGTGGCTGCATCTGCATTTGTAGTGCAATATTCCTAAGTAGTCTAGTTGAATTCCTAGATAGCGTAGCATGTAAAATGGAATTTTTAACACTACTAGAACATATGATGATGTCTTTTCTGCAGTTGCATCAAATGCTTCATCTGGTTTTATAATCAAATCCTATTCCAATAAAGACTCTAGTTGAACTCTCCTTACCTATCATTTAGGTAAGGAATTTGAAGATTTTCCGGAAAAAAAAAATTTGTAATCTCAAAATTCAAGCTTGGAAAATAGTACTGTCAACAGATAAAATGAAGACAAAAAATGTTGTTTTCCAATTTGTATTATTTATTTCTCTTAATAATTTTCTAATTTCTATTTTTTAAATATATTTTCCTATTCTTAGTTACAAGGAATAAATTCAGACTACTGGGACATTCCCAGGTAACTTGTAAGATGAGAGGCTTTTAAAACGTTACCACTGCCAATGAGAGGTTATTGAAATGTGTTTCATAGCGTAAAGTGTTTCTCGTGACATTTTTATTGTATTATTTTTTATTAAATATTTTAATAAATTAGTATAAATTTATAATTTGTATTAAAATTTATATTATTTATATTTATTTTCATTATAATAAAATTTAATATTAACGATTCACTTTTTTAATTTTTAGGTTGTATTTATAAATTTTAGGTGTAAAAAAATAAAAAATTATATTAATATATAATATTAATATAAAAATAGAAATCTTAATATTAAAATTAATTAGAATAGAAGTGGATATTAATAATATATCATCTATTAGTATAAATCACAAGATTTACACTTATTAAAATGTGTAATAGAAAATTATAAAATTAAAAAATTAAAAAAATATATATATATAAAAAAAAGAAGTTTACTAGAGTTTGATAGTATATCTAGGGTGAGGGGAGAACGGGGACCTCAAAATTGTTTACAGATAAACTAGTTCTCTGGCTACAAATGATTTGCTACAAATGATTTATTAAACTTTGGGCCTTTTAGTGAACTCATTGAATAATAAAAATGTCATGCATCATTAATATTTCATTTACAAGCTAGCATATGTTTGAGTACATATTTAGATTGCCAAAAACATCAAACATAGAGAAAAAAAAAGAAGAAGAATTAGTATTCCTTTTGCTTCGTATTATGAATTTATTTATTAACTTTGAATCAATTATTATTTTAGTTTGTTTGGTAATCGTGTACCATTAGAATACGGAAATAAAATATTTTAACTACACCAAAAATTAAAAATAATAATAATAAACATTTGAAATCTATACAAATAAAGGTTAAATTATATTTTAGTTGAAGGGTTTCTTATCATTTTTAGTTTATTAAAACAGTTAGCATATTAAAGGGACGAAATATATCTAATAGTACTTAAATTTGGAATAAATTGACATTAAATGAAATTAGTGGGATGTAAAAATGAAGATTACCCTTTCCTCCGCTCACTCTCCTCTCTTTTCATTGAATCCAAATATTAAAAGCTATGGACACTGTTGCATTGTTTCCCACTTGCACAACTCACAGGTGAGACAGCAAAATCAGTTGCCTAAAGGAGGAGACAAAAATGTCAATATTTGATTTTTTTTTTCCTTAAAAAAATATTCATTCACTTTTTCATTTTAACGAAGAAAACAAAGAAGAGGAATAATTAAGCAGTGTAGAAAATTTGAAAGATTAGAAAATACATAGAATGGTGAATGTGATGTCTCAATCTCCAAAATCTGTTGCTCTGATTTTGGATTGATTCCCCTGCATGCTTTACTTTGACCATGGTGCAAGCGTACATGATACATTGACATGGTTCAAGCAATAAACAAATCCTTCTTTTATATTACTCCGTCCGAGACAAAGTATAATTTAAATTATATAATTTATTATGGACGATAAAATATAATATATTTAATATATTATCAATTAAATAATTTTATAATAGTATTTTTTATTTTTTATTTTCGTGTCACATATAGTTATCAACGTTGCAATTAACTTTACCTTTACACAATTCACATTGGCTAGATTTCTTTTAACATTGAGTTCACGCTGGCAAAACATCTTTTAACATTCCTAACGGTTAACATGTTTAAACCTATAAAAACTCTGTCTCAAAACCTTGCAAAAGAAATATTAAACTCTCGCATCTTTTCTCCTTTTTGCTCTCTGTTTTTCTGCTGGTGCCTCCATTTATTTAGTATTGTTTCTAGTGTCTCTATTTATACTGGAGAAAATTTGTTTAATCTTAAATGATATTTTTATCGTTTAAATAATCTTTTAGGGTAGTGCAAAAATCTGCACGGCTCAAACTTATACTACTACCTTTTTATTTTAACTTTATTTCCTACAATCATTACAAAGAATATTTAAAAATGAGTTTTTAATAAAAAAAAATGAAAAATAAACTTTTTTTAGCACGCAAATTAAGTATTATTATAATCATTATTTTGCTTTCCAAACCCATCCCGTGAACTGAATTTGTTCCGGTCCTGTCCATTTCAGGTATAAGATTAAATCATTTATATTGGGACGAATTGACAATTTGAAGTTTTGATATTTCTATTAGGTCATCAAATCGAAAGTGTCTTTAGTTAAGTTTCTGAAACAAATGATATCAAAAGTTGAAAATGGTAAGTTCAGGCCCCCTAAGTTCCACAAGCACACTAATTTTTGTTTTGGAATTATTACACCATATTTGTCCTAGGTTAGACATCAATCAAATAGTATGCATGTGCATCTTATTCAAATAATGCTTTATCGACAGCTGTATGAGTACTTAAATCTTTCTTTATTATTATAAATAAAAATTGAAAGCAAGCGAGAGAAAGAAGGGACTGAAAATCAGGCGAATTTTCATTTTATGTATACCTAATTCATTTTGAAGGGAAAATTTTTCAAATTTTAATTTTGTTTCTTCACAAGTAAAAAATATTTTGTACATATTTTGCATCTTTATTTGTAATATAATAAGTTAATCACATAAATTTTTAATTTTTTACTCCTTTATATATAAATAAACTTTCCTCCTAAATCGTAATGCGTATGCTCTAATTATCTCTTGATGCACTATTTTACATAATGTAGTAGATATATAAAATATATTTTTCTCGACACAAAAAATAAATGCATGTGTTTGAGGTTTTATTTCAAAGGACTATGAGATTAAGTATATAAAACATGAAGGATGAAATTGTTTTAAGATTAAATCTCAGGACTAAAAAGATTAGTCCTATTGAAGGACTAAAACCAAAACCAAAATCATCGTTGCAGTGGTCTCGGAACAATTGTAAGTCCCAATTCCCCTTGCTTTACTTCATCATAATAGTTTTTTCTTTTTTCTTTTTTTTTTTTGGTAACGACGACCAATTAATATGCATCTGCTTAAGCAATCGATCTTGTGAATAAATTAATCGATTCACTTCTCATATGTGAAGATTTTTATTTCAGTATGGAACACTGATTAACTCAAGATTTGTTTTGGTTAGCATTTTGCTTGCCTTTTGAAGATCAATTTCTTTTCCCCCAACCCACCCCTAAGAAACTGAAATGTATGTTCTGGTTGTAGTAGTATCAAACAAAAGAAATTAATCTGGATTGGTTAAGGAAATTAACATTACTACTAGAGACTTCCCACCCCAATCCCCTTTGTAACCACTAATTGAGCGGACAATTTTCTATATTAAGTAGTGATAGATACATGTCCTATATATTAAACTTATAAGTTACTCCCTTTGTTCCAAAAAAAAAAAAAATTCACTTTTAATTTAGTATAACTTTTTTTTTTCAAATTACAAAGTACAATAAATTTAATGCATCATTAAATGTATAATTTTATATTTTTATCCTTATTTTTTAATTTAAATTATATATTGTTATTATTAGTAAGAATAATAAAATAATTTTACACTAAAAGTAAACTCCTTTTTTTTTCGGACAAACAAAATTTTTGAAAAGTAATTTTTTTTTAGAATGAAAGAAGTAATATATAACTTAACAAGATATTCATATGTAACTCAGTGATTAATTGCTCATCTTTCAATAAATTTTTTATTCTTGCCCTCTTCTGTCTTTTTCTTCCTTTTCTTTTTTTAAAAAAAAAGATAACCAAATAATAGAGTTTGTCTACATAAGCAAAAAAAATTAAAGTAAGTTAAAATGCTGGCTTTATGTATGTGTGAGAGTATGGCTTTTTAAAATTTCTTAAAGAAAAAAACACATCCATGAATTAAACTTTTCCTTGACCCTAACTTGGTTGCTTCCGGGAACCTTTGCTTTACAGGTACGATGTCTGATGTCTCCATCTCTGCATGCGGGATGGACAATGGCAGAATTTAGATAGGTCGCCTGATACATAATTAACAACACCAGGGCCAACAAAAGTGTACCAATCATTCATGCAATATATTTGATACCGAAGCTCCCTTGCTCAAAATTTTGCCTGGGACAATACATCTAGGAGAGATTTTGCATGGGAATTGGACCTACCATGTGATGTGTTTGACAGTATCAATTTGAAAGGTATATTTCTTGGGGGGCCTTACGTCTGAAAATCCTGCAATCTTAATCTTTATGAGACAAACTTGTGGCTTAGGTTCATTGGCAGGTGTTCCAAATTTATCAGTTTCGAAAGAGTGGTATAAATTACCCAATAAGGAAATTAATTTAAAATCTATTTGTTTTAACTTTTAAATTCATTTTTTTTTGTTCAAAAAAATTATATAAAAAAAGAGTTTACTTTTTTATGTAAAATTTGTCTACTACTCTTACCAACAATAATAATATATAATTTAAATTAATAAATAAAGATAAAATAAAAAAAGTATACATTTAACGGTATATTAATTTTGTTATATCTAATAATTTTTAAAAAAAAACTTATTCTAAATTAAAAGTAAATCTTTTTTTTCTTTTTTTTCTTTTTTGAGGGGTGGGGGAACAAATAGAGTATTAGATTTTAACTTATTTATTGATCTCTGGGCACATAGTGTTTTTTTTCTTAGGATAAATTGTAATACCTTTGCATGAGAAAATTTGTATAAATTTAATTAAAGAACAAAAATGGACCAGCCAGGCTACAATAATATGTAGCTTTAGTTTCCCAATTTTAAATTAGTTTGCAGAAGAGGAAAAGTTGAACAATGGAGAAACTGCCCTACCTCCAAATTAAGTGTGCTTCATTCAATGATTGCTAGTTCAATGCAATTCTAACCACAGAACCAGAAGAAGCAGGAAGAACACATTGTTTCCCATTAGGGAAGAAAAATTAAAAATGTAAAGAAAGTAAATCATGTCTTGTGCCCCTTGCAAAAACTTCTCTTTTATTTCCTTTCTTAATGGATCATAGCATTGTAATATCCAAAATTCATCGTCTGGAATGTGTTACTGGAATTTCATCCATGTTGAGTTTTGATGTGTATAAGTTAGGTTCGCTAAGCCCGCCAAGTTTTGGACCTGTGAGGCAGCACAGATCGGGACCTGTGAGGCAACAAAGTTCCGCAACTGTAAGGCAATAGAGTTCCGGACCTGTAAGGCAGCAGAGTTCTGGACCTTTGAGGCAGCGAAGTTCCGGACTTGTGAGGCAGCGAAGTTCCGGACCTGAGAGTCAACGGCCAGGACCTTCGCGCTACCTGCATAAGGGAAGAGAATAAGAATAATAACTAATCCCCCTTATCAAGGAAAGAGGATAAGAATAATAACTAATCCCCCTTATCAAGAAGGAAGATAAGGGAAGAGGACAAGGATAATAACTAATCCCTCTTATGAAGCAAGAGGATAAGAATAATAACTAATCCCCCTTATCAAGGAAAGAGGATAAGAATAATAACTAATCCCCTTATCAATAAGGAAGATAGGGAAGCCCTTATCAAGATGGAAGATAAGGGAAGAGGACAAGGATAATAACTAATCCCTCTTATCAAGCAAGATGATAAGGATAAGAGGATAATAACTAATCCCCTTTTATCAAGGAGGAAAATATGGATAATAATCCATCTTTCTTTATCAGGAAGAAAGTTATTTATACAGGGGAAAACGACCAGGTAGGGGATCCATTATCTGATCACTAAAAATACAATATACTCCGATAACAAAACTAACTTGATCGTCGGAGCGTTTACCCCGGAGAACCACTCCGGGATCTGTTTTGTAGAAACTACCATTGTTATCCACTTAGAAGCTCTCGAGTCG
Source organism: Gynochthodes officinalis (assembly GCA_020080225.1). Taxonomy (NCBI): domain Eukaryota; kingdom Viridiplantae; phylum Streptophyta; class Magnoliopsida; order Gentianales; family Rubiaceae; genus Gynochthodes; species Gynochthodes officinalis. The sequence goes on along the minus strand of CM034615.1, from coordinate 34,060,750 downwards.
TGACAAGAGGACCGGATTGTTAGCAACAACAGTCAAAGAATCTTACATCGTGACAATTAAATCGGATCTCGACCGGGTTGTGGATTTCACCTTCATCAAGTTTCAAGAATGAAAATGTGCATCGCTTTTTTATTTGTGAATGGTCATGCCCTCATTGTAGTTAACCCCTTGTATATTCCAACCTTTTTGAACGAAGAAAACCTGTCTCAAGCGAGCGTATACTAAATACAGATTATTCCTAAGACGTGTTTTTTTTTTTTCTGAAAACCACCTAATTGTAGGGGTGCAATTTGGTCGGTTTGTTCGAATTTCGGTTTGTTCGAGTCGGTTTGTTCGAATTGAAAATTTTCAAAGCCAAATTCGAAAACCGAACCGAATTCGATCGAATTCGTTCGAATTCAAACCGAATTCGAAATTCGGTTTTCGGTTCGAATTCGGGTTCGACCAAAGAACCCGAATTTCAAATTCGGTTTGAATTTGGTTTGAATTCGGGTGAATTTGAACCAAATTCGAATTCAATTTTTTTATAATTCGAATTCGGGTGAATTTGAACCAAATTCGGTTTTTTTGGCACCAAATTGCGTTAATTCACAGCACTCAACAAAATATCATAAGAAGCTAAGCAACACTTTGGGAAAAAAAAAAACAAAAAACGCATCATGGAATTCAAAACAAGAATTTCATTCGTAATGATACATAATTAAGGCTTGCAAAGTTTTACTCCTTGGCTGAAATTGAAAGTTTGAAACACTTGACAAGAAAAAACATAAAAGCACTCCAACTATCCAACACACTCGATTCACGAGGACAAAGCTAAATATCATCCATGAGGACAAAGCTAAACATCATTGGCAGAAAAGATCATAAAGACACCACAAACACACTCGATTCACTCAAACAAAAACATATGCAGAACACCACACGCCTTAAAAATAGAATCCAAATACTAAAGTGAAAACTAATAATCCGTATGGTCTTAAGAAAAAATCATGCTATACATGAAGGAAACAGATAGAAATGAGGTGCATCATGAAATGCAACATATTAACAGAAGATCAAAATCCTAAGTCTTATTAGAGTCTCTAATAATATCTACTCAAACACTAGCAACCATGTTCAAGGCTAACGCTTCCATGAATTCTCCTCCCTGTTGTTTCTAAATGCACAGCATCCTACAGACTATACAATGACAAGGAAGACCCAAACAACAGCAATCAGAATTGCCATTTTCTTCCAAACAGCAAGCAAATCCTTATCAATCCTAAAATGCAACACGAAACAAAGAACACAAAGAATAAAGAACCAAATCCTTATCAATCTATCCAACACATTTTATCCTAAAATGCATGAAAAAATGAGTTGGCCTGCCAAAGCTGGAAATGCAAATCTATGCATGCCAACAACTCATTTGAAAGCCTACTAAAATCACTACAGAAGTACAGAGCATACAAGATGTGTTGCACCTCAGTCATTCAATACCCTGCAACAAAACAGAAATGCACACCCGACAGACCACACAAAACTGCACCATACGTCAACAATTTACAAGCTCTACATCTCCTAAAACTGCATCATAGTCTCCATTTGTGTGTTGGACCCAACTTCAAAGCTTTGGGCAGTTTGTTGGCTGCTATTGCGATCTTCCACCTGTGACAACTACATAGAAAGTAAAAATAAAAAAATTAGAAAACAAAATAGAATTCGGAAACTAGAAGATAATCACAGAAATCAAAAACCAGAAAACAAAATAAAAGAAAAAAATTCAGTGAACACTTCTTCTCAACAAAGATGATCCAGGGGGATGATTAAGGAAATTAAGGAATGATTATGTGTGGTGAGCTTTCGTTTTTTGGATGGTTGGGTATTGAGTGCATCAATTTTTTCTTCTTTTTTTCAAATATTTTCAACAACTTCATCCATTTCGTTTTTCCGTAACAACGCAAGTAAAAACAGAAGATTATGCTTTTGACAATTCCTCTACTTCTTCTCAAAATCCTGGAAGAACAAATATAAAAACACAAGAGTTTAACAGAGAAATTACCTTATTATGAACGAGTAGAAGATTGGTTGGCGTCCACTCAACGCGAGCAGGAGGTGGCGGAGGAACGATGGCGGAATGAAGCCGAGCAAGAACGGCGGAACGAACGCAAGTAAGACAACAGATCTAGAAGGTGGAGGCGGAAGGAAGGTGGAGGGCCTGGAGGCGGCAGCAAAACGAATAAGAGTATAAGGCTGAAGCAAAAACCTAAAGCAATTGCAATTGGGATATTATTTGCCAAATAAAGGTTCTAGTTTTGTAAAATTACAAAATCGTCTAATTTAAAGTAATTTTATTCTCAATTGGACCCAATTAAAATAATTATTATTATATTAAAACCCATACTTTCTTTCTATTTTATTTTTAATCTTTCAATAAATTTATTCAATCACATCCTTAAAATATATTTAATTCTTTCAAATTTCAATTACACACTTAATAAGTTAATATATTGATACAAAATTTAACCAGTCAATGTAACATTTTATATTAGTATGATCAATTAGTTATTGTTAATTTATCATGATCAAATTTTTCCCTACTAATTTTTTCTCAAAAATGTATAAATTTAAATTACTGTTAAACTAAAAAAGTTAATGTTGTTATTCAATTTAATGCTCTTTCAGTCTCTCGTAAGTTAATAATAATAAATATCTAATAAATATTCATTAATCACTTCGTAGTGATTAATTATAAAGTTACACACTCAAATGAAATAGGAATTAGTTATTAAAGAAGATAATTGCACAGTTTGCATTCTCATAAGTCATAACTCATGTGTACACAACTACAAGTCTACAAGTGTTATTTTCTCTATTTTTTCCATATATTTATCTTATTTTTAAATAATTTTTACATTTTTTAATATTTTTTTTCCTTATATGATGTAATGTACTAATATCATTATTACAATTTTAATATCTCAATTACTATACTAATGCCATTATATTACAATTATCAAATCAAACTTATTAGTTATAAATTTGTTAGTTATTTAACAATTCAATAAAACTAAAATCACAATAATTATATATATCTTTTTACTATATAGCAATTAGCATATAAACATATTGTAATGTAAACCAAGTAGTAATACAGAGAAGTAAATAGTTACACACTTACACTATCTACATTACATACACCTTATTTGTATATGATTTACAAATAAATACGTGTTCTATACAATAATTGTAAATTCAAAAGTAATTAAAACCACACATTCAATTATTTTGTAATTTTTTATATTTCAAACTTTCAAATTTTGAATTATTAGTAATTAGCATAAAAGAAATTAGAAGTAAAAACTACTAAATAAATAAAACTTTGTGATTATTAAGTTAATAATAACCAATGCCTAATTATTACTCACTAATCAATTTGCACTTTTGTGATTATTATTATTAAATTACAAAGTTATATGCTCAAATGAGACATGAATAAGTTAATACGAACGAGAATTGCTCTATGATTTTATCGTATTTATATACTATATAGTATACAATTTATTTTTCCTCACTTTTTTCATTTACTTATCAAATTTTGTCATAATTTTACACATTTTTAATAAATTTACATTTAATATTCTCCAACATTTAATATTTTCCAATTTACTATACTAATGTCATTCGTACAATTTTAATATTTAAATTACTATACTAATGTCATTGTATTGTAATTATTAAATTAGACTTCGTAGTGATTAATTATAAAGTTACACACTTAAATGAAATAGGGATGAGTTATTAAAGAAGATAATTGCACAGTTTTCATTCTCATAAGTCATAAGTCATATGTACACAACTACACATGTTATTTTCTCTATTTTTTCCATATATTTATCTTATTTTTAAATAATTTTTACATTTGTTAATAAATTTCTTTTTTTCCTTGTATGATGTAATGTACTAATATCATTATTACGATTTTAATATCTCAATTACTACACTAATGTCATTATATTACAATTATCAAATCAAACTTATTAGTTATAAATTTGTTACTTATTTAACAATTCAATAAAACTAATATCACAAGAATTATATATATCTTTTTACCATATAGCAATTAGCATATATATATATATATATATTATAATGTATACCAAGTAGTAATACAGAGAAGTAAGTAGTTACACTATCTACATTACATATACCTTATTTGTATTTGATTTATAAATAAATATGTGTTCTATACAATAATTGTAAACCCAAAGGTAAATAATACCACACATTTAATTATTTGGCAATTTTTTATATTTCAAACTTTCGAATTTTGAATTATTAGTAATTAGCAGAAATTAGAAGTAAAAACTACTAAATAAAAAAAACTTTGTGATTATTAAGTTAATAACAATCTGAATCAATGCCTAATTATTACTCACTAATCAATTTGCACTTTTGTGGTTATTATTATTAAATTACAAAGTTATATGTTCAAATGAGACATGGATAAGTTAATACGAACGAGAATTGCTCTATCGTATTTATATACTATATAATATATACATCATTTTTCCTCACTTTTTCCATTTACTTATCAATTTTTTTTTCATAATTTTACACCTTTTTAATAAATTTACATTTAATCTTTTCCAATTTACTATACTAATGACATTCATACAATGTTAATATTTAAATTATTATACTAATGTCATTATAATGTAATTATTAAATTAGACTTATGAAATATAATTTTTTTAACTTATTCGACAATTGAATAAAACTAAAATCATAATATTAATACTTTTGTCTATTGTATATATATCTATATATTATTGTAAACCAAGTAATTTTGTAAATAAATAAATAATTACATTATATATATACACATTATTTGTATATAATTTATAAATATGTGTTGTATACAATAAAATGCAAATTAAAAAGATAAAATACACATCTTGACAATTTTACAAATTATTTTAATTTTTAAAATTTCACACACACATATATAATAAATCAACAATAATCAAGCATATTTTTTATTATATATATATATATTTTTTATTTTGTAAATTCGAATTCGGTTTGTTTAGTCGGTTTTCGGTTTTCGAGTCCAATTTCGGTTTTCAATTTCGAGTTTCGGTTTTCGGTTCCAAGATTCGGTTTTCGGTTCGGTTCGGTTTTCGGTTCCAGGGTCCTAAATTCGAAAACCGAACCGAAAACCGAATTCGAATTCGGTTTTCGGTTCGAACCGATTCGAAAACCGAAAATCCAATTTCGGTTCGATTTTTTTCGAATTCGAATTTTCGAGTTCGGTCGGATATTCGAATTAATTCGAAAATTGCACACCCCTATTCAACGTTTTAAAATATGTTCCAAGTCATTTTTTTATTTTTCAATTCCGCTGCATCTTAATTTTAAGTCAAGATTTGATTCCTCTGTGGAAAAGAATACAAGTGCGACAGGATATTGTGGAAAGGAGAGGGACTGAAGCAAATGTGGTATGTAAGAGGGGAATCAAAATTTTCAGATCACAGACGAGTATCTTCACTCTTTTCAGTGCAAGTAAATGTAGCTCAAACCAACAAGGTCGCAGCCGATGGTTCTAACACCAACAATTCTGCAGTTCCCGAACTCCAAGCAGCCCAGGAGTAACTAATCTTGAGTAGGCACCAAAACACACATAGAACGTTCCCCTATTCTCAATCACAAGGTTACCAAGCAACTAGGGAGCATGTGTCTGATTGAATACTTGAGAGATGGCATAACGTATTTTAAAATGTTGATGTGTTATGCATTTAGATGCATAAGGAGGCAAAAGGTCTTTGGAATATGAAGTTTCCTTACTACTATGCTCTTGAAGTGGTATACGGCCTAGAATCTCCGGATAGAGTCAATGAGGAAGCAATGGAGGGTTTTGAAGATGCTTTCAAAAGCATAGAGGTGGCGAACCACAGGTGATGGTCAGGATTTGAGTAATGAAGGTGATGAGGAGGCAAACTCAGTTACACAAGACACAGATACAAACACAGCTAGCTTTAGTACTTCAAAGAAGCAAAAGAAACTGACATCTCCTTCTAGAAAGGATCCAAAAAAGTAAAGACATCAGCAGCACCAGCTCCATATCCAAACATAAAGTCAGAACTTTTCAACATAGAATCAAAAACCCATGTTCCACACAAACAGCAATTACAACAAAGCCCAAATCATAAACAAATTTAAATGCATTTCCACATTCCCATCTGAATATTACTACAATTCAGTAACATTAAGAACCCAATTAAAAAGGAATTAATACCAGCAATTAAACCCATTTTTTCAAATTCCAAATGGTTCAGACATTTCGTCGAACACGAAACGAAAAAAAGATACGTAACTACACATTGGCCACAATGATTTAGGCATGTCCACTAGCGTCAAACAACTACTACAAAAATTACACCACACTAACACAGACCACGCCATGGAAGCCAATTAGTCATGACTATCTCATAAAACCACAAAGAGACAGTGCCTTGGAACAAAAAATAATAAAAAGAAGCCATATTTACCTCAAGTTTCAAGACCCGACTTCAGCTGAATGTAGACTAGCGAAGCGGCTGCCAGCTGGAATAATGGTGGAGCTGAAGTTGGACCGACGAGGGATGAGTTTGGTGAACAAGGGAGGGTCGGATTGACAAGAGGAAGAAGGAGTTTCTTGTCTAACTTCGGGAGGCGCGTGTAGAAAGGCAGAAGAGAACTAGAGAAGAAGCCTACAATCTTTGTTATGACCCGATTTTAACCCGGAACCCCATTTTAACCTGCGTGTCTTTCAAATTAGAATTGGAAATTTTAAGTTTTGAAAAAAAATCGTATAGCATAGAGAGGGTTTAGAATTGAAGTACAATTCTAATTTGTTTCTATTGTGTAAAAACAAATATTTGAATTTGAATTGGAGTCTCTAATTCTAATTTTTTTTTTCTAAACGATAGTATATTAACAAAACATGAATTGCCAATTTATATAGCCACAAGGGTTAGAAAATCCTCATGGTGTTGCAACTGGAAACCAGCGCGATAACCCATGAGGCTAAAGACCCACAAGGGGCAAAAAAAGCCCACGAGGGGCAACCCAATGAGCGGGAAGCAAAACCATTTAAACCCACACGAGCGGGAAGGGTTGATTGACAACCTAGACCACTTAGGATCAACCGAAATAACAAAAATACAAAAGCCCGGTTATATCGAGGCACTAATTGGCGTGAAATTCCCTTGGATCTACCCAACTGAAAATTCTTCCCTTGGAGTTGGTATGTTCCTTGAAGATGGAATAGGTCCTCAACCCCTTGATAACCCGTATCAAGAAACCTTGGAATCAATGGAAGGATGGAATCCGAATTTCCTAGGGAACAAATCTAGGAAATCAAGAACAACAAACACACAAATTTCGAATTTGTGTAATTTGCAAGTAATTACAGAAACTAGAGAGCAATTCTCTCAAGCTTGTAATGTCAAGAACCAAATTTTTTTCATTCATCAAAATCTACCCTCCAAGGGTGGCCGACGGCCACTTTAAGAATACAAGGCATCCTTCACAAGTGCTAGGGTTTCTAGGGTGTCTAGGGTTTCTTTAGAGCCAAATGGGCTCACATGACTCTTGGGTTGACCTTATGGGTCTATACCACCCTCTAATAACTAAGCCCAATGACCTTAAGGGTCCTAAGGAAAAATAGTAGTCAAGCCAAACCCATTATGGCCACAAATTGGAATTTGGCTCCAAAATCTAATTAACAAGATCCAATTACACTTAGTACATTAATAAATATGGTTTTGTCAATCGTGGTCTAGCCCTTGTCATCATGCTTCGGGTTCGAAGTCTCTTCAATGCTTGTTGGATTCATATCGAGAGGATTCGAATCCGCATCATCATAATCTGCAATGTCAAAAGGAGCCAAATCAGCAACATTGAATGTAGTACTTACATTGTACTTACCTGGAAGGTCGATCTTGTAAGCATTGTCATTGATTTTTGCGACAACTCGGAAAGGTCCATCTCCACGTGGATGCAATTTTGTCGATCTCTGTACTGGAAACCTTTCGTTGCACATATGAACCCTCACCCAATCTCCTGGTTCAAAAGTGACTTTCTTTTGACCCTTGTTTGCATTCGAGCATAGGATTCATTCATCTTCTCAATATTCACCAACTCGCTCATGTAACTTCGACAAAGTCACTTTGCGCTTGTTTGGTATGTTTGTGCCCTATGAAATCAATTGGATATTCAATTCCTCTTTTGGTAGCTCGTCAAGAAATACATCTCAATCTGCAATATGTTAGAAATCTCAACCGTAGGTTGGATGGCAAGTCAACACTAAGTAGAACATTAGATTCACAACACTTAGGAAGAAACAAAACACGATTAGTATGCACAATTATCAACGTGTCGGACATTTGCATAAAAATTTGGTTGTTTCTTATTTACTTGAGTCACTCTCTTTCTCTCAATATGTTCTACTTCATTTAACTCATATTGCTTAGGCTTAGAATTTTCAAATTTTCTTTCTTTTCTCACGGGTAGTGATTCAATTTCATCATTTGCTGAAATTCGCCCTTTAAATGTAATTGAGATTCAGAAACTTTAATAGTCTACAAATGTAGTAAGGTAGTTTTTCTTCTATTAACAAAGAAAGTGTACTTATTACTTGAAGCATCCTGTCAAATTGCCAAGGTCTACCAAGCAATAGGTGACCATGCATGAGAGCCACATCACACAAAACTTCATCTTTGTATTTGTTGAAAAATTTACCAAGACTTGTTTTGTGACTTTCACTTCTCACTCTCATTGAACTATTGCAACGTGTATGGATGTGGATAGTGTGGGCAATTTTAGTTTATCTACAAGTAAAGTCGAAGCAATGTTAGTACAACTACCATCACAATAACAAGTATACATACCTTCTCATTGATGGTGCATTTAGTGTGGAAGATATTCGCGTTGAACATTGTTCTCCTCTTTAATCTGAACATTTAAAGCTCGCATAGTCACCAAAGATGGTCCTTCATCGTACAAAACATCTTCATCGATTCCCCATTTTCTACAAGTGGTGGCATATCTTCATAGTCACTTTCATGTTCACTCTCACTTTCGATCGTGCCATCACCTCTGACAACCATAATTCGAGCATTAGGACACTCTCGTGTATAATGTCCCTTACCTTGGCACTTGAAGCATGTAACCTCCCTGGCTGGTTTTCTCACTTCACTTGATTTCTGAGCGTTTAGAACCACGGTTGGAGTAGTGTTTGAGGTACTAGGAGTTGCGGCCTTTTTGAAGTCGGTGCTTAAATCCTTCTTAGGCCATGTAGACTTCAAAGTGTTTGAATTCGGTGGGGTTGGAAAGGTTCGGGTACTCCTCTCCTTAAGTTGCCTCTCAGCTTTCATTGCCTTGTGATACATCTCATTAAGATCCTCATACTCCTGCATCTCAATGATGTGGGCAATATCCTTCCTTAGTCCTCCTAGAAATCGAGCCATGGTAGCTTCACTGTCTTCTTGAATGTTGACTCGAAGCATCGTAGTCTCCAACTCTTGGTAATAATCCTCCACAGTCTTATTTCCTTGGGTGATGTTTTGCAATTTGTTGAACATCTCCCTGTAGTATTGATGTGGGACAAACCGCTTTTTCATGAGCTTTTTCAATTCAGCCCTTCTTCATCACGCCTCCTTTCGGCTGAATTTTAGTCCACCGATTCTGGCGTATCCGCAAATTCAACCACAGCTAGCTTGACTTTCTTTTCCTCCGAATAGTTGTGCACTGTAAAAATACTTTCAATTTTATCAGACCATTCAAAGAAAGCTTCAGGATCTTGCTTACCAAAAAATTGAGGAATTTTCATTTTGATACATCCTAAATTGGAATCAATTCTAGGAGTACGGTATTGACTTCTCTGAAATGCCTCGAAGGCTTCATCATCATTATCATGGCCATATGTGGTCTTTGTAGATCGAGAGGATTCGGCTCTTTCAGCTTTGAGCTCCTTGACTTCCTGTTGCAAACCTGAAACCAAAGTGTAAAATTTTGCTAACATCTCCTCATAGGATTCCTTAGAACTCGGTGGTGGTGGTGGTTGCCTCTCCATTATAGCTGCAAAGGTTAGCAAAGGAAATAAAACAGTTTATAAGTCCTCACTTCCCTTCCCAATTCCGCAAATTCACTCACCAAGTGTTTGAGTTTGAGTACTCTCGGGCTTATATAAGTGAAGGGACGGATTCACACCACTCAATTTGCTCTTCCGTTTCTATTCTTACTCAAACAATGTTACACAAAGGAATTTACAACAAGTTAATGCAGCTGGACGATGAGATTAGAATGAATTCTAAGGAACCAATGAAAAGACCAAAGTCAATGAAAACAGTACCAAAAATACAAGAATTCAATTTTTTTGGTAAGGAATTTGGACAAACTGAATGCAAAAACAGAATCTACACGAAAAATCAGTGAGACACACAAAATTTCAGAATTTTCGGACCTCAACTCAATATTACACAGAGGAATTTACAACAAGGTAATGTAAGTGGACAATGAGATTAGAATGAATCTAAGGAATACAATGAAAACAGTACCAAAAAACACAAGAATTCGAATTTTTTTGGTAAGGAATTCGGACAAACTGATTGCAAAATCAGAATCTACACGAAAAATCAGTGGAGCACACAAATTTTCAGAATTTTCGGACCACAATTGAAGACACTTGAAGAACTCAAGCACTTGAAGAACAGGAAATTTGGACAAAGCAGCTTGTATATTGGTGGTCGGTTTCAGCCCTTCCAAATTCTGGAATTGGTCAAGGATGTTTCTGGGTTCAAAATGTGGTGGAAGGTTGTATATGGATAAATAGAAGGCTAATCACAAACTGCAAACAATCCAAAGTACAATCGGAAAGGCAAATCTGTTTTTCCGAAATCAGAAATTTTTCTTAGTTTGGCATGGTAACTTCAAAAGGGCATAACTTTCTACTCCGATATCGGATTTTGCTCCGTAAGTACTCAAATCGAAGCTCTCGGAGAGATCTACAAGCAGACGGCTGAAGGCAGTCCGTTGGGACTTTGGGGGTCAAAAAATAACGCTAAGACCACCTACTGTCCGCCTCAAATTTTCTGCTCAAGTTCCAACAAAGAACTTGATTTTTTGCCACAACTACTTACTGTCCGATTCTCTCCTCTTTTTTTTTTTTTTTTTTTAATCTCCTTTTTTTTTTAATCTTATCAAGGCATAGACAACAATTGGATCAGCACAGCAATTTTTTTTTTTTTTTCAGTAAGGCATAAACAACAATTTCAGCCGCAAGGTATGGATTCATCAAGAAAGCAAAGGTACGGTTTTGTCTAATATTTTGGAAGCAAGCCGAAACCAACACATCAATACAAAAACAGAATTTGCTTCATCAATACAAGAACATACCAATGATGATGATATTCAACAACAAAAGATTGAGGATATAAAGAGCATACCAATGATGATGATATTCAAAACAACAAGAAGATTGAGGAGATAAAGAACATACCAATGATGATGATTTTTTTTTTGTGCACGGAAAGAAAAGATATGAACACTTGGGAATCAAGATCGCTCGATACCAACGTGAAATTCCCTTGGATCTACCCAATGAAAATTCTTCCTTGGAGTTGGTATGTTCCTTGAAGATGGAATAGGTCCTCAACCCTTGATAACCGTATCAAGAAACCTTGGAATCAATGGAAGGATGGAATCCAATTTCCTAGGAACAAATCTAGGAAATCAAGAACAACAAACACACAAATTCGAATTTGTGTAATTTGCAAGTAATTACAGAAACTAGAGAGCAATTCTCTCAAGCTTGTAATGTCAAGAACCAAATTTTTTTCATTCATCAAAATCTACCCTCCAAGGGTGGCCACTTTAAGAATACAAGGCATCCTTCACAAGTGCTAGGGTTTCTAGGGTGTCTAGGGTTTCTTTAGAGCCAAATGGGCTCACATGACTCTTGGGTTGACCTTATGGGTCTATACCACCCTCTAATAACTAAGCCCAATGACCTTAAGGGTCCTAAGGAAAAATAGTAGTCAAGCCAAACCCATTATGGCCACAAATTGGAATTTGGCTCCAAAATCTAATTAACAAGATCCAATTACACTTAGTACATTAATAAATATGGTTTTGTCAATCGTGGTCTAGCCCTTGTCATCATGCTTCGGGTTCGAAGTCTCTTCAATTCTTGTTGGATTCATATCACTAATACTATAGAAAAATGATGCTACTCATCTCTCTGGAAACAAACAGAGTCTAGACAAAATTTTTATATTCTTTAGATGCATCAATAGAAAAACAAAATAGCGTTATATATTTCACCACTACTTTCAACAAGTTGAGGTTGCCCACTTGTTGATAGATTTTGCACCCCAACAATATTTTTGTTTTTTTTTCTTCTAAAAATGTTAGTATATTAACATTGCACAATGGTAAAAGTACATAGCCATAAAGGGGCTAAATGAGTTTCGTGGTGTTGGAATTTAAACCGAACATACGAAGACGAAATGACCACCAAAGGTCAAAAAGGCTGACAAGCCGGAAAAAGGCCGACAAGCAGTACACAAATAAGAATGGCAATTTTTGGGTTCAGAGTCGGGTTTCGCAGTCCCATCCTCGACCCCGAAATTTTGTAATAACTGATGTAGTAATCATGAAAAGACAAAATTTACTCATTATTATTTTTAAAAAATACAAAATAATAGGAGATGATTTTATCTTTTTATATTTGTCATATCAGTCACTATGAAAAATCACTATAAAAAATTTACCATAAATATCATTAAATTAAGATTAAGGTATAAATATGTATTTTTATAATTGAATTCCTCAAATGTGATTCAGTTGACCAGCAGTCAGCAGCGTACCACGTAGCTAAGTGATCAAAGTTTGAAATTTTAGCTTTTAAAAAGTTCTCTCGGTTTACAATCAATAATCAGTTGAACCCTATTTCATGCAAAATTATAATAACACAGTCTCTTTGGCAAAATGAACCCTTTGTATACTCAAGTTCAATTTTTCAGATTCTAGTGCCTTTCCCTTGCAATTGTCCACAACAGAACAATGTTGAGTGTCAGTATTTTGTAAAAAGAACTAACAAATTTTTTTTTTTTCAAATAAAGCCTCATTGTGTTGATAGTCACTTTAAAATTCTCATTAATTACACCAGCCGATGGACCTAAAATAAATAAGTCGGCAATGTAAAATTCTGGAAAAAAAATAAAATTAAATGCCTTCCTTCAAATCGGGGGAATTTTCCCATCACAATAACAGTTTGTCAGATAATAACTCAATTAAGTATACAACACATCCGAAATTTCTAATGCCAGTAGGAAAAGGAACTTTGTAAGGTTGGAAAAGCTTCTTTGATATTAACTAAATCTACACAAGTATGCTCTTAGCTGCCTGAAATTTTACGTAATGACGGTCCTTCCTCCAACATAAAACTAGTCATCATCGGATGAACTATCAACACCTTGTGGCAACCCAAAGTCATCTGTAGCAGTTGCGTCCTATATCCAAATGAAAGGCAAAATGTCACAATAATTGGGATACAATAAACGCATCAAAGCGAATGGAAATATTGCTTCCTTAGGAAAAGTTGACGGCTCTTACTTGCATCTTATCCCAGTCTTTTAGCTTAGATTTAGTTAGCATGTAATTATCACGTAGGGGTGCCCATCCAGGACCATCAGTAGAATCAGTGCCAGCAGAGGAATCAACCTACAGGTAAGATGTCAAAATTAACAATTAGTAAGTCATAAGAGAAAATGCAGTCAAAAGTTTCATCATATATACATATATATAGAGAGAGAGAGAAATGCAGAACAAGTTATTTCTATCAACAGGAACATTAAAAGAAAAAGAAAAAAAAAAGAAACAGAGAAACAAACCTTTGAAAGGGTCGCAGCTTGTTTGGAAGGTGCCTGGCCCAAAACTGAGAAAAAGGTTTCTTTTCTACGCTTCTTTATTACTGGCAGGATTAAAATACAACACATAATCAGAATCAGACAATGTTTGGAAAGGAAAATGGAAGAAAACTTGCTGAAAGTAAAAGAACGTGTCCACATATCTCCATTTAAAATGCTAAGAAAAAAGGCCTTAACAAGCAAGGAAAAGCAACTAACATAATGCTACCAATGATAAGCCAGGGCTCATAATCATGCAAAATGAATGTGGTCATGCACTTCACAAGTGCAGTGCAAAACTTTAGAATGCCCAAGTCATAATCTCTTAGCAATAAGATGAATGTGAAGATCAAACATATTTGAGAAAAACATAAAGAAAAGCACAACAAACAAAAGATAAGTTACAGACATCCTTTAAGGAGCAGCCAGCTACAAACCACAAAATGAAGCATGTTCTCAAACCCGCTTTCTATCTAAAATTGATAATTAAAAAAAAAACACTATTTACAGAAGTCTCACAATCCAATAAACTGCATCGCCTGTCCTCAAAATTGAGCAGCCAGTATCAGACCTCAAGGTTACAAGGTAATTAATTTTCTGCTCCAACTAAATCCAGGAAGAAACATGTCTTCAAACAAGACCTACAAACTCCTATCAACAGTTCCTAGATCAAAATATTGTCCTTCAAACACATTTCCATCAAAAGTAACTTTGTGGGTGGCAACATTTCATGGCAAAGCCAAATTATGGATGTGCCCAACCCCTTTAGAAATAGACTAATGAAGAAAGCATTGAAAGGATCTTAAACAGAGTAATACTCTGTGCAGAGACAATTACAAGAGCTTAGAGCAGCATGACCATTTAATAAATTTGGACCAATTGACTTATCTATAAAACAGTAAAAATACAATAAGGTCTAAGGACAACAAACATAATTTTCTTTGCACACAACTACATTATGCTGAATGATAAGCATTTTGTAAATGTCATAAAGCATATTTTCAAAGCAAAAGAGTAAGCATTTGATTATCAAGGAAAGTTAGAGAAGCCTGGAAACAGCAGGCAATGTTCATCTCACATGTTTGCATATATAAGCACGTTGGTTCCTCATTTTATCAGCTATTTTATCAAGCCACTTGGCGCATAAATTATGTTTTCATCTTCCAGCATTGTTAGATTATGAAAATTATGTGGCTTGCAAACTTAGAATACAAAGAATACAACTACCACCATCATCAACAAATTAGAGTCCTTAAATTCAAATTTTGAGAGCAATTTTGAGAAATACCCAAATCCTTAATTGAGATTAAAATTTACCATCATACAATCAAGGAGATACTGCAGAAAAGGTGTAAAATTTACAGCAGCAATAGCTGCATTAATCTCCCAAGATTAAAGCTTGAGCAAGAAAAATATATCACAACACATGAACCAATCTTCTTTAGAAACTGAAATCATGTCTCATGCACTTGACATACCTTTTTCATCCTTAGAACTTGAGGGATTTAATCCTTTCTGCGCATGTTGTGCCTTAATGACCTTCATGCCATATTAATACGAGCATCAATTAGATGCATGTGCACAAAAAACAAAAACCAGGATGAAAAAGTGACTGGTAATTTTTTTGGGCAGAAAATGAAACTGACAATTCTACATAAGTGTATAAATAGCCACTTACAGCATTAAATAACTTGACCACTAGTAGCCCACAGCAATCAGCAACAATTATGAAAAACATTGAGACCAAGTCAGTTCTAAATTGCATTAATTTTCCTCACATGACTATAATCTAGTCAAAAGAGCAAGCACTACCTCCCCTAGTGGCAACTCCTATAAGAAACTTTTCATGTGAATCCAAATAATTAGCAAGCTTCACATGCCCCTTCTCTCCAACCTTTCAATACATAGAAAACCAAGTGAAAATGAAATTCCAATAACAGGGTAAAAAAAACACACAAGATCTCTTCTCTTCACCATCTATAAAACAAGACTCAACTGAAGATAGGTAAGCCCAACAAAGATGTAAGTTAAGTATTCAGCTACTTGTATTCAAACACAGATGCAAGTCCAATATTCAGCCACTCGTATTCAAACGTCAGGAAGCAACAGAATAACCAAATTAGATTCATCAGCATACCAGATGCTTTTCCTTCTTTGCCTCACTCTTAACCTTTCGCTCTGCTTCTTCTTCGGCAAGCTTCTCCGCAACAAGTGTCTTGTGTGCTGATAATACAGGACCCTACCAAAAGGCTCAAAATCTTTCATCAAATACAAACACAAATATCACAGAATAAGCACCATATGATGAATTCCACAGGCTAAAAACAAATTTAAGCAAATCCCAGATAAAACATAAAAGCCATTTTAGACTGTCAAACAATAACATCAATCCCAAGATGTTCACAAATCTAGCATACTCACCAGAACATCATCATCAGTTGAAGCAGTTTTCTTCAAAATCTTCCTGAACGCCAACCTAAATGCTTTGCAACCCTCTGAAAATCTCAAAATTCCCGGCTGAATTTCACTGTCTTCATCCTCTGAAACCTCATTTTGTTCCCCTTTATCGTCCTCTCCATCTTGTTCGTCTTCTGAAAAATCCAATTCCAAGCCACCTTTCAACTTATCCTTTACTACTACCAATCCCTCTCTCTCTCCCTGTACCTTCTCTTTTTCTTCATCTCCTCATCATCATCAGAGTTATAGTCTCTAGCTTTTTTCTGGAAAAACTTTTTCATCTTTCTGTCCATTTTCTTAACCCTAACATCACCAGAAACTTCCCTTCTTATTTTTTTCCCTTTTCTGAATTTCTTAAATTTACTACTTTCATTCCCTGCCTTCCTCTTCTTTACACCCGTCTGCATTTCTCCAGCCATAACGGTTGAGAAATTGAAGATTGCAGCCCTTTAATCAACCAAACGAGAAATACAGGGACACAGAAACACAAAATTAATACAACTAAATTGAATCCGAAAAATAACCAATCACTTCCCTTTTCAAACTTTCTCAAAACAAAGTACAATACTTGAAGAAGTGGATGTTTAACTTTGAAATTTTCTCACATTATACACTTACAAACGACCATAAAAGTTTAAAATTTAGCTCAGAAAATCATACCGAGAATTGAGAAACAGCAAGCGAAGCTAGGGTTTGCGTTTGCTTCTTGTTTTGCGACAGCTTTCCCTTGGCGGGGAAAGGTGAGGGTTTTGGAATGTTTCGGGTTGGGAAAGTGTAAGATTGGCTTCAGGTTGGGGCTTGGGGCTTGGGGCTTTTAGCATTTTCCATGGCCTTAAGTGAAGTGATGAAGTGCCATGCTCTTGGGCAATTTCTGAACTGGGCCAAAATTATATAAGCCCAACCTTCAAATTTTTGATTGCCATCTATATATCCTTAAATATTTGATTCACTCACCTTTCAGATTTTCTCCTTTTATCTGAATCTCTCTGAAATTTCTTTGGATGAGAACTTCAAGTTCTAACATCTGGTATTAGAGAAGTTCGGTTCTGATTTTTGTTTTGTTTTGTTGTTTTTCATGACTCGGAGACTCCCACACCAAACGGCTCTTTGGATCCCCTGGCTAAGCACCAACTCTAGGGCTTCTGTGGGTAAGTCCCACCCCACAGTCGCATGTAAATTCAAGGGTGTTATAAAGCTTTTGTTTCTTGATTACTCTTCTTTGCTTTCTATTCTTTTTTCTTTCATTCAAAATTATTCTTGTCTTTTGTATCTGATTTGTCTCTCTAAATTTTATTCTCAACTCAAATATCTTGTCCTTTTTTTTGAATTTCTTCTTTTTCTCTTACTCTTCCAATTTCTTTTAGTTTCTAAAAGTGTCCATTAAAAGTTTCATGTGTTCAATCAAGAAAGACATTTTTCCCTCAAATATAATTTAAGAAAAGGGCAATGAAAATACTGGATTGGATTATTTGAAGAAGGGATCTAGAATTATTTAGAAATCTTCAAACAAACAACTATAGGTATTGACAAGAAGGTGGAAAAAACGACTAAAGAGTGGAAGAGAATATGAATAATTTTAGATCCATAATGGACGAAAAGTTCAAAAAAAAAATTTCAAAATGATGGGTATCCACAAAATCATTCAAGTAATATTGGCAAAAGAATCTCATGACTATAGAGTCCATAGAAGATGATAATAAATAAATTGATGAAGAAATACTAATACCAACATAATAAAGTCTACCACTTCTGCCAATAATAAGGGAGGTACTAACTCTTTTCATTTTGACAAAAACTTGGATGATGATAAAGCTTTTAAAAAAAATAAATGATAGTGGTGAATTCATGAATTTGTATAATGAAACAATAGAGTTGTAGGATTCATCTTGCAATATTGTGGTGTTTGAATATAATTTGAAGATGACCCTTTGGACTTTCAATCAAATATAGTGTTTGGATGTGATGATGGTTGTGTAAAAACATTTCAATTAGAATAGTGGTCATATAATATTTATTTGGTAGTACTGCTGAATTAAGAGAATTAGAAAGGATTAAACCTACTGTTGAACTATGAGAAATTAGAAAGGATGGTCCAAAAATAAAGTTTTAGTAGTGAACAGCCCCAGCCAATTGAGATGATTTGTACCACTTTAGTAATTCTCTCTGAATTGTGAAGAAAGTTGACTATATGATCAACAATTGCAAGATAGCAGATTGGAGCTTACGATGCATATTTTGTGGGAGATTTGGACAGTACAAAACTTTGATCAATTCCAAGCTTAGGAATGCTTGGAAAATGAGCTAATCACAAGAACAACTACTGACTAGATAGAGTGGAAGGATGAGAGAAAGCACAGAGTATAATAGAATGTTGGATATATGGATCGTCAAATTACAACAAGGTGAAGTAGACCTGAACCAGGGTATATAAAGATCAACATCCGTGCAAGCTTTTGTAGAAAAGTAACAATTTTTTTTTTTTGGGATTTTACAAGGAACTCGCAGGATAATATAGTCATAGCATGAGGGGCAACTAGAAAACATATTGTGGATCTAGTGTTAGCCATAGCAGAAGGAATCAAGTTAGCACTTCAACAAGCAAAGAGATGTGGCTGGCAACAATTGGGAAAAATCTCGGTGAATATCTGCAGCATAATCAAGTATTTTGGCCAAATTTGATGATATTTTCTTGCTGAAATAATACCTTTTAAAAGTAGGTTCTCCTACATTAAGAAGAATTATAATAGATTTAGTTCTCTATTGGCTTCATTTGTGCAAAAATGGAAAAAACCTCAATCTTGATCCTTTTTTTTCCCTAGTTGGTTAATAGATTATACACAGCAGGAAGCTCAAACTTGATGTATTCTTTATTACTTTTATCTAAAAAATCATTTTATGACCCAAACGAAAAAAAAAAAGGATTGAACTTACAACTAAATATGAGAAACAAAATTCACAAATTATGGAAGGTTGTCAAAGGGCGCTGTTGATTTTAATTGATTAGTTCCAATATATATTGAAAATTGTGCGAATATGACATGGAAGTTTGTCAATGTACAAGAAAGATTATCTGAAGAAATTCTAACTTATACAATTTGTTTTCATGAGAACAGCATTGCTTGCTGTTCCATGCAACTATGAGCTAATGAAAAGACTTTATTGCCAAATTATAGATACTATATTGTTGTGATGCAAAATTTTTTGGGATAATTTTTTGGATATTATTCACTAGGGACATAAAAATGATCGGCACATGTCAATTCACCCTGAAGCTTGTTGAATTAACTTTTGCACTATTCAAATATAGTTAGAGCACAACCTCATCAAGTGGAATCACTTTAGTCACAAAAAGTATTTTTAGATTTCATTAGTTCCCTAATTCTTCATTTTCTAGCCTTGAAGACTAGGCTATTTTTAGCGGAGTACAATTTATCGTAATCTTAAGTAATTTCTGTTTGAGCCAAAAATATAATAAACACAACCTATGAAATTTTGATTGTAATGCGTGTGTAGTGTATATGTAATAAATCCTAAACTTTAAATTCCTGTATATACATACACACACTCACATATGTATAAATATATAAGAGGCAAAAAACCTCAAGGGACACTAACTATTACTATTCTATACTTTTATTTATTGAACTTTTTTTTTTTGATAGTTGG
The DNA here is from genome assembly GCA_020080225.1 of Gynochthodes officinalis. Classification (NCBI taxonomy): domain Eukaryota; kingdom Viridiplantae; phylum Streptophyta; class Magnoliopsida; order Gentianales; family Rubiaceae; genus Gynochthodes; species Gynochthodes officinalis. The sequence continues at coordinate 34,040,696 of CM034615.1, read as the reverse complement.
CTACTAAATTAATAAAAGTGGTCACTTTTGCCACTACAGTCAAGTTTCTCTACTAACTTGGATAGTATCAGCCGCACATGTGTCTCAGCTTAAGTACTAATATATTAACAATGTAACAGGTTCATCCATAACAAAGAGAAAGTGTCGACAACATAACAACCAGTCAACCAAGGAAATGAGAGCAAGAATCTTTCTGCTATTTGTACAAAGAAGTGCGAAAATTATTTACGTTTGCCACTAATTTGTTGGGTAAAAAACTGGCCAAGCTTATGTGGAGGAAAAAGTGGCAAGACCATATAATTGCAGGAAGAAAGGCATAATTGACACAAAAAACAGGTCACAGGTGCTAGAAAAGCGACAACGATGTCGTTTAAAGTGAAAATGAGAGGCAGTAAGAATCATGACCATGTAATTTCCAAGGACAACAAAAAATAAGAAGCAAGAAAATAGATTAATGAGTGTTACTCAGTGCATGTATCTCTCTAAGCATGGAATAAACAAAAGCATGAGTAGATTAATATGAAACATACTCTTCTGAATGGAAATAGGCTACTGTTGATGAATCAAGCAGGTGCAGTACAGGTCCAAGTAAAAACTTCTTAGTTGTTGGTCCTAAGGGAAAAAATAGAGGTCATAGTTGAGAAGTTGGGAAGGAGTAATTTTACGAAGTGAAAGAATAGAAGATAGAAATGGAATCACTTCACCTGAGTTCACTGTTTATGCTGCAGAGTAACAGTGAATGGTATGGTTCTACTGTATAGAAATGCTTTTACAATGTGGTAGATGGTGATGTGACCCGTTTCTAACTTTTACAGCTATGTTTCAGTTGTCAAGTCAAATTGGTTAGTCACATGTCTATGTAAGAGAAAAGTTGAACAAATAAAAGCTGCAAATTTATATTGGGAATAATGAACACAAATAGAAATTTTTACATTGGAATATGAAACTGGAAACAGCAATCTGGGTTGCATAATTTTAAATTCAGAATCATGTTAACTAATATAAATGTCAACATTAAAAAAATGAAAATAGTGCGAGAAAAAGTAAAACATGGTTGGGATAATTCTGAAATTGTGTGCAGGGTAGGAAGTTTTTTTTTTTTTAATAAAGCACTTGTTTTGTGAAGGCTGTGTTATAGGAAATTCAATAAAGTTATCAGAATTCATCAACAGTAAATACCGTATCATGTAAATGAGGAAATACAATGATTTACAGTTCTACAAACAGAGCACTCCACATCCAAACGTTTTCCAGGAAATTGTCAATGCATCCAAATATTTAAATAGAAAATCAACAACCATTATAAGGCCTATATATTTGCAATCTCATTAGAAGATTGTATCACTTCCCTAAGAAAGTAACCCATGCTATCAGTTGAAGAGGGACAACTAAAGCAGTAGTAATACATTGTCAAAAAAACAGAACAAAAAAATTAAGAGGGATGAGTAAGGCAAAACAAACCTAAACAAAAACAACAGAACAAGGCTAAAGACAATGCATGGCCAAGGCAGAAAACAAGAGAAATGCTGAAAATAAAATGCAACACAAATGTACATTGGATGCCTTTTTCATAGGAAATTGACATATTAGAATAATTAGAAAGGAGCTGGTCTAATAGCTAAAGAATAGAGATGACCATGTTGTTATCTACCATGCCAATAAGTTATCCACAAGACAATAAGATGACATGACAGCAAAAGGAAAAAATCATGGAGCCTGTTCAGAAATCATTTTATTATTTCAAGAAATCGGAATACACCAAAATTAAAATGCCAAAAACATATCTACCATATCCAAGTATCATTCACAATAGTAGAACTAAAACTAGGTAAATTACCAGAGTTGAGATTTATAGGAAATAAATGGTTACAAGTTATGTTTATCTTTGTAATTAACCCTTTTTATTAATCAGGAATTCTACACGCCCGAACAAAACATTTATGCCATAATTCTTTTCTTGCAACTGTTCAAGACTCGATAAATTGTGACTAAGATTGGTACATAACACACATTATCAATTGAACTAGTTAACCCATTCTTCAAAATAACTAGTATACTTTCTTTTCCTTCAATAGGTAACACTTGAATATTTCTAAATTTAGCCATAAATTTTAATGTCTCATCCAAATTTTTAAAGGCATCCATTGTACTATACGTGATTACTACAATTGAAATCAATATATTTAGGCTCCGTTTGGTGCATTAGAATTAGAATTGAATTGGAATTGTAATTATGTAGAATTGAATTCAATTCTACATAATTACAATTCCAATTCAATTCTTCTGCTTGGTAAATCACTTGAATCAACTAATTCAGTCCAGAAAACCAGAAAACCAGAAAATAAATCCAAAAAACCAGAAAAACTAGAAATTCAGTCCAGAAAACCAGAAAATCAGTCTTGAAAACCATAAAAACTAGAAATTCAGCCCAGAAAATCAGAAATTCAGTCCAAAAAAACTAGAAAATCAGAAATTCAGTCCAGAAAATCAGAAAATCAGTCTTGAAAACCAGAAAAACTAGAAAATCAGTCCAGAAAACCAGAAAAACTGTTACTAATTCACTAAATCCCCCAACAACAACAATAACAACAACAACAAAAGAAGAGGAGGAGGAAATAAAGCTGTTTCAAACCTGAATACGCAATTACCAAAGTTATACTCTAGTCAAGAAAACAAGAAAATAAAATTAATGCCTCTATTATGATTAAATGGAATACAACATAAGTTAGCCTATTACAGTGAAGGAGAAAGGAAAAAGCAAGAAAGATGTTTAGTCAACATATAGGTCCAATTACAACAAAACTAGCTGCCAATTAAGACAATAATACATCCATCTTATAATAATTCCTGCTAAAAACATTTAGTACACAAAGTTGATGCAGTAGCACACCATTTGTTCAACGTTTTAAAATATGTTCCAAGTCATTTTTTTATTTTTCAATTCCGCTGCATCTTAATTTTAAGTCAAGATTTGATTCCTCTGTGGAAAAGAATACAAGTGCGACAGGATATTGTGGAAAGGAGAGGGACTGAAGCAAATGTGGTATGTAAGAGGGGAATCAAAATTTTCAGATCACAGACGAGTATCTTCACTCTTTTCAGTGCAAGTAAATGTAGCTCAAACCAACAAGGTCGCAGCCGATGGTTCTAACACCAACAATTCTGCAGTTCCCGAACTCCAAGCAGCCCAGGAGTAACTAATCTTGAGTAGGCACCAAAACACACATAGAACGTTCCCCTATTCTCAATCACAAGGTTACCAAGCAACTAGGGAGCATGTGTCTGATTGAATACTTGAGAGATGGCATAACGTATTTTAAAATGTTGATGTGTTATGCATTTAGATGCATAAGGAGGCAAAAGGTCTTTGGAATATGAAGTTTCCTTACTACTATGCTCTTGAAGTGGTATACGGCCTAGAATCTCCGGATAGAGTCAATGAGGAAGCAATGGAGGGTTTTGAAGATGCTTTCAAAAGCATAGAGGTGGCAGACACAGAGGCTGATGGTCAGGATTTGAGTAATGAAGGTGATGAGGAGGCAAACTCAGTTACACAAGACACAGATACAAACACAGCTAGCTTTAGTACTTCAAAGAAGCAAAAGAAACTGACATCTCCTTCTCGGAAAGGATCCAAAAAGTAAAGACATCAAAGACCACTCCATATCCAAACATAAAGTCAAAACTTTTCAACATAGAATCAAAAACCCATGTTCCACACAAACAGCAATTACAACAAAGCCCAAATCATAAACAAATTTAAATGCATTTCCACATTCCCATCTGAATATTACTACAATTCAGTAACATTAAGAACCCAATTAAAAAGGAATTAATACCAAAGAATTAAACCCATTTTTTCAAATTCCAAATGGTTGGACATTTAAATCGAACACGAAACGAAAAAAAGATACGTAACTACACATTGGCCACAATGATTTAGGCATGTCCACTAGCGTCAAACAACTACTACAAAAATTACACCACACTAACACAGACCACGCCATGGAAGCCAATTAGTCATGACTATCTCATAAAACCACAAAGAGACAGTGCCTTGGAACAAAAAATAATAAAAAGAAGCCATATTTACCTCAAGTTTCAAGACCCGACTTCAGCTGAATGTAGACTAGCGAAGCGGCTGCCAGCTGGAATAATGGTGGAGCTGAAGTTGGACCGACGAGGGATGAGTTTGGTGAACAAGGGAGGGTCGGATTGACAAGAGGAAGAAGGAGTTTACTGTCCAGAACTCGGGGAGGCGGCGAATTGTAGAAAGGCAGAAGAGAACTAGAGAAGAAGCCTACAATCTTTGTTATGACCCGATTTTAACCCGGAACCCCATTTTAACCTGCGTGTCTTTCAAATTAGAATTGGAAATTTTAAGTTTTGAAAAAGAAATAGTATAGCATAGAGAGGGTTTAGAATTGAAGTACAATTCTAATTTGTTTCTATTGTGTAAAAACAAATATTTGAATTTGAATTGGAGTCTCTAATTCTAATTTTTTTTTCTAAACGATAGTATATTAACAAAACATGAATTGCCAATTTATATAGTCACAAGGGTTAGAAAATCCTCATGGTGTTGCAACTGGAAACCAGCGCGATAACCCATGAGGCTAAAGACCCACAAGGGGCAAAAAAAGCCCACGAGGGGCAACCCAATGAGCAGGAAGCAAAACCATTAAAACCCGCATGAGCGGGAAGGGTTGATTGACAACCTAGACCACTTAGGATCAACCGAAATAACAAAAATACAAAAGCCCGATTATATCGAGACACTAATACTATAGAAAAATGATGCTACTCATCTCTCTGGAAACAAACAGAGTCTAGACAAAATTTTTATATTCTTTAGATGCATCAATAGAAAAACAAAATAGCGTTATATATTTCACCACTACTTTCAACAAGTTGAGGTTGCCCACTTGTTGATAGATTTTGCACCCCAACAATATTTTTGTTTTTTTTTCTTCTAAAAATGTTAGTATATTAACATTGCACAATGGTAAAAGTACATAGCCAAAGCCAGGCTAAATGAGTTTAAATGGTGTTGGAATTTAAACCGAACATACGAAGACGAAATGACCACCAAAGGTCAAAAAGGTGACAATGTTTAAAAGGCCGACAAGCGAGACACAAATAAGAATGGCAATTTTTGAGTTCAGTGTCGGCTTTCGCAGTCCCATCCTCGACCCCGAAATTTTGTAATAACTGATGTAGTAATCATGAAAAGACAAAATTTACTCATTATTATTTTTAAAAAATACAAAATAATAGGAGATGATTTTATCTTTTTATATTTGTCATATCAGTCACTATGAAAAATCACTATAAAAAATTTACTATAAATATCATTAAATTAAGATTAAGGTATAAATATGTATTTTTATAATTGAATTCCTCAAATGTGATTCAGTTGACCAGCAGTCAGCAGCGTACCACGTAGCTAAGTGATCAAAGTTTGAAATTTTAGCTTTTAAAAAGTTCTCTCGGTTTACAATCAATAATCAGTTGAACCCTATTTCAAGCAAAATTATAATAACGCAGTCTCTTTGGCAAAATGAACCCTTTGCATACTCAAGTTCAATTTTTCAGATTCTAGTGCCTTTCCCTTGCAATTGTCCACAACAGAACAATGTTGAGTGTCAGAATTCTGTAAAAAGAACTAACAAATTTTTTTTTTCAAATAAAGCCTCATTGTGTTGATAGTCACTTTAAAATTCTCAACAGAACAATGTTGAGTGTCAGAATTCTGTAAAAAGAACTAACAAATTTTTTTTTTCAAATAAAGCCTCATTGTGTTGATAGTCACTTTAAAATTCTCATTAATTACACCAACCGATGGACCTAAAATAAATAAGTCGGCAATGTAAATTTCTGGAAAAAAAAATAAAATTAAATGCCTTCCTTCAATTCGGGGGAATTTTCCCATCACAATAGCAGTTTGTCAGATAATAACTCAATTAAGTATACAACACATCCGAAATTTCTAATGCCAGTAGGAAAAGGAACTTTGTAAGGTTGGAAAAGCTTCTTTGATATTAACTAAATCTACACAAGTATGCTCTAAACTGCCTGAAATTTTACGTAATGACGGTCCTTCCTCCAACATAAAACTAGTCATCATCGGATGAACTATCAACACCTTGTGGCAACCCAAAGTCATCTGTAGCAGTTGTGTCCTATATCCAAATGAAAGGCAAAATGTCACAATAATTGGGATACAATAAACGCATCAAAGCGAATGGAAATATTGCTTCCTTAGGAAAAGTTGACGGCTCTTACTTGCATCTTATCCCAGTCTTTTAACTTAGATTTAGTTAGCATGTAATTATCACGTAGGGGTGCCCATCCAGGACCATCAGTAGAATCAGTGCCAGCAGACGAATCAACCTACAGGTAAGATGTCAAAATTAACAATTAGTAAGTCATAAGAGAAAATGCAGTCAAAAGTTTCATCATATATACATATATATATAGAGAGAGAGAAATGCAGAACAAGTTATTTCTATCAACAGGAACATTAAAAGAAAAAGAAAAAAAAAAGAAACAGAGAAACAAACCTTTGAAAGGGTCGCAGCTTGTTTGGAAGGTGCCTGGCCCAAAACTGAGAAAAAGGTTTCTTTTCTACGCTTCTTTATTACTGGCAGGATTAAAATACAACACATAATCAGAATCAGACAATGTTTGGAAAGGAAAATGGAAGAAAACTTGCTGAAAGTAAAAGAACGTGTCCACATATCTCCATTTAAAATGCTAAGAAAAAAGGCCTTAACAAGCAAGGAAAAGCAACTAACATAATGCTACCAATGATAAGCCAGGGCTCATAATCATGCAAAATGAATGTGGTCATGCACTTCACAAGTGCAGTGCAAAACTTTAGAATGCCCAAGTCATAATCTCTTAGCAATAAGATGAATGTGAAGATCAAACATATTTGAGAAAAACATAAAGAAAAGCACAACAAACAAAAGATAAGTTACAGACATCCTTTAAGGAGCAGCCAGCTACAAACCACAAAATGAAACATGTTCTCAAACCCGCTTTCTATCTAAAATTGATAATTAAAAAAAAAACACTATTTACAGAAGTCTAACAATCCAATAAACTGCATCGCCTGTCCTCAAAACTGAGCAGCCAGTATCAGACCTCAAGGTTACAAGGTAATTAATTTTCTGCTCCAACTAAATCCAGGAAGAAACATGTCTTCAAACAAGACCTACAAACTCCTATCAACAGTTCCTAGATCAAAATATTGTCCTTCAAACACATTTCCATCAAAAGTAACTTTGTGGGTGGCAACATTTCATGGCAAAGCCAAATTATGGATGTGCCCAACCCCTTTAGAAATAGACTAATGAAGAAAGCATTGAAAGGATCTTAAACAGAGTAATACTCTGTGCAGAGACAATTACAAGAGCTTATAACAGAGCAGCATGACCATTTAATAAATTTGGACCAATTGACTTATCTATAAAACAGTAAAAATACAATAAGGTCTAAGGACAACAAACATAATTTTCTTTGCACACAACTACATTATGCTGAATGATAAGCATTTTGTAAATGTCATAAAGCATATTTTCAAAGCAAAAGAGTAAGCATTTGATTATCAAGGAAAGTTAGAGAAGCCTGGAAACAGCAGGCAATGTTCATCTCACATGTTTGCATATATAAGCACGTTGGTTCCTCATTTTATCAGCTATTTTATCAAGCCACTTGGCGCATAAATTATGTTTTCATCTTCCAGCATTGTTAGATTATGAAAATTATGTGGCTTGCAAACTTAGAATGCAAAGAATACAACTACCACCATCATCAAGAAAATAAGAGTCCTTAAATTCAAATTTTGAGAGCAATTTTGAGAAATACCCAAATCCTTAATTGAGATTAAAATTTACCATCATACAATCAAGGAGATACTGCAGAAACGGTGTAAAATTTACAGCAGCAATAGCTGCATTAATCTCCCAAGATTAAAGCTTGAGCAAGAAAAATATATCACAACACATGAACCAATCTTCTTTAGAAACTGAAATCATGTCTCATGCACTTGACATACCTTTTTCATCCTTAGACCTTGAGGGATTTAATCCTTTCTGCGCATGTTGTGCCTTATTGACCTTCATGCCATATTAATACGAGCATCAGTTAGATGCATGTGCACAAACAACAAAAACCAGGATGAAAAAGTGACTGGTAATTTTTTTGGGCAGAAAATGAAACTGACAATTCTACATAAGTGTATAAATAGCCACTTACAGCATTAAATAACTTGACCACTAGTAGCCCACAGCAATCAGCAACAATTATGAAAAACATTGAGACCAAGTCAGTTCTAAATTGCATTAATTTTCCTCACATGACTATAATCTAGTCAAAAGAGCAAGCACTACCTCCCCTAGTGGCAACTCCTATAAGAAACTTTTCATGTGAATCCAAATAATTAGCAAGCTTCACATGCCCCTTCTCTCCAACCTTTCAATACATAGAAAACCAAGTGAAAATGAAATTCCAATAACAGGGTAAAAAAAACACACAAGATCTCTTCTCTTCACCATCTATAAAACAAGACTCAACTGAAGATAGGTAAGCCCAACAAAGATGTAAGTTAAGTATTCAGCTACTTGTATTCAAACACAGATGCAAGTCCAATATTCAGCCACTCGTATTCAAACGTCAGGAAGCAACAGAATAACCAAATTAGATTCATCAGCATACCAGATGCTTTTCCTTCTTTGCCTCACTCTTAACCTTTCGCTCTGCTTCTTCTTCGGCAAGCTTCTCCGCAACAAGTGTCTTGTGTGCTGATAATACAGGACCCTACCAAAAGGCTCAAAATCTTTCATCAAATACAAACACAAATATCACAGAATAAGCACCATATGATGAATTCCACAGGCTAAAAACAAATTTAAGCAAATCCCAGATAAAACATAAAAGCCATTTTAGACTGTCAAACAATAACATCAATCCCAAGATGTTCACAAATCTAGCATACTCACCAGAACATCATCATCAGTTGAAGCAGTTTTCTTCAAAATCTTCCTGAACGCCAACCTAAATGCTTTGCAACCCTCTGAAAATCTCAAAATTCCCGGCTGAATTTCACTGTCTTCATCCTCTGAAACCTCATTTTGTTCCCCTTTATCGTCCTCTCCATCTTGTTCGTCTTCTGAAAAATCCAATTCCAAGCCACCTTTCAACTTATCCTTTACTACTACCAATCCCTCTCTCTCTCCCTGTACCTTCTCTTTTTCTTCATCTCCCTCATCATCATCAGAGTTATAGTCTCTAGCTTTTTTCTGGAAAAACTTTTTCATCTTTCTGTCCATTTTCTTAACCCTAACATCACCAGAAACTTCCCTTCTTATTTTTTTCCCTTTTCTGAATTTCTTAAATTTACTACTTTCATTCCCTGCCTTCCTCTTCTTTACACCCGTCTGCATTTCTCCAGCCATAACGGTTGAGAAATTGAAGATTGCAGCCCTTTAATCAACCAAACGAGAAATACAGGGACACAGAAACACAAAATTAATACAACTAAATTGAATCCGAAAAATAACCAATCACTTCCCTTTTCAAACTTTCTCAAAACAAAGTACAATACTTGAAGAAGTGGATGTTTAACTTTGAAATTTTCTCACATTATACACTTACAAACGACCATAAAAGTTTAAAATTTAGCTCAGAAAATCATACTGAGAATTGAGAAACAGCAAGCGAAGCTAGGGTTTGCGTTTGCTTCTTGTTTTGCGACAGCTTTCCCTTGACGGGGAAAGGTGAGGGTTTTGGAATGTTTCGGGTTGGGAAAGTGTAAGATTGGCTTCAGGTTGGGGCTTGGGGCTTGGGGCTTTTAGCATTTTCCATGGCCTTAAGTGAAGTGATGAAGTGCCATGCTCTTGGGCAATTTCTGAACTGGGCCAAAATTATATAAGCCCAACCTTCAAATTTTTGATTGCCATCTATATATCCTTAAATATTTGATTCACTCACCTTTCAGATTTTCTCCTTTTATCTGAATCTCTCTGAAATTTCTTTGGATGAGAACTTCAAGTTCTAACATCTGGTATTAGAGAAGTTCGGTTCTGATTTTTGTTTTGTTTTGTTGTTTTTCATGACTCGGAGACTCCCGCACCAAACGGCTCTTTGGATCCCCTGGCTAAGCACCAACTCTAGGGCTTCTGTGGGTAAGTCCCACCCCACAGTCGCATGTAAATTCAAGGGTGCTATAAAGCTTTTGTTTCTTGATTACTCTTCTTTGCTTTCTATTCTTTTTTCTTTCATTCAAAATTATTCTTGTCTTTTGTATCTGATTTGTCTCTCTAAATTTTATTCTCAACTCAAATATCTTGTCCTTTTTTCTGAATTTCTTCTTTTTCTCTTACTCTTAGGAATGGCAATTTCCGGGTTCGGGGAAGGGTTTGCTATACCCATCCCCGAACCCGAAAATTTAAGGCATACCCGACCCCGACCCCGAACCCGATCGGGTTCTACCTTCAATCCCCATACCCGTCCCCGATCAGGTTTCGGGTTCCCCGCGGGTACCCGAACCCCGAACCCGAAACATCAACAGCAACAACAAAAACAATCCTAAATATAGTTGAAAAATCCAGAGACCACAAAAGATGCATAAACCACTACCAGAAGATGTATAAGCCAGAAGATGTAAAAATCCAGATCTTTGATGTCTCAGCTACTGCTAAACTTTAGTTGAAGAACAGTCAAGAAATGGAGATCACCATTCAATTACAAATGAAAACAAAGAACTGCTGTCTAAACACGCAGCTAGTCAAGAATGAGTAATGCTTGAAACCGTCTGCAAGGAATCATGTTTAAGTACAACTACTGCCAGAAGATGTATGAAAGGAAAAACTTAACTCACAAAGTGAGCTAATAATCAAGGAACAATGACCATAGCTCAGATAGTATATCCCAGTATAATCAGCAAATGCTGCCACCCATTATTTTTTAATTAATCTGTAATTTGTTAATTTGAAGAACAAAATCTGTATATTTAGTCTCCTGGCAGCCAAAGAAGCTCGAAATGAAAACTGTATGATCCCTAGCCAAAACTGTTAACTCATAGATAGTCCATTGCCTGACTAGGCCAACCAGAGGTCGCTTGTAAAACATTTTACGTTTCAAAAACACAAATTTTCTTTACCGCCAAAAAAGCACATTTGTCATAAAAAACACATTAGATTAAGGATCATTAAATTCAGCACAGAAGCCAATAAGATACAGATTGGCAGAACTACAACCGATGATATAAAATGTCAAGTTTGATGAAATCAATGATCCACAGTACTCCATTTCTTGGTCAGTCCAGTCAGTAGCTATTACAAAATTATAACATAGAGTTTTTCAATCTTCAACAAAATATCAACCTCTACACAAATATGACTAAGGCAGTTACTAAACATCAAAAATCAAGGGGCATCTCCCTACAAAAATTAATTTCCAATCTTTCCCCTTCTTTTTTCTAAATTTTTGCCGGTATACAAACAATAATTATTACCAGGTGCCGCTAAAATTGCTTTGGCAGCCACCAGTTTGCTCCTATGACCCCGTTATCTACTGAGGGGACAAAATGCCCAGAAAATGAGAATCCATTTCAGAGGGGGGAAGAAAGTAGCGAGATCATAAATGTACGGAAGGAACTAAGCCAAAAAACAAAAGAAAAAGAAGTCATCAATATAGAATCCGTATGATCACGAGGCTCTTGTACCCAAAAAATAATCTCCAACAGTCAAGTAGACATGGTCTCCCAACACCACATCAACTGGAGGCTGATTTTGAATACAACTAACAGTAATCTGCAAAGTTTCATGAAAAAATTGCTAATAAGATTAAAATTAAGAATTCCATACAGCACTAACTCGTTGACCCACAAGTCAGGAGCATGGAGTATACAAAATCAAGCCCGGCCCGGCAACCTGAGCCATTTCTTAACATCCCTAGTGCAAATAGAAACGAAGACGTAGTATTTGAATGCAAAGCAGCACGAGAACAGAAGACAAACAGACCTATATCATTCAATATTTTTTGGGCAGAATGTTGTCGATTCGTTCAGAGGACATGAAAAAGCACAGCAATGAAAAATACTTACTGAACAAATGCACGGCGAGGATGAGGATGAACGGATGCACGGCCGACGAACAACTCTGACGGCGGAAGAGGATGAGGATGAACGGCCGACGAACGGGTGACGACCGAGGATGAACGGATATTGCAAATTGCAAATTGCAAATTGCAATTCTATGTTTGGGTATTTTCTGTTAGTCTACGGGTTTTGGGTGTGGGCAGGGCAGAAGGCTGCTGATCTGGTGAGCTTGTACGTCGGAGGGGAGGGGGGCAGTGGTCGGCGACTCGGCTGCGAGGAGGGAAAATAGAAAGAGGGAAGAAAATGGAAACGGGTTAGGGTTTGCAAAGAGGGAAGAAAGGGCCAAAATTATTATACTTATGATTATAAAAAAATTTGAAGATTAATATCGATATACTTATGGCAATAATATTCAAATCCAAATGATATGAAAAATAAAAAAATGATAAAACAAATCTTTATTATATAAAAGTATTTTAAAAAGATTATTTACTTATTATTCAACAATTTTTTAGTAATTTGAATATAGATATTAATATATAATTATGAATATGTTCATTTCTTTAATTTTTATATTATATTTAATCAATTCTAATATATGAGTAAAACTAATATAAATACATGTTATATGTAATAGTAATACAAATCAATTGGTCAAATGCTCAAAACACTAGCATTTAGTTAATTAACTTCATAATTTTATATATTTTTTGATAAAGTACATATAAACAACATATGAAGCAATAATTTAATGAAAAAAAAAAGAAGCAATAATTTAATGAAAAAATTATTAAAGTTTTTAGATTAGTGTATATGAAATACTATGATCATATATCTTTCAACAAAGGGCATTCAAATACTTATGCGTTTTCTAACACTATATAGAAGAACATTTTGTTTGTTATTTAACTTTATTTCATTTAAAATTACAAATATGTTCATTTCTTCAATTCTTATATTATATTCAATCAATTCTAATATATGAGTAAAACTAATATAAGTTCATGTCATATGTAATAGTAATACAAATCAATTGATCAAATGCCCAAAACACTAGCATTTAGTTAATTAACTCCATAATCTTATATATATTTTGATAAAGTACATATAAACAAGATATGAAGCAATAATTTAATGAAAAAAAAGAAGCAATAATTTAATGAAAAAATTATTAAAGTTTTTAGGTTAGTGTATATGAAACACTATGATCATATATCTTTCAACAAAAGACATTCAATCTATGCTTTTTCGACACTATATAAAGAAAAACATTTTGTTTGTTATTTAACTTTATTTCATTTAAAATTAATGCATGTGCATTTAAAATTAATACCTTTGTACATATATTCATGCATGTACCTTAATATACTTGATTTGGACAGGTGTATCTACAGATAAAAGAAAATTGGATGCTCTCTAGAAAGATAAAGAGATATATATAATTATTTCAAGATAAAAACTATTGAAGCATAATATTTGTACAAAAACAAGGAAGTTCCTTTTTTTTTGAATTAAAATAGAGTAAAAAATCAAAAACTAAATTTTTTATAATTAGTTAATTGTACTAAAAAATAATTATACTCATTCTTTTTGTTCCCCTAAAAAAAATTTATTTTTAATTTCTTTTTGTTCATACAAAGAGAGTCCACTATACCATAAAAGTTGTGTTGATATACTCAATTATTCATTTTACAAACACGAGAGGCTCAATGTTAATATTATTCTATATTTTTGTTGAATAATTTCATTACATGGGTAATTAATTACTAATTCCATTAACAAAATATATTGATGTTAAATTGATACTTATTATTAAAAAATTATATTTTCATTTAAACCTATTTAAATACTTTCATGACTTGCCATTTGAAAAAAAAAAAAAGAAAGATCAATTAAAACAACTTCCAATAATATATAAAACATACAACACAATAAATCAAAATACATATATTTAGGGGATCGGGTTCGGGGCCGGGTTTTCCCCGAACCCGACTTCGGGGTCGGGTTTTCCCCGAACCCGACCATTCGGGGTCGGGGTCGGGGCGGGTTTGGGTACCCCCGAACTCGCCCCGAACCCGACCTCGGGTTTTTTAAATATACGAACCAACGAAAAACCACCAAACGGGTTTTGACCGGTTCGTTCGAGGAACTGTCAGTCGGGTATAAATTGCCATTCCTACTTACTCTTCCAATTTCTTTTAGTTTCTAAAAGTGTCCATTAAAAGTTTCATGTGTTCAATCAAGAAAGACATTTTTCCCTCAAATATAATTTAAGAAAAGGGCAATGAAAATACTGGATTGGATTATTTGAAGAAGGGATCTAGAATTATTTAGAAATCTTCAAACAAACAACTATAGGTATTGACAAGAAGGTGGAAAAAACAACTAAAGAGTGGAAGAGAATATGAATAATTTTAGATCCATAATGGACGAAAAGTTCAAAAAAAAAATTTCAAAATGATGGGTATCCACAAAATCATTCAAGTAATATTGGCAAAAGAATCTCATGACTATAGAGTCCATAGAAGATGATAATAAATAAATTGATGAAGAAATACTAATACCAACATAATAAAGTCTACCACTTCTGCCAATAATAAGGGAGGTACTAACTCTTTTCATTTTGACGAAAACTTGGATGATGATAAAGCTTTTAAAAAAAATAAATGATAGTGGTGAATTCATGAATTTGTATAATGAAACAATAGAGTTGTAGGATTCATCTTGCAATATTGTGGTGTTTGAATATAATTTGAAGATGACCCTTTGGACTTTCAATCAAATATAGTGTTTGGATGTGATGATGGTTGTGTAAAAACATTTCAATTAGAATAGTGGTCATATAATATTTATTTGGTAGTACTGCTGAATTAAGAGAATTAGAAAGGATTAAACCTACTGTTGAACTATGAGAAATTAGAAAGGATGGTCCGAAAATAAAGTTTTAGTAGTGAACAGCCCCAGCTAATTGAGATGATTTGTACCACTTTAGTAATTCTCTCTGAATTGTGAAGAAAGTTGACTATATGATCAACAATTGCAAGATAGCAGATTGGAGCTTACGATGCATATTTTGTGGGAGATTTGGACAGTACAAAACTTTGATCAATTCCAAGCTTAGGAATGCTTCGAAAATGAGCTAATCACAAGAACAACTACTGACTAGATGGAGTGGAAGGATGAGAGAAAGCACAGAGTATAATAGAATGTTGGATATATGGATCGTCAAATTACAACAAGGTGAAGTAGACCTGAACCAGGGTATATGAAGATCAACATCCGTGCAAGCTTTTGTAGAAAAGTAACAAATTTTTTTTTTTGGGATTTTACAAGGAACTCGCAGGATAATATAGTCATAGCATGAGGGGCAACTAGAAAACATATTGTGGATCTAGTGTTAGCCATAGCAGAAGGAATCAAGTTAGCACTTCAACAAGCAAAGAGATGTGGCTGGCAACAATTGGGAAAAATCTCGGTGAATATCTGCAGCATAATCAAGTATTTTGGCCAAATTTGATGATATTTTCTTGCTGAAATAATACCTTTTAAAAGTAGGTTCTCCTACATTAAGAAGAATTATAATAGATTTAGTTCTCTATTGGCTTCATTTGTGCAAAAATGGAAAAAACCTCAATCTTGATCTTTTTTTTTCCCTAGTTGGTTAATAGATTATACACAGCAGGAAGCTCAAACTTGATGTATTCTTTATTACTTTTATCTAAAAAATCATTTTATGACCCAAACGAAAAAA
This sequence comes from Gynochthodes officinalis, assembly GCA_020080225.1. Taxonomy (NCBI): domain Eukaryota; kingdom Viridiplantae; phylum Streptophyta; class Magnoliopsida; order Gentianales; family Rubiaceae; genus Gynochthodes; species Gynochthodes officinalis. The sequence continues at coordinate 34,024,839 of CM034615.1, read as the reverse complement.
AAAAAAGGATTGAACTTACAACTAAATATGAGAAACAAAATTCACAAATTATGGAAGGTTGTCAAAGGGCGCTGTTGATTTTAATTGATTAGTTCCAATATATATTGAAAATTGTGCGAATATGACATGGAAGTTTGTCAATGTACAAGAAAGATTATCTGAAGAAATTCTAACTTATACAATTTGTTTTCATGAGAACAGCATTGCTTGCTGTTCCATGCAACTATGAGCTAATGAAAAGACTTTATTGCCAAATTATAGATACTATATTGTTGTGATGCAAAATTTTTTGGGATAATTTTTTGGATATTATTCACTAGGGACATAAAAATGATCGGCACATGTCAATTCACCCTGAAGCTTGTTGAATTAACTTTTGCACTATTCAAATATAGTTAGAGCACAACCTCATCAAGTGGAATCACTTTAGTCACAAAAAGTATTTTTAGATTTCATTAGTTCCCTAATTCTTCATTTTCTAGCCTTGAAGACTAGGCTATTTTTAGCGGAGTACAATTTATCGTAATCTTAAGTAATTTCTGTTTGAGCCAAAAATATAATAAACACAACCTATGAAATTTTGATTGTAATGCGTGTGTAGTGTATATGTAATAAATCCTAAACTTTAAATTCCTGTATATACATACACACACTCACATATGTATAAATATATAAGAGGCAAAAAACCTCAAGGGACACTAACTATTACTATTCTATACTTTTATTTATTGAACTTTTTTTTTTTGATAGTTGGCTACTAAATTAATAAAAGTGGTCACTTTTGCCACTACAGTCAAGTTTCTCTACTAACTTGGATAGTATCAGCCGCACATGTGTCTCAGCTTAAGTACTAATATATTAACAATGTAACAGGTTCATCCATAACAAAGAGAAAGTGTCGACAACATAACAACCAGTCAACCAAGGAAATGAGAGCAAGAATCTTTCTGCTATTTGTACAAAGAAGTGCGAAAATTATTTACGTTTGCCACTAATTTGTTGGGTAAAAAACTGGCCAAGCTTATGTGGAGGAAAAAGTGGCAAGACCATATAATTGCAGGAAGAAAGGCATAATTGACACAAAAAACAGGTCACAGGTGCTAGAAAAACAGCAACCAGTAATCGTTTAAAGTGAAAATGAGAGGCAGTAAGAATCATGACCATGTAATTTCCAAGGACAACAAAAAATAAGAAGCAAGAAAATAGATTAATGAGTGTTACTCAGTGCATGTATCTCTCTAAGCATGGAATAAACAAAAGCATGAGTAGATTAATATGAAACATACTCTTCTGAATGGAAATAGGCTACTGTTGATGAATCAAGCAGGTGCAGTACAGGTCCAAGTAAAAACTTCTTAGTTGTTGGTCCTAAGGGAAAAAATAGAGGTCATAGTTGAGAAGTTGGGAAGGAGTAATTTTACGAAGTGAAAGAATAGAAGATAGAAATGGAATCACTTCACCTGAGTTCACTGTTTATCTTTGAGTAACAGTGAATGGTATGGTTCTACTGTATAGAAATGCTTTTACAATGTGGTAGATGGTGATGTGACCCGTTTCTAACTTTTACAGCTATGTTTCAGTTGTCAAGTCAAATTGGTTAGTCACATGTCTATGTAAGAGAAAAGTTGAACAAATAAAAGCTGCAAATTTATATTGGGAATAATGAACACAAATAGAAATTTTTACATTGGAATATGAAACTGGAAACAGCAATCTGGGTTGCATAATTTTAAATTCAGAATCATGTTAACTAATATAAATGTCAACATTAAAAAAAAATGAAAATAGTGCGAGAAAAAGTAAAACATGGTTGGGATAATTCTGAAATTGTGTGCAGGGTAGGAAGTTTTTTTTTTTAATAAAGCACTTGTTTTGTGAAGGCTGTGTTATAGGAAATTCAATAAAGTTATCAGAATTCATCAACAGTAAATACCGTATCATGTAAATGAGGAAATACAATGATTTACAGTTCTACAAACAGAGCACTCCACATCCAAACGTTTTCCAGGAAATTGTCTATGCATCCAAATATTTAAATAGAAAATCAACAACCATTATAAGGCCTATATATTTGCAATCTCATTAGAAGATTGTATCACTTCCCTAAGAAAGTAACCCATGCTATCAGTTGAAGAGGGACAGCTAAAGCAGTAGTAATACATTGTCAAAAAAACAGAACAAAAAAAATTAAGAGGGATGAGTAAGGCAAACAAACCTAAACAAAAACAACAGAACAAGGCTAAAGACAATGCATGGCCAAGGCAGAAAACAAGAGAAATGCTGAAAATAAAATGCAACACAAATGTACATTGGATGCCTTTTTCATAGGAAATTGACATATTAGAATAATTAGAAAGGAGCTGGTCTAATAGCTAAAGAATAGAGATGACCATGTTGTTATCTACCATGCCAATAAGTTATCCACAATACAATAAGATGACATGACAAAGAAAAGGAAAAATCATGGAGCACATTGTAAATCATTTTATTATTTCAAGAAATCGAATACACCAAAATTAAAATGCCAAAAACATATCTACCATATCCAAGTATCATTCACAATAGTAGAACTAAAACTAGGTAAATTACCAGAGTTGAGATTTATAGGAAATAAATGGTTACAAGTTATGTTTATCTTTGTAATTAACCCTTTTTATTAATCAGGAATTCTACACGCCCGAACAAAACATTTATGCCATAATTCTTTTCTTGCAACTGTTCAAGACTCGATAAATTGTGACTAAGATTGGTACATAACACACATTATCAATTGAACTAGTTAACCCATTCTTCAAAATAACTAGTATACTTTCTTTTCCTTCAATAGGTAACACTTGAATATTTCTAAATTTAGCCATAAATTTTAATGTCTCATCCAAATTTTTAAAGGCATCCATTGTACTATACGTGATTACTACAATTGAAATCAATATATTTAGGCTCCGTTTGGTGCATTAGAATTAGAATTGAATTGGAATTGTAATTATGTAGAATTGAATTCAATTCTACATAATTACAATTCCAATTCAATTCTTCTGCTTGGTAAATCACTTGAATCAACTAATTCAAATCAAACCGTAAAACCAAAACGTAAAACCGTAAAATAAATCCAAAAACGGAAAAACTAGAAATTCAAATCCAGAAAACCGAAAATCGATCTTGAAAACCATAAAAACTAGAAATTCAGCCAGAAAATCAAATTCAAAAAAACTAGAAAATCAGTCGAAAATCGAAATTCATCAGAAAATCGTAAAATCGATCTTGAAAACCGGAAAAACTAGAAAATCACCGTAAAACCAGAAAAGCATACTAAATCACTAAATCCCCCAACAACAACAATAACAACAACAACAAAAGAAGAGGAGGAGGAAATAAAGCTGTTTCAAACCTGAATACGCAATTACCAAAGTTATACTCTAGTCAAGAAAACAAGAAAATAAAATTAATGCCTCTATTATGATTAAATGGAATACAACATAAGTTAGCCTATTACAGTGAAGGAGAAAGGAAAAAGCAAGAAAGATGTTTAGTCAACATATAGGTCCAATTACAACAAAACTAGCTGCCAATTAAGACAATAATACATCCATCTTATAATAATTCCTGCTAAAAACATTTAGTACACAAAGTTGATGCAGTAGCACACCATTTGTTCAACGTTTTAAAATATGTTCCAAGTCATTTTTTTATTTTTCAATTCCGCTGCATCTTAATTTTAAGTCAAGATTTGATTCCTCTGTGGAAAAGAATACAAGTGCGACAGGATATTGTGGAAAGGAGAGGGACTGAAGCAAATGTGGTATGTAAGAGGGGAATCAAAATTTTCAGATCACAGACGAGTATCTTCACTCTTTTCAGTGCAAGTAAATGTAGCTCAAACCAACAAGGTCGCAGCCGATGGTTCTAACACCAACAATTCTGCAGTTCCCGAACTCCAAGCAGCCCAGGAGTAACTAATCTTGAGTAGGCACCAAAACACACATAGAACGTTCCCCTATTCTCAATCACAAGGTAACCAAGCAACCAGGGAGCATGTGTCTGATTGAATACTTGAGAGATGGCATAACGTATTTTAAAATGTTGATGTGTTATGCATTTAGATGCATAAGGAGGCAAAAGGTCTTTGGAATATGAAGTTTCCTTACTACTATGCTCTTGAAGTGGTATACGGCCTAGAATCTCCGGATAGAGTCAATGAGGAAGCAATGGAGGGTTTTGAAGATGCTTTCAAAAGCATAGAGGTGGTAGACACAGAGGCTGATGGTCAGGATTTGAGTAATGAAGGTGATGAGGAGGCAAACTCAGTTACACAAGACACAGATACAAACACAGCTAGCTTTAGTACTTCAAAGAAGCAAAAGAAACTGACATCTCCTTCTAGAAAGGATCCAAAAAAGTAAAGACATCAGCAGCACCAGCTCCATATCCAAACATAAAGTCAGAACTTTTCAACATAGAATCAAAAACCCATGTTCCACACAAACAGCAATTACAACAAAGCCCAAATCATAAACAAATTTAAATGCATTTCCACATTCCCATCTGAATATTACTACAATTCAGTAACATTAAGAACCCAATTAAAAAGGAATTAATACCAACAATTAAACCCATTTTTTCAAATTCCAAATTGTTCAGACATTTCGTCGAACACGAAACGAAAAAAAGATATGTAACTACACATTGGCCACAATGATTTAGGCATGTCCACTAGCGTCAAACAACTACTACAAAAATTACACATTTACACCACACTAACACAGACCACGCCATGGAAGCCAATTAGTAATGAATCATAGGATGATGTTTTTAGAACAATTAGACATACTTTTGGATGATTTATACCAAAAAAAAAAAAGAGGCTATTTTGTCGCTATTGCATTGTGGTTGTTGAATAGTTGCATTAAGTTTGGGCGGCATTATATTTGTATTTAATTATGTGGCTGGATGATTAGTTTTGAAAATTTTGATTGTCTGATTTTAGTATTCATAATTTATTTGAATTTAAGTTAAGATTTGATGTGTGATACCAAATTTCTGATAATTAAAATATTTGCCCCTTAAGGGCTAATTTACAATTTTTTATTTTTTAAAATGCGTAATAAATAGGATAGGGTAAAAAGTATTGTTCCATACCATAAAAACTAACACAATTACAGTAATAAAAACACTCCAGAGTTTTGCGTAAGAAAAATAAAAATATATAAAATTTTAAACTTACGCAAAATAGAATAAGATATAAAATTTTCAATAATGATATTCTCAGTTAACTTAAATAAGATAAGGTTAAGATAATAAATATAATTATTCTTTATAATTTTACATTTTCAAAAAGTGTGATAAATGATTTTATTTTTTTACTTGTTATATTATTTATTATGATTTTTCACTATGATTTTTTATTACAAGTATTGTTACTTTTTGAGTAGATTTAAAATTTTAAATTTTAAATCCAAATTCTAAACCGCATGCCTATTTGAGCACATTTTGGTGTAATAAATTCTAAATCTGAATTAAAGTACGAGGGATTTCTTCTCTTAAAATTAAAGGATATTCATATCATGTCAAAATCTTTGACTTGGAAGGTCTAATAATTTAGTCGATAATGAAATATCAAAGTTGTACATGCCTTGTTTACACGATTTCGTTAATGAAATGGTGGAGTGGGATTCTCCATCTTATACGTTTTCTTTACACTGCATATCAATTACATACTATTTGTGACCATTATCTTAAGCAATTAACAACATAACGATAGTTGTATCATGCATCATGAATGAGTATACGGATTTACGCAGCCATTTGACGTTATTACGTACTAATTTGACACCCTCAAAATATAAACAATATAAATTACGAATCAAGTGAAATCATTAATTTTGACTACCCTTAAATTTATCACTTTATATTCCTCTTTTCTCTCCCACCTCTTCAAAAAAATATATATATTTATCATTTTAATTAATCTTTGCTTGATTTTCAACTTCTATCCAAGGCAGACATGACATCTGAGACTTATCAAAATAAATAACGGAAACAAGTCCTGACATTACTAAAGTAAGCAATGTAATTTTCGAATTTTAGTTTTTAAAAAAAATGAAAATGAAAATGCATGAATCGAAATTCGAAACCCAACTCCTAGCAACTTTCAGAAGTTAACCATTGAGTTCGTGGGCTTTGCATAACAGTGGAAGAGGTTGTACATGAATAACATAGGCCTATCAGACACTTGAATCCAATTGCTATCAATAGATTAGGGCTGGCTATGGTTGTAATTTCACATTATGAAATTTGTCCAATTGGAAAACATCGATCCAGGTTATAGATAATATGGACATACGGACCAAGATTAAGTCCAATGTTTGGGCTTTACGCATCGTAGCAAAATCTTCCCGGACATCCTTTGATCGATTGAATTACGCCAATAGGAATGAGATAGAATTGTTTGGGTGTATATAGATTGTAATTTTAAACTATATATTTTTTATTTTACATTTATTATTTTGAAAATTGTAAAAATACATTTTTAAATACAATTCATATTTAATAATCTATTTGTGGTCCTTTTTTCCTTTTCTTTTTTTTTAAGATTTACAATTTTCATTGAAGAAGAACATTATCATATTTCTTTTTGTAATATATCAAGTCTTACATTTTTTTTTTGAAGTCAAAATGAAGATGAAATGCCAATTATATAAATATACTTTTCATGAAAGACATGTTCATTACAATAACATCTTTGTAGTTATTTCAACTCTATATTTTGTTTTTCTAACCTTAACTATGAAAGGGTTTATATGAACAATAGAACGGAATTCACCTTAAGACCAAATAGTTATATTAACACTTGTTAAATGTAGCATGGTTTAGATGCCTATGAATATAGATATTGAAATTTAATTCCAAAACCAACACACTAATAGCAACCTAAAGTTGCCATTCACCTCTAGAACAAGTACAGTGGTAATATCTATTACAATTGCTGACGGCTAGATAGACTTTACCACATTCAAATTACATATATAATACCCTTGGATTGAATGTTATAATGCTATTGAATTCCATATTGCTAATTCCCATTAATTTGTGCATCTATAAAATTAAATATTTTAATTAAGACAGACTTTAAAGAATAGAATTTAATGTCTATAAAATCATGGTTATCAACAGATTTGAAGTTGTGATTTGATGCAATAGTAAAACTCCACCTTTTTTAGGAGCAATTTGTTTTGGGGGTATGAGAGGGGAATGGAATAGTTTAGATTGGTTTGGCCAAAAATTAGATGTTTGGTACATCTGGATGGGTGTAGAGAACCCCTTGGTAAACACCCCCTCTCCCCTTGGTTTTTCCTAAACCTTCACGTTAGGTTTTAAATGGACAATGAAACGACGTCGTTTTGGCTTTCAAAAAAAAAAAAAAGAAGAAGAACCCGCGCCTGTCAGCGCTAATGTGATTGGGCGTGCGCCACTTGTCCAAGGAGTTGCAAACCCCCCAATAGTTTGCAACCCCCATTTTACCTCTTTTTTTTTTAAAACAAATTTAACTAAATTGTAGAAAATATTTTCTCTACAAAATAACATGCAGTTTGACTATTTTTTGAACAAGATATAATTTTCAAAATATCATATAATGTAAAATAATAATATCTTTATTATAATTTTAATAAATTTATTAATATTAATATTAAATTTAAATTTTAATATAAAATCTAATCTATTCTATTCCATTACAAAATAATACCGAACAACATAATTATTATCATTCCATTCTATTCCAAATCTTTCCTTTCATCAAATCCAATCCATTCCTAAACTCACCGTTTATACCAAGCGCTACTTTAATTTTGCTGCCAAAACCATATCTAAGTATATGTACACTTTAAAATACAATAAGTCTTACCCACACAAAGACTAGAAAGAACAACCAACATTGAAAATTCTACTTTTGAGCAATAAGAATTAATCCTCGCATAAACAAATTAGCTAAACTAGCTGCTAGTCAACCCCTTGTATAAATTGTGCTCAAAAATACTATCTCACGTTAAAAAAAATAAAACAATTAAAATATCTAATAAATAAAAAAAATCCAAAAGTTACTAATTTAAACTTTTATATTTAAGTTTGACTTTTACTAATTATTGAACCATTTTAGTTGGATTTTTCAAGTTATAATCTCCCCAACACTTCGTATGCAGCAAATCCTGCACTTTTAATTTTTTTTCAATTAACTTCAGGAATAGCTTGAAAGTACAGGAATAGGCCATGAAGGGCATCATTACTGAAAAAACCCAATATAGCCCACGCTATTAATTCTACGACTAACTTTTCTAACTTTCATAATTGTTTCTGAATAAGATCAACAGCCAAGAAAAAAAAAAAAAAGCAGAAGAAGAAATGCCCGCCTTTACTCAAATGGATTATACTTAACCTTCTACCTTTACAAGTTGGCATAGTATATAATATACACACAGATATATTGGATATATTAAGAAACCTTATCTAATGATTTAATGCAGCCTTGTTGTGTTTTATTTGGTTGATATTAATTTTTGGGCCTCCATTTAGCTGTACTCATCAAAAGGTAGAAGTTAATGAAGCAAGATTAGGTAGATATGGCTTAAATGCAAGTTATTGCCGTCGAAACACTTTATTCTTGAGGAAGAAAAATAAAACAAACGACCACTTATAGTTGATTTTTGGGCTTTCTAGCTCTATTAGCTCTTCTTCAAATGTTTTGTTGAAATAACGTAAAAGCGAAAAAGAAAATAAACGACATTCGAAGGAAAAAATGGAAAAGAAACGACATTTGGTTCTTCAAATTATCCTCGTTAATTACTATAGTATTTGCCCTTTTCAAAGATTAGCAAGAAAATTTGCCATCTTTAATTATTTTAAAACTTTTTCATGGTTCGTCGTATGGAAAATTTTCCCTTAAAAAAAATCGTACTATTGAAAAAATGGTGACAAGAAAAGGAAAGGATGCCTGAATGGAATAAATTGGAGTCGTTCAAGCGGAATGATTAGCGGCATTCCATGTTACAACATCATTAATTAGCCTTTATGCAATTTGATTATGTGCCATTCATCATGGGCTACACTACTAGTCTCCTGCACTCTACTAACATTGGCAAGTAGACAAAATTATAGCTGCGCCACTTCTTTTAGACAAGACGGCCATTATTTCCCCGTAATATATCTTATATATATATATATATATGTTAAAAGAAAGTTTATTGGGGAATGAAAAATGAGAATAAAACGGCTGTTTCTAATCATTGTAATTATGCAGTAACATTGAAACCAAAAGACCACTTTAGGGGATGCTTAAAATAGTTTGAAGAATTAAAGGAATTGTTGTAATGCTTAGGTAAAACAAAAGGGAGTTTAATGATGCTTTAACGAAAATAAAAGACAACAATCATAAAACCCTAGTGACATCCGTGTGGAACCTCTATTGCTTGAAAGTTCCCTTATTTTATATTTTCTTAGTTAACATAACAAATTATTATAATAAATTCTATATTTTAAACTAATTTGACATAATTAAGTTGATCACTAATAAAAGACTATTTTTGTTATTGGTATATTAATTTTATGACCAAGTCTCCAAATAAACCACCCACCCCAAATGCCCTCTCCGAACCCAAAAAAAAAAAAAAAAATCCTACTGCTGGACTCCTTGAACCTTATTTTCATGACAAAATACAGTGTAGTGGCTGCATCTGCATTTGTAGTGCAATATTCCTAAGTAGTCTAGTTGAATTCCTAGATAGCGTAGCATGTAAAATGGAATTTTTAACACTACTAGAACATATGATGATGTCTTTTCTGCAGTTGCATCAAATGTTTCATCTGATTTTATAATCAAATCCTATTCCAATAAAGACTCTAGTTGAACTCTCCTAACCTATCATTTAGGTCAGGAATTTGAAGATTTTCCGGAAAAAAAAAATTTGTAATCTCAAAATTCAAGCTTGGAAAATAGTACTGTCAACAGATAAAATGAAGACAAAAAATGTTGTTTTCCAATTTGTATTATTTATTTCTCTTAATAATTTTCTAATTTCTATTTTTTTAATATATTTTCCTATTTTTAGTTACAAGGAATAAATTCAGACTACTGGGACATTCCCAGGTAACTGATAAGATGAGAGGCTTTTACAACGTTACCACTGCCAATGAGAGGTTATTGAAATGCGTTTCATAGCGTAAAGTGTTTCTCGAGACATTTTTATTGTATTATTTTTTATTAAATATTTTAATAAATTAGTATAAATTTATAATTTGTATTAAAATTTATATTATTTATATTTATTTTCATTATAATAAAATTTAATATTAACGATTCACTTTTTAATTTTTAGGTTGTATTTATAAATTTTAGGTGTAAAAAAATAAAAAATTATATTAATATATAATATTAATATAAATATAGAAATCTTAATATTAAAATTAATTAGAATAGAAGTGGATATTAATAATATATCATCTATTAGTACAAATCACAAGATTTACCCTTATTAAAATGTGTAATAGAAAATTAAAAAATTAAAAAAATTAAAATTTTTTTTTTTAAAAAAAGAAGTTTACTAGAGTTTGATAGTATATCTAGGGTGAGGGGAGAACGGGGACCTCAAAATTGTTTACAGCTAAACTAGTTCTCTGGCTACAAATGATTTATTAAACTTTGGGCCTTGTAGTGAACTCATTGAATAATAAAAATGTCATGCATCATTAATATTTCATTTACAAGCTAGCATATGTTTGAGTACATATTTAGATTGCCAAAAACATCAAAAAAAGAAAAAAAAAAGAATTAGTATTCCTTTTGCTTCGTATTATGAATTTATTTATTTATTTTGAATCAATTATTATTTTAGTTTGTTTGGTAATCGTGTACCATTAGAATACGATAATAAAATATTTTAACTACACCAAAAATTAAAAATAATAATAATAAACATTTGAAATCTATAAAAATAAAGGTTAAATTATATTTTAGTTGAAGGGTTTCTTATCATTTTTAGTTTATTAAAACAGTTAGCATATAAAAGGGACGAAATATATCTAATAGTACTTAAATTTGGAATAAATTGACATTAAATGAAATTAGTGGGATGTAAAAATGAAGATTACCCTTTCCTCCGCTCACTCTCCTCTCTTTTCATTGAATCCAAATATTAAAAGCTATGGACACTGTTGCATTGTTTCCCACTTGCACAACTCACAGGTGAGACAGCAAAATCAGTTGCCTAAAGGAGGAGACAAAAATGTCAATATTTGATTTTTTTTTCCTTAAAAAAATATTCATTCACTTTTTCATTTTAACGAAGAAAACAAAGAAGAGGAATAATTAAGCAGTGCAGAAAATTTGAAAGATTAGTCAATACATAGAATGGTGAATGTGATGTCTCAATCTCCAAAATCTGTTGCTCTGATTTTGGATTGATTCCCCTGCATGCTTTACTTTAACCATGGTGCAAGCGTACATGATACATTGACATGGTGCAAGCAATAAACAAATCCTTCTCTTATATTACTCCATCGTCCGAGACAAAGTATAATTTAAATTATATAATTTATTATGGACGATAAAATATAATATATTTAATATATTATCAATTAAATAATTTTATAATAGTATTTTTTATTTTTTATTTGCGTGTCACATATAGTTATCAACGTTGCAATTAACTTTACCTTTACACAATTCACATTGGCTAGATTTCTTTTAACATTGAGTTCACGCTGGCAAAACATCTTTTAACATTCCTAACGGTTAACATGTTTAAACCTATAAAAACTCTATCTCAAAACCTTGCAGAAGAAACACTAAACTCTCGCATCTTTGCTCCTTTTTGCCCTCTGTTTTTCTGCTGGTGCCTCCATTTATTTAGTATTGTTTCTAGTGTCTCTATTTATACTAGAGAAAATTTGTTTAATCTTAAAGGATATTTTTATCGTTTAAATAATCTTTTAGGGTAGTGCAAAAATCTGCACGACTCAAACTTATACTACTACCTTTTTATTTTAACTTTATTTCCTACAATCATTACAAAGAATATTATAAAAATTTTATTTGAAAATGAGTTTTTAACGAAAAAATGAAAAATAAACTTTTTTAGCACGCAAATTAAGTATTATTATAATCATTATTTTGCTTTCCAAACCCATCCCGTGAACTGAATTTGTTCCGGTCCTGTCCATTTCAGGTATAAGATTAAATCATTTATATTGGGACGAATTGACAATTTGAAGTTTTGATATTTCTATTAGGTCATCAAATCGAAAGTGTCTTTAGTTAAGTTTCTGAAATAAATGATATCAAAAGTTGAAAATGGTAAGTTCAGGCCCCCTAAGTTCCATAAGTACACTAATTTTTGTTTTGGAATTATTACACCATATTTGTCCTAGGTTAGACATCAATCAAATAGTATGCATGTGCATCTTATTCAAATAATTCTTTATCGACAGCTGTATGAGTACTTAAATCTTTCTTTATTATTATAAATAAAAATTGAAAGCAAGCGAGAGAAAGAAGGGAATGAAAATCAGGCGAATTTTCATTTTATGTATACCTAAATCATTTTGAAGGGAAATTTTTTTAAAATTTTAATTTTGTTTCTTCACAAGTAAAAAATATTTTGTACATCTTTTGCATGCATCTTTATTTGTAATATAATAAGTTAATCACATAAATTTTTAATTTTTTACTCCTTTATATATAAATAAGCTTTCCTCCTAAATCGTAATGCGTATGCTCTAATTATCTCTTGATGCACTATTTTACATAATGTAGTAGATGTATAAAATATATTTTTCTCGGCACAAAAAATAAATGCATGTGTTTGAGGTTTTATTTCAAAGGACTATGAGATTAAGTATATAAAACATGAAGGATGAAATTGTTTTAAGATTAAATCTCAGGACTAAAAAGATTAGTCCTATTGAAGGACTAAAACCAAAACCAAAATCATCGTTGCAGTGGTCTCGGAACAATTGTAAGTCCCAATTCCCCTTGCTTTACTTCATCATAATAGTTTTTTCTTTTTTCTTTCTTTTTTTTTTCTTTTTGGTAACGACGACCAATTAATATGCATCTGCTTAAGCAATCGATCTCGTGAATAAATTAATCGATTCACTTCTCATATGTGAAGATTTTTATTTCAGTATGGAACACTGATTAACTCAAGATTTGTTTTGGTTAGCATTTTGCATGCCTTTTGAAGATCAATTTCTTTTCCCCCAACCCCACCCCTAAGAAACTGAAATGTATGTTCTGGTTGTAGTAGTATCAAACAAAGAAATTAATCTGGATTGGTTAAGGAAATTAACATTACAACTGGAGACGTCCCACCCCCATCCCCTTTGTAACCACTAATTGAGCAGACAATTTTTCTATATTAAGTAGTGATAGAATACATGTCCTATATATTAAACTTATAAGTTACTCCCTTCGTCCCCTCCCCTTAAAAAAAACACCACTTTTAATTCGGTATAACTTTTTTTTCAAATTACAAAATATAATAAACTTAATGCATCATTAAATGTAAAATTTTATAATTTTATCCTTATTTTTTAATTTAGATTATATATTTTTATTATTAGTAAGGATAATACAATAATTTCACACTAAAAGTAAATTTTTTTTTAGGCAAATAAAATTTTTGAAACTATTTTTTTTTTTAAATGAAAGAAGTAACATATAACTTAATAAGATATTCATATGTGATTAATTGCTCATATTTCAATAAGTTTTCGATTCTCACCCTCTTCTGTCTTTTTCTTCCTTTTCTTTTTTAAAAAAAGGTAACCAAATAATAGAGTTTGTCTACATGAGCAAAAAATTTTAAAGTACGTTAAAATGCTGGCTTTAGGTATGTGTATGGCTTTTTAAAATTTCTTAAAGAAAAAAACACATCCATGAATTAAACTTTTCCTTGACCCTAACTTGGTTGCTTCCGGGAACATTTGCTTTACAGGTACGAAATCTCCATCGCTGCATGCGGGATGGACAATGGCAGAATTTAGATTGGTGGCCTGATACATACATGCCAACGCCAGGGCCAACAAAAGTGTACAAATCATTCATGCAATATATTTGATACCGAAGCTCCCTTGCTTAAAAGTTTGCCTGGGACAAAACATCTAGGAGAGATTTTGCATGGGAATTGGACCTACCATGTGATGTGTTTGACAGTATAAATTTGAAAGGTATATTTGTTGGGGGGCCTTACATCTGAAAATCATGCAATCTTAATCTTATGGGACAAACTTGTGGATTAGGTTCATAGGCAGGTGTTTAAAATTTATCAGTTTCAAAAGTGGTATAAATTACCCAATAAGGAAATTAGTTTAAAATCTATTTGTTTGAAAGGTATATTTGTTGGGGGGCCTTACATTAGGGGTGGCAATTTCGAGTTGGGGGATTACAAATTACTCTTTAAATGGGTTAAGTAGGTCGACCTGTCAACCCGAACTCGACCCGTTTATTTTTTGAGTTAATTATATTCGACTTGATTTCAACCCGAATTTGTTAATTTTGTATTTTTGTGTCGTGTCAATTTCGTGTTAGATTCGTATCGTGTTATTGTATCGTGTCGACCATTGCCGCCCCTACCTTACATCTGAAAATCATGCAATCTTAATCTTTATGGGACAAACTTGTGGCTTAGGTTCATAGGCAGGTGTTTAAAATTTATCAGTTTCAAAAGTGGTATAAATTACCCAATAAGGAAATTAATTTAAAATCTATTTGTTTTAACTTTTAAATTCATATTTCTTTTTGTTTAAAAAATTATATCAAAAAAGAGTTCACTTTTTATGTAAAATTTTTCTATTACTCTTATTAACAATAATAATATATAATCTAAATCTCTTGGGATAAATTCCAATACCTTTGCATGAGAAAATTTGTATAAATTCAATTAAAGAACAAAAATGGACCTGCCAGGCTACAATAATATGTAGCTTTAGTTTCCCAATTTTAAATTAGTTTGAAGAAGAGGAAAAGTTGAACAATGGAGAAACTGCCCTACCTCCAAATTAAGTGTGCTTCATTCAAAGATTTCTAGTTCAATGCAATTCTAACCACAGAACCAAAAGAAGTCAGGAAGAACACATGCGTTGTTTCCCATTGGGGAAGAAAATTAAAAATGCAAAGAAAGTAAATCATGTCTTGTGCCCCTTGCAAAAGTTCCTCTTTTATTTCCTTTCTCAACGGATCATAGCATTGTCATATCCAAAATTCATCGCCTAGAATGAGTTACTGGAATTTCATCCATGTTGAGTTTCAAGAATGAAAATGTGCATCGATTTTTTATTTGTGAATGGTCATGTCCTCATTATAGTTAACCCCTTGTATATTCTAACCTTTTCGAACGAAGAAAAACAGTCTCAAGCGTGCGTGTACTAAATACAGATTATTGCTAAGACGTGTGTTTTTTTTCTGAAAACCACCTAATTGTGCAGGTTAGTTAGTGAATATTTTTTTTATTTACATTCATGTATTTTATGAGCCAATAAACTAAATTTTAATAGGGTAAATGACATTAGCGGCCACTCAACTTTTGAAATCGTATACTTTTAGCCACTCAACTCACAAAATTGCGCGAACAACCATCCAACTTGTAAAATTGGCTACCCGTGGCCATTCTGTTAGTTTCTCCCGTTAAAGGCTAAACGGCAGCCTTTCCACGTGTCATTTGAGGGGCAAAAAGGTCAGTGTGGCACACACATATATATAAGCGATGGTCTTCTTTCACTGGTCTTGCTTCTTTCACCCCTGCCGTTTGTGTTGCCCTTGCATCTTTATCATTCATCAGATACGAAATTCTCTTCCTTCCAAAAGCTGCCAACTTTTGCCATTTTCTTGCAATCTGGACAAGTTTCTTGACACTGATCATTATGCCTTTTTGTTTCTAAGAAGAGGAGGATTATGAATGTGGAAAAACAAACCACCAATGTGCAGTATGTGATTTTTGAATTCGAAATTTTGTTGCTCGATGCTAAAATGGATGATGCGGATGCGTTTTATACAGAAAAGCTGGAGAACAATTTGGTTGAGGATTAATTTTGCCGGAATAGTTTGGGAACAAGTTCATGTGGATGTTGGGTGTTAAGGAACCTTATGGAATTAGAGGTTTGTTTGTGTTTGAAGCCAGCCGTATGGACCAAAATCCGCTGTTTTTTTTTTCCAATCTAGCCTTACGCTTAAGTTCATTAACATTAGGCACCCATGGTTTTCGCTCAAACTTCTTCAGCTTCCTAGGAAGCTCTGCAAAACCAATTCTAGTTGAGTATGGATTTTGTAATATCCTCTGATGATGAAGATTTAGTATTGCTCTGGCCCGTCTACAAAGCATTTCTGCTTCAACCAGTGGCGGAGGGTTTGGCTTATCCATTGTAGCTCTCCTTTCCTCTTGCTTGGGCATTTTTACAAACGTATTGTGTGCTAAAATACTATTTCTTTGCCCCGTAATCAAATTAGACCATGGATGGCAAGCTTGAAACTTGAGGCAAGAACTAGACTTTGAATCAAGAAACAAACTTCAAAAAACTCAACCATTTTGTTATTATTGGTAAGCAAGCGCCATTCTTTGAATTATCACAGATTTGGGATGTTCTCTCAAACAAAGAAGTAGTCGACATTGTGGCTTTAGCCCCTGCACGTTCATCTGCTGCTCGGAAGTTGGTTGAGTTAGCAGTTCAAGCTTGGAGGTCTAAGTACCCAACTTCCAAAGTTGATGATTGTGCTGTGGTTTGCCTCTTCCTTGACAAAAATGAAAACAATCTGTTTACGTCTTCCCCTACCAAATATAAAGAGCAGAGCGAGACGAGCGCCGAGAAAGAAGGTCTCTTTAGCCCTATAGGGTTGAATCATTCTGGTACAGTTAGATACGATAATACCATACTTGAAGAACAAAATGAAGAATCTACAAAAGAGACCTCAGAGTTTGAGGAAATGAACGTGGCAGAGGCTGGAAAAACGTGGTCTGCCCTTGAAGGAGTTTCTCGTGTAAACACATTGGTGACCCTACCGAGGCATTTTTACAAACGTGTTGCATGCTAAAATACTATTTCGGATGTTTGTGTTGCCTTGACGGACCGTTTTGCCCTTAAAAAAACACGTGGAAGAGCTACCGTTCGACTTTTAATGGGAGAAAGTAACAGAATGGCCACGGGTAGCCACTTTTAGGAATTGGATGGCTGTTCGCACAATTTTGTGAGTGGAGTGACCATAAGTATACAATTTCAAAAGTTAAGTGCCCGCCAATGTTTTTTACCCATTTTAATATAGAGGAAGATAAAAAGAGAATGGGATACTCATTAATTATTCAAACAGTTTCTATAAAAAAATAAAATAAAATACCATGAGTACACTCATGACAAAAGTAATCTTACATTAAGAAAAATTCTTACCTAAAAATATTATTGGTATTGACTCGTTACAAGAATTTAGATAGCCAATCTAACCTAATAAGAAAAAGAAACAACTATGCACTATTAATATGATATGCCCTAGAGCATTCTGGCACAATTTGTAATAATTAGAAGCCTTTACCCAAATATAATATGAATATTAACTATATCAAGGAAAGAGTTAATTGAAAAAAAAAAAAACTACCTGGAACTTTAATTCATTTACAAAAATACCCCCTAAATTTTGTGTTATAGTAACTAATCTACTCAGTAATTCATTTATAGTAATTTAGTCAAAAAATTTCTTGAAATTAAAATTTAAATACTAAATGACAAAAAAAAAAATACCCTTGTGATATCTTAATTTTGTCATTCCTACTTACCTCTTTATGATTGAAAGTGAGTAATGTCTCATTAATTATAACTAACCATTTGTAATTCAACATAAAATATATGATATATAATTAAATAAAATAATACAATAAAAAGAAGTTCAATAGTTATTCGAATTCAAAGAGGAAAACTTTATCTATCTAAAACTCAAAAATAATAAAATGACCAAAAAGATACCCTAGTGATATCTTAAAGTAACCACAGTACCCTTCAACATAAATTTTAAACAAAACTAATTGCCTAAAATATTATGGAAACATTAAAAATTAATATTTTTACAAGTTCTAATTTTAATTTGTCTAAATTTTATGTAACTTGCACATTTAAAAAAAAATTCAAAAGTATTTAATGCAATGATTTTTTGGTCAGGAGAGTGTTTGGGAGAATAACATATTGGAAGTCTAACTAAAGTTGTTCAATAAATAGGTGTAGCTCAACCTAAACTTAAACATATAAATTTAAATCAATGGATCCTTGGTTCCTAATTTATGAGATGCTCTAATTTTTTTTTACCTTTTCAATGTGAAATAGTATTCATAAACTCAATAAATTTACTTGGTATTAAAAACTTACTTGTTCATGAGGAACCACTTATTTCACCGAATAGTTCAACTCTAATGCCATTTATCAGTGAGAACAACACGTGAGCAACTCAATTTAAGTGGCCCAATAAATAGTCAGAACTATTTTGATTCCAAAACTTTAAGTCAATGGGTTAAGTTCTTCTATCTTATTAGGTGTTCTAATTTTTATTTTTATTTTTATTTACTTTTTTAATGTAGAACAATATCCATATACTCAACCAAGATTAGAAGAGTATTTTTGTTATTTTATGTTTGAATTTTAAGTTTAAGACAAAATCTAGACTCAATTGTTACAAATTCATTGTCCTTGAAGTTATTTACTGCCGTCCAAATTTTATAGGGTATTTTACAAATGAGTTAAAGTTTAGAGTGATTTTTTGCAATTAACTCTAGAGAAAACTATTCATGAACAAGTATCATTTGAGCACAAATTTTTATGGATTTTAAATAGTAATGATTCATGATTGGCAATAATCACTACTTATCACGACTCATAATCATGCAATATTTTCTTATGAAAATGACCTTAATAATCAACTGCACAGTGCCGACTTCTTTGATTCTATTCAACATTTAATAAAACAAAATTCAAAATATAGTCAAGAAGTTGGAACTATGGTAGAGCTACAAAAAAAAATTAGTTGGGGATGACAATCATGTTTCAATTTAACATATCTTTTATAAATGGGTAATGCAGAAAAATAGGTTAAATAATACCAATAATTTTTTAATTTGTTCTTAAAATTTGATTTGGTTCTAGATACTCAAAAAAGTTTAAATTTAGTCCTCAAAAAAAAAAATATTTTAGTTCATCCTTTGGTAAAATCCGCCCAATCAATATATAACTTCAAATTTTGACCAAATTATATGATATCACTAAATTTTTTTATGCCTTGATTGAATTCTATGGTTAGTAAAAATCCTTCGCTTCCCTGTAATTTTGGTAAAAAAAATTGAATCTATTGATTTCAGTTGATTTTAGTTAGAGAATAAATAAATAAAATCAATAATGAAGTTTGAGGATTAAATAATCGAATTTGAGACTATATTAAGGTATTATTGGTATTTACTGTAGGCAACTCTAGTTTAGCTCTCTTTTTGATAGATATATTGTTTTATTTTGACATGACACGTGAGTGTGTACAAATTATATTTTAAAATGTATTTTTATATTTTTTGAGATAACGATTATAAAATAGAAAATATATTTTTTGAAATAATAATTATAAAATAGAAAATATATTAAAAATTACAAATATATTTTGCAAAGTGTAAAACGACATTTTAAAATGACTAACCATACACACGTATTTCTCTAGAGTTGGTTAATATACATAGTCTTGAATCAAATGAAAGAGGAAAAAAATAATAGCAACCTTTAACCGTATGCACCGGCAAGTTTAATAATATTATACTAGTATTTTTGTTTTTTGTTTGTTCATTTTTGTTTATTCATATTCTTTTATTGACAAGAGAACCCGCAATCGCTACCTAATGGTGCGCACTGGGTAAATCTCGTTCCTATGGAATAGCCCGCAAATCCTGATAGAAAAAGTAAACTACACTAGACAAGCCCTGTGCAACGGGCTCAACAAAAAAGAAACGACTTTGCTAACAATTACATATTTTTGTCAAAAGAGTCCTCTGAATATTTTGTAGTTTAGATATTTTTTTGTTTTGAATCTGAACAAATAAGAGAGGATAGGCTTATCATTACATTTCTAAAAAGATAGGAGAGTTTACTCTAAGTAATTGAGCGTGAGAGCCAAATGAATCGAAAGATTCATGTTTGGTTCGGGAAGGGATTATGAAAGCTTTTAAAGGAATGAATGGAAAGATAATCCTGTGCGACGGGCTCAACCAAAAAGGTGTCAGCAGGGAAATTTGAACCCGTGACCTTACGGTTACACGCTCACCCATCACACAAACTTGGCTACCCCTAAAGGGGCAAAACATATTCTTAGTAGGTGAAGAGTTAACCTCAAAACCAAAACAATGGGGCGTACCCCACCCTTATTAATATTTTAAATTTGTTCAATCTTACTTACGAACAACACAAATTCAGTCTCCATTTATGTTCCAATTGCATCATATTAAAATATGATCTTTAACTCAAGCACATTTGCATGAACCCTTTGGTATGCTTTCTTAAAGTAAGACTATGATATACTCAGTCCCATATCGAAAAGTCATACAATGAAAGAAATGTATATAAATTCCTGCTTGGTTAATTATTAATAATTTAGTTTAAATATTTTAGATTAGTAAGGACAAAACTCAAAAAGTTATTGGACCAATCCGTTGGATTGGAATGTTACAAAAACTGAGTGCCACGGACTCAACGGAGCTCTTGCTCTTTTAAAAATAATATTGCATGGATTTATTGGTGCTGTACTTTCTTTCTTAGTAGGTACCACTTACGATAGACTATGCATTCTTTACCTTGATCAAATGGGCGGAATAGCTATCTGAATGCCAAAAATATTCACAATATTCAGTAGCTTTTCTATAGCTTCCCTTGCATTACCTTGTATGGGTGGTTTTGTTGCGGAATTGATAGTATTATAGAGGAACTAGGCTAAAAAGAACACCTCTAGAGTCCCATTCCAGGTGAGACTGGGCCAAAAAGGAAAAAGAAAGTAATTAGTTGGGCATTGTAAGAACGCAAAGACCTTGAAGAAAGAAAAATGTGATACCTTAGTCCCAAATCAAAAAATTAAGTAATGAAAGTAATAAGACCTTATTTGATAGATTACTAATAATTTGAGCTAAATATTTTGGATTAGTGAAAACGAAATTCAAAAAGTTATTAAACCACTCCGTTGGAACAAGGGGACAAATCCCATAAAGTTATAAAAGTCATTGAACCACTCTATTGGATTAGGGGTTACAAAGACTTTATCAGTCTTATTAATTTGCAATAATTTACATGTGATGCTTATGAAAAATAGGTGGAAGCATTTAACATGACAATTAATAAGCATTAAACAATGCATCTGAGCTGTGTATAATGTACTAGTATAGGACAATGATACGTGTATCCTTCATTTTTCTCACTGACCAGCCATATTGACTATTGAATGAATTTACGTCCTTTCAGTGTTAAGCAATAATAATAATAATATATTTTTTTTAAAAAAAAAAAACAACAACAACAACAAAGCTTTCCATGCATCCACGGGAAACTGGCATTTTTTTTGCCCCTTTCATAGTTTAACAAATTTTAAAGCATTTCCTATACTGTTTGGGTAAAACGTGCGAACACTCACATGATGTTAGTTCATAACTTTAACATCTTTATGATTTGTTTTTGTCATTTGATGAAATCCTACTTCGTTTTAACCTTCTTTTTGGGGAGATGGTAATGAGAGGGGATATTAAATCACTAGGAGTACTCTAATTTTGACTTCCAAACTTGGAAGATGATTGCAATATAAATATATTCGGAAAAGAAAAGAAAACAAGCCAAAGGTTTTATCCATGTTTTAATATTTTACTTAATTATATATTTTGGTCAAACAGCAAAAGGAAATTAAAGTATATGGTCTAAGGTTAAATATTTAAATGATCTGGAAAAATTTAAACCTAAAATCATTCAGCGAAGGTGTCACTTTTAGTATGTGTGGATAGCATTGTGTTGGCAAATCTTTGCAAATTTTATATTTTTTTTCCTTGTTTTCCTTTTTTTCATTAATAAAACCAAGATCAAAAACTGGAATAGAGAATGAATGGGATGTGTGAAAGTTAAACCCTATATTGTTCCCTCCTGTCCCAAAATTCCATTCTGAAATTGGATATGGGACGTCCGGTCCCCTCTTATTTGCCCTAATAAAAGGTCTTAAGCTAAACCTGATTTGATTAGGGCTATGCCCTTAATACTGCTCTGCTTCTTCTTTTGCTTTGGCATTGCCGTATGTTGGAGATGACTTAGTGCCATGTCAAATGAATGGAATTTTTGACTAAATTAAAATGCAAATTGATTAGCACGAGTCATTTTTTATGCCAGAGTATTCAATCGATGAGCTATTACACATTTTTTCAATGATAGCTGCTACTGATTAAATTTTTTTAAAAATATATATAAATTATGGGGCTTAGTTAGACAAACCAAAATATGAATTTGCCCTACAAAGAACCACAGAGAAGAAGCAACAAAAACAAAAAGACAGCAAAATCCACATTAGTACATGGCAATTCAAAAATTGCTAAGATGTAAACGTTGAAACTCGAACTTTCCCAACAAACTACCACCATTATTTCAACAAATAGCCTAATCCAATGATTAATCAATGACTTACAAGACAAATTTTAAGGTTGTTATAAAGTACAAAGGTTTGCGAAACTCTTGACACTCAAACAAATGGTTAAAAATTATAGAAAAATTGGAACCCTTTGTCTGTAATTTGCTACCTTTACAACACTTGTACGATTATTTTGGGTAAATTTTGTGAACGAAAAAAATATTAAAGTTATGAGTAATTACATATTACATAGAATCCAGAATAAGGCAATTATATATTTTTTTATTTAAGTAAGAAAAGTTTCTTAACTTTATATTCTTTGGTTTATCCTTAAGCTTAAGCCCCATCATTGAACGTGATAATTAACAAAACTCCAAAACCCCACACACGGTGGTTGAAATAATAGACCAAAATCATTTTCATCGCAGTTGCATCAATTTAATGACACTCTTTGAGAGCGTAAATGCTATGCCCAAAAAATAGGTGAAAGTCTTTATCAGGTCAATTAATTAAAATTCCCCTAAATACTTATGGGACGATGCTGGATGCGTATGTTTCGTTTTTCACTTTTTAATTTCAGTGAGTTGGACTTCACACATTGTGTATAGCTACTTGAATTGGAAAATATTAATGTGTAATTTATTAGCTTGAATTTAGTTAGGTAGAGGAAAAAGCATGGTGTATTTTAACTTTTCTGTTATGAATATTTATTGATATGACATATACTTAATTATGAATGAAAATTAATGGTAGAGAGTGATGTTATGGATGTCATAATTTTTTAAAAAGAAATGCAAAATATTTTGGAAGTCTTTCTTTAAATAAAAAAAAAAAAATTTGTTCAGTTTGCATAGAAATACCTTCCTTGCCTTAACATAGACTTGATCACAGTTCGGAACTAAACCAGTGGTTTTGATCCGAGACCTGAAATTGCTGCTGGGGAGATAATAATATTAATAACATACGAAATTCAACTAAAGTGGTCCAATAAATAGTAGAAATATAATATAAACTCAAAATATTAAAATAATGTGTTTTAGTTTTTCTTACTTATTAAGTAATCTAAGTTTACTTACTTTTCCATATTCTAATATGAGATAATATCCATGAATATAACAATTGTGACCGCATTTCATAAAATAGTTTTTTTTTTTTTGAAAATAAAATAGTTTTTTAACCAAACTGAAACTGGCAGTATATGGGCTATAACCTACAATGGCTGCAAACTGCAATGCTTATTTGACCTTTTTGAATGCTTAAATGACTGTCCTTTTTTTCAATTGTTTTCTATACTTACAAATACCGCTCTTTTAATTATTTTCTCCACATAATTCACTCCAAATCTTCTAATTCTTTTTAATTTCTGCTTAATATTTTTATTATATACATATTATGTTTATCAATTGCAAGTTAATCTTTTATGTATTATCTTAATTCTCAATAATCTTTTTATATTCTCTATCAATTTTTATAATTTTTTTATTTTGTTCTTTGATTAAATTTCTAAATATATTTTTATTCTTGTAATTTTCTTCCATCACTTACAAATTACGAAACGGTTAGCCACCAAGGTTTTTCATTAAATTTTGAACTTTTCAATATTGATGAACACAATACTACTACTAAATGTCCATCATAATTCATTAATGATGTACTAATGGAAACTCTAATGAAGCCCTCTAATCCAAAGTCCGATTTGTTCAAAAACATTTTAAGAAAGGTTTTAATCATGCAAGAAAACACTACAAGGCAATTTACAATTATTGCAAAATTGAGTACATCTTAAAAAATAAGGGTGGTAATGGAGCATATTAGACATAAACATTTGGCAAAACACTATCTTCAAACACGATGCAACTCATGCTTTTTGTTGCTAACATTTCAAACTCTCTTTTATTTAGACATAATGACCAAAATAATAGACTTGAATTAACTAAAATGATAACAGTCGAACATTTATTATTAAGTTTAGTGAAATTTTGGGTTTTCTAAAATATTATCAAAAGATTTTAAATCTACAAGTTTAAATGTATACTTAGAATATCTATTACACGTGAACTGAAAAAACATGATAAAAAAAGAGAACTTAATCAATGTTTTTTAAAATCTAAATATTAGTGTGTGAATATATTTTGATATTTGGAGTGATTATCAGCAAGATCATGATTACATGTGCGTAACTTGTCAATAGATTGTTAGTAATTCATTAGTATAAAAAAGAGTAATTATTCTTTGTGTGTTTGATAAAACTTGTACTACTAATAATATATTTAAAATACTTAATTATTTTAGATGAATATGACTTGAATAAAAAGCAAATCGATTAGTTTTGACAATGTTCTTGCTAATACTAAATCTATAACAAATTAACAATCACTTTATAAACCAAGAAAATGTAGTAAATTTTTTCATATAAGGTGTAAATGTCATATGTATTTTAAATTTAGTTGTTAAAAAGAGTTTAAAAACACTTGATCACCTTGCTTATCCTATTAAAAATGAAATTTCTAACATCATGGCATGCCCATCTTTAAGGAAAGACTGACTAAGAATTTTGTTTAAATAAGGATGTCCCTTGTTGCTAGATCTCTACTTATAATTTATTTCATAGTTAAGCTAAATATAGCAATTTGTTATGTAATTTTTTCATGATTTAATACCAATATAGAATTACATCCAGAATCTTGGAATGTTTCTTTGAACATGCTTAAATTTTGAAAAATTTTAAAAATGCTTGTTGTGTTTTGTTTGAGGTTTATTACCCTATGTCTTATTTATTTTTATTTGAAGTTTGTAATATAGTTCATACCTTGTGTCAATTTGAACAAAACTATATTTTGAAAAGTAATGTTAGTGATATGATGAATAAATGAATTGTTTATTATAAAAAAGGCTTACCTATATTGTTTGGATTTTTGATTCACATGTTACATTGGTATAGACTGAACCCTAAAAGGATATATATATATATATATATATATATATATTTTTTTTTTGTACTTTTAGTTATCAAGTATTAGTGGTGGTGGCAATGACAGTAGTCAGCAAACTACTTCTAGTATCAATTGCATCCCTTATGGAAAAAAATATTTTATACACTAGAGAATCAAAGAGGTGGGATAGTATGGAAATTTATATATTTTGATGAGTAAATTATTTTTTTTGTCACTATACTTTTTTTTTCCCTCAAAAAAGTCACTGAACTCGTGAAAGCGTTCAAAAATTAGTCACTCAGTCTAATACGTCCTGTCAAGGATTGACGGATGCCCATTTTCATTAGGCAAAAAAGTTATTTCATTTTAAAAAAGAATTATTTTTATATATGCACAATAAATAAATTTTCTGCATATTCAAGTATTGATAAAAAGATTTAATACGCATGCTTACGTAGATAAGACTAAATATCTTGTTACTAGCTCATATAATTTTATTTTATTTTTGTACTTTTAGTTATCAAGTATTAGTGGTGATGGTAATTATAGTAGTCAACAAACTACTTCAAGTATCAATTGCATCCCTTATGGCAAAAAAAAATTTATACACTAGAGAATCAAAGGGGTGGAATAGTATGGAAATTTATATATTTTGACAAGTAAATTATTTTTTGTGGTCACTATACCTTTTTTTTCTCCAAAAATATCACTAAACTCGTGAAAGTGCTCCAAAGTCAGTCACTCGGTCTAATACATCCCTTCAAGTATTGATGGATGCACATTTTCGTTAGACAAAAAAGTCATTTCATTTTTAAAAAGAATTATTTATTTTCTTTCCTTCTCTTCTTCTTTCTCCTTTTCTCTTCTCTTTTCTTTTCTCTTCTTCTTCTTATTTTAGGTGGATCTCTTGTCTGTAACTACACTAGAGAGAGAATAAGAGAAAAGGAAATAAGAAGAATAAGAGAAAATGAAAGGAAAGGGAGAGAGAAGAAAAAAAGAAAATAAATAATTTTTTTTGAATATGAAGTAATCTTTTTATCCAACGAAAATGGGTATTCACCAGCACTTAATGGCCATATTTGACGAAGTGACAAATTTTGGAGCACTTTCAAAAATTCAATGACCTTTATATATATATATAAAAGTATAGTGACTAAAAAATAATTTATTCTATTTTATCCAGTACACTTGATTTTAGCGATGATAGTTTCAAGTTGGAATTCAATACTTTAGAATAGTGGAAGCAAAAGGCACTAGTTTAACCAATCCTATCTCTTATGATCAAATAAGTTTTGGCAGTCTTGGTATCAACAATTGTATAGTGCCATGGAATTATGTTATATGGGAAATGACAGAGTTTGATTTATAAGTCTTTAAAAATTCAAACACTATTATTTGATTGGTACAAGGTGAACTAAAGATTGAAAAATCCAATTCTTGAAGATATGAATTCAATTGATGCCAGTATTATGAGTTGTTCATCAAATAATATGTCAAACATGAATATTGAAGAAAATGACTATGAATTCAATTTTTGATTAATTTATTTTCTTAAAGTTTTTATAATTTCTTATTGTACAATTTCTATTTTGATATTAATAATTTTCATTGTATCATTTACAATTTGTTTCAAAGATTTATGTAATTCTTTTACTTTTACAATAAGTTTTACAATATACATAATATAAACAAAGTACATTTTTTCTCCATTTCATTTTGTATTCTAAGTGTAAGCTAATTTACTTTTCTAAGTTATATTTTTTTATAACTTTCTAAATTGAAATTATACTTGTTTTACTCTCGCTTTGATTTTTTATTTCTAAGTGTAACTTATTATTTTTGTGCAATTTGTAAATTTAAATTATATTTTTTTCCAAAACTCGAACTTGTGATTCTAGAAATAGACTAAAACCAACCCTTTCAAAATTCGATTCCGGTTTCTTTTTAAGAGGAATCGGGAACTAACAATTTCAAAATTATAGCCAGCAATTTCAAAACCGTGATGAGATGTACCTCATAACATATGCTATAGTGATATTGGAGATGAAGCTAATAGAATGAAGTCAAAAAGAAAAACAAAATGAAAGAGATGCCAGCATTGTACTTTTTTTATACACTCCTCATTTGCATACCACAAGGCCTTCTTACATCGGCTATGGGTCAATATGGGACTAATCCTCTTGGCCAAGCAGACTTCATCCTTAAAATCTGCCTAGCAACGGTAGTTGCAAGGAATTGATTCCTGAACTTCCCTGCTTCACAGAACTTAATCTCTTCAGAAAAGCCAGTTGAACCAACCCGGGTAGTTGCTAGCATTGTACACTCTTCAAAAATTCCATGTTGCAATGAAGATCAATTAATCATGCATGCTCTCATGAATTCTGTTAAATTTTTGTTATTTTGAAAATTCGGAACTTTTAACTTTCAGAAAATTATGACATAGATCTATTTCATACATGCACTAGCATTATTTAAAACACCATTAAAATAGTTAAGCATCATTAAAAAAAATAATAAAATCATAAGCATTTGATTGTCATTCATTTTATTTTCCCTTAACGCTTCATCCTTATTCCCAAACACTCTCAATGAATTAAGTATTATTGCAAAAATTGAAGGCAGTTAATATAATCATAAAAAAGGGTCCTCGAAGCAATTTAATTACTTTTTTTTTTTTTTTTGGTGTTTGTGTAACTGGTCAGTGGTCACGAGAGAACGTGGGAGGAAAATACCTAAAATACATCGAAGTAAAAAATATAATAATAAGAAAAAAAGAAAAAAGCTCGTACTACATGTAGATTAACTTTGGTGACTGGGAAGGTGGTCCGATCCCTAAGTATATGTCGGGAAGAAGACTGGAAAGGCAGCCCAGGGTCTAAGATTCCCACGTCCCATCTCCATCCCCTTTAATTATGGTTTACAAAGAAAAAACACAACTGTTAATTAATCATTGTAGACAATAAGTTGAGCAAATGCTACCCACCAATTGCCCCCTACCCACATGTTTAAACAATCCAAAAGTTTTCGTAACAAACTTTGTCATTTCGCCGTCTTTTTCTAATACATATTCATCATTTGACCGCATTTAATTAGTTGGCCACGCAATGTCACTTTTTGGTTCTTATTTCACAATGGGTGAACAGCAAAAACACCTCTTCAAAATATTACTTACTCTATTCTCCAACAAAATTCAGTTTCACAAATTTTCTTTATCTCAAAAAAAAGAAAAAAAAACTTTTTTGTGTAAAATTTTTATATTAATCCTACAAATAATAATAATATATGGCTCAAATTTAAAAAAAAAAAGGTGTATTAAATGTGTAGTATTCTATAAATTAAAAAATATTATACTAGATAAAAAATAGAGGAAATAGTTTGTAAAATTTGACATTTTTATATTTTCAATATAGAAATTATGAAACAAAAATTGTGTTCGAAATATAAAAATGTGAATTTATACAAAACTTTAGATTTCAAAATGATGCAGATGAAAAACGTATAAATGGCTTACAAGAAGTCCCAGATCTGAATTTTATCTTCTTTCCGAAAGAATTTAGTTAGATTTCTCTTAGATATATAGTGTCGTCAATCAATTATTGGGAACAAAAAAAAAAAAAAAAAAGTACCCAGCCTCTTTCAACTTGGTGTAATTAGAGAGAAATGGCTGATGTGATTTAGCATAACCTCACACATTTGACTTTGCTTTTTGTCCATATAAGCATTTTTCTTGAATGACTTTCATAGCTTATTTTTTATAAATATATAGAATAAAAGTTGTTGGCTTTACCCTTTACGCATATAATAATAAAAAAAAATTCGTTAGGTGAGGTATGATGAACAAAAAATTAGTTAAGATAGCATTATATGTTATCAAGTAGTCTTAGTCACCCAAAAAATGATCTTTTACCTGGACATCAAACATTCTTTAGGTAAACATAATCATTAAAAGTTAGAACCCAAAGTGTTAATGGCCCTCATCTCCAACGCATCTCATCATCAACCTCTCTATTAGAGTTTCTGTAAAGGAAACTCAGTTAAAGAATAAATGGACACACTAAATTTTAACATACTTTTATCCTACGTATTAAGGTTAGGTAAAAATATGGTACAACTCTAACTCCTTATTAAGGTTATATAAATATGTAAATCTGAAATCAGTAATTTATGGGTTAGAGTATAAGTACCTATAAAGTATAAGATATACCCCTTGAAACCATATAATATTGAATCAATAATAAGAGTTGGTATCCGGCTAAACGGCCAAAGGTTGGTTGGTGTGGGAATCTCCTAAGTTATCAAATAATAATAATAATAATAGTAGTAGTAGTAGTAGTAGGATGAATTTTTTAGAACAATTGAACTTTATTTTTTTGGATGATTTGTATCAAAAAAAAAAAGAAGAAAAGATATCTTATCATATACTTCATAGTGGTTGTTGAATACTTGCATTAAGTTTGGGCATTACATTTTATGTGGCTGGATGATTAGTTTGATTTGAAATTTATAATTATATGATTTAGTATTCATAACTTTATTTGAATTTAAATTAATATTTTCAAATTAATGTATGATACCTAATTTCTTATAATTAAAATATTTTCCCTCAAAGGTTAATATGGAATTTTTATTTGTTTAAATGTTTAATATATAGCGTGGGGTAAAAAAGTTTAGATTCCTATATCCAGAGAAATTAATAAAATTATGGTAGATAAAAATAGTCTAGAGTTTTGCAGAAGAAAAATAAAATTAGATTTTGAAACTTGTATATACACGATAAAATAAGATATAGATTTTTGAATAACGATTCTCTCACTCAAATCAAATGTGATAAAGAAAAGACATA
This sequence comes from Gynochthodes officinalis, assembly GCA_020080225.1. NCBI lineage: Eukaryota > Viridiplantae > Streptophyta > Magnoliopsida > Gentianales > Rubiaceae > Gynochthodes > Gynochthodes officinalis. The sequence goes on along the minus strand of CM034615.1, from coordinate 33,994,424 downwards.
TATTATCTATTATTGTTTAACATTTTTAAGAGTGTGACCATAATTTTGTCTTCTTTTATTTATAATACTATAATTTTTTACAATGAGTATCATTATTTTTAATGAATTTAAATTTTAAATCCAAATCCTGAATCCTATTGAATATTTGTATACATTTTAGTGCAATAAATTCAAAACCTGAATTAAAGTGTGAGGAATTTCTTCTCTTAAAATTAAAATATTTTCAAACCATTTGTATAAATTGCATTTCAAAATCTTCGGCCTAAAAGGTCTAATAATTTAGTAGAATTTCAATAGTGGGATTCTCTATCTTATACATTTTGTTTACACAATATACCAATTGCATAGTATTTGTCAACATTATCTTGAACAATTAGCAACATAATGATGGTTGTGTCGTGAATTGCAAGATGAGTACACGTACTTTGCCGGCCATTTGACATTATTATTGACTTATTAGAAGCACTAAAAAATTTCAAAAATAGAATAATCTTACTCACCTTGGCTATTTTTAGTGACATTGCTCAATAAATTACATGGCATTTTTACTTGGTATTTTTTTTTTTATATGAAACTATAAGTTTATATAGATGCCAAGTAAAAAATTTATGTTATTCACTAAATAATGTTACTAAAAATATTTTATTATCATTCATTAGAAAAACACTTGCTCACATAATTAGTGCTTATGTTTCTCTCAAGGATATGGGAGTTAATTCTTCCTTTTCTTAAAATATTTTAACATGGTAAGAATGAAAAGTAAGAAGTATAAAAAAAACATAAAAACTTATAAACTGCCAGAATAAAACTCTTTTTAAAGACAAGAAATTAAAAAATATATATATCTATTGAATTATATTCAATTCTTGAATTCTTCATAAGTTATTGGAAAGCCTCCACGTAGTAGCAACAATTAATAATTACACTTAATTCGTAATGATGAAGATTAATATTTAATATTAGGAAATGATTGGCCATTGGATTCTTTGCAGAGGAATTAGTTTTCTCATGCTACCTTACCCACCATCGTCAAATAATAGCAGCACGCTTCATACCACGTTGCGAACTACTTGAGTCTTTGGATCCCTTTTTAAGGTTAACAGATGAACTAATGTTCAACCAATTAATTCTAGTCTAGAAGTAATCAAAATAGCTAGTGAAAAAGCAATACCTATAAACAATGACTAACCAATTCTTATATAAACAAGTTTAGTGACAAGATGTATGTAATCATGCAATTATAGATTATCTAAAAGAATTAAATTTAATCTTCATTTGATATTCAACTTCTATCCACGTCAAATATGACATTCGACACTTATCAAAATGAATAAATAAAGAATCGAAGCATGTCCTAACATTACTAAAGTCTAAACTAAGCAATATAATTCTAGTATTTGAACTTGTAAATGATGCACCTTAATTCAAACCTTAAAGAGGGCGACATTACTTTGAATCACTCCCTGATCTAATTTCTGCATATTTCCTTCACGACTAGGTCAAATATAGGTTCAATGGAGCAATGGTTGATTGTTTGAGGATAAGAAAGAAACCCGTGATCCTTTTGCACAAATTATTTGTTCATATTCATAAGTATAAAATATTTTACGTGAAGAAATATACTTCTAAAAGGAAATATGTTTACCTGGTTCAAGAGCTTGTTAATTTGCTAGTTTTCAAAATCCCAGTTTACATATGCGCATTCTTGGGACGTAATATACTCAAATTTTAGAGGGGAATGAGCTGGTATAATCAACTTTCCATAGCTTGAGGGTATCATGTACATTAATTTAAAGTTTAAAGGTCGAAATAATAATTTCTAAAAACTTTGGGGGATAAACATGCAATTTTCCATTTATATGGGGGAGAGCAACAGAATAGTTTTTACTAAAACATTTTGGCGAATATAAACTTTGAAAGGCAAACCATGGATACCAATAAGTAATTAATAGAATCAAATAATCCATTTGTCCCATAAAAAGGGTCATATTTGTCATTTTATTTCTTGTTTCAAATTAATTATCATCTTATAAAGTTTAATTCTCTTTTTCAAATGAACTTGATTTTTACTTTTCACATTGCCATCATTTATTTTCTATAATCATCAATATCTAATAAACAATAACTCGCTAAAATAAAAAGAAAATAATTTTTTTCCCAAATTAATACTACTATTCATAAATTATGTGCTCTCGTAAAAACGACAAATGGCGTATATTAAAATAAGAAAATTTTTTAATAAAAAAAAAGAAAATAATAAGAAAATAAGAAAAGAAAAATTGGGAGTAAAACAAGAAAATTTGCATATTAAAATAAATGAAAAAATTATTAACAATAATGAGTTGTTAATCAGTATTTGGGTTGCCAAATTCTATGGTAATCTTAATTTTATTCCAATAGTTATAATAATAGGATTAATGATACTTATATTCATTTACTCTCATCCATTATTATCCCATTCCATTTTGTCCAATTGCGAAGTTTAAAGACAAAACATGTATACTCATAACAACTAATGTAATTCCTTATTCTATATATATTCACTAGTGCTTTACTGGTGCAATTGCATGGAATTGGGATTATTTTGTTAAAAAATTGCATATTATTTTAAAATATTAAAATTATAAATTATTATTTCTCATTTATAAATTATTATTATTTTATGTTAAAATTTAAATATTCAAATTTTTATAGAGAAGTTATACTCTCTTCATTCAAAAAAAAAAAGTCAACTTTTGATGTGATTCAACTTTTTGAAAGTTAAGAAGGTACAACTCATTTAATGCATAATTAAATATATAATTTTATAATTTTATCTTTACTTTTTAATTTAAATTATATATTTTTATTATTAGTAATACAAGAAGTTCATCTTAAAAGTAGACTTTTTTTTTAGGATAAATAAATTTTTTCGAGGTGAACTCTTTCTTTGATACTAAGGGAGTATCAAACATTTAAGTTTCATTTAGATAATGTATTAAAAATTTAGATAGATGGGAATATTGCATTTATAATAGATAAACGGATAAATGTATACTATATCTTGAACATTTCTAATGAGCTAGAAATCTCTCTCAATAACAAACTTTAGATAACAAACTTGTAGACCCTTGGGACTAGTTATTTTGTCCCGCCTTAGGCGGGTATTTTGTATTGTTTTCCCACTTTAAGCAAGTTTTTTCCTTCTTAAGAGGTGTTTGTTTTCGTGGGTTAGATATTATCTAATACCACGAAACTCCATTAACCTTTTTGGCTTTGTTCTTTTTGCCAATTGGCCACTTAATAAACGTGACGTTATTGAAAAAAAAAACAAACTTTAAATAAGAGTGATAGATGAACGAGTTGGATCACTTATGAATTAAGTCGTTGATGGATTCTACTTTAACGAGTTATGATCCAACCCAACCCATTTAATTACGAATCATATTTGGATTGGGTTAACCCCATCCACACAATGGGTCAATTTAACATTTTTTTATTTTTTCTATTTAATTAAGGATATTAAACTTATATGTTCCATCTTTTTTGAGTACTTTTTAAAAACTAATCTTATTTAATTTTTTTTATTTAATATTTTTTTATAAAGAGGCTATTCTTATATTTTCACCAAAATAAAAAAAATAAACTAATTTTCTCTATTAACATGTATCAGTTTTCTTAATGGCTACCACACTTCTATTTTTCAACTAAATTTTATAAACATTATCAAAGCCATTAGAACTAATAAGACAATCATTGTGAAAACCATTAGCAAGTTCAAAAAATATTTGAAAGTGAGTTTTCTAATAGGTTTTTAAATGTGGTAAGGTCTATATTCAATGCATTTCCAATTATTATTTGTAATAATAATACATCACGTATTTGTTTAGACGCCTTAAACACAAAAAAAAAAAAAATAGGGTGATGAAGTTATCAAATCAATAAAGAAAGCATAATTTTATTTTAATTTTTAATAAGGTAAAGATATTTTACTTTCCAAATAGAATTTTAATTTTTTAAAATAAACAATTTTTACACCTTTAAAAATATCTAATTTTTTTTAAAAAAATCTTCTATATGAAAATAAAGATGTATTAGTCATCAAAATTCAAAAATTTTAAAAATGGAAAATTGAAAGTTAGAATATTCAAAAAGTTATCAAAAGATAGAAAATTTATATAAATATTTTTTCAATAAAAATTGAGAATTTCAGAAGTATTTAACATTAAATTTCACAAAAAGTTAAAAATAAAATATCAAAACAGTAAATTATTTTTAGTAATTTGTAATTATGTAATTATTTTGACATTTTTTCATTACATAACATTGGGTTTCACAAAAAAAAGGAAATAATTGAAATAAAAATTTTAACTTGTGTAATTATTTATTTTTAAAAAATTAGATTTTTATTTTTTCGGTATTGATATTAAGAAATGATTATCATTTAATTTTATATTTAGACTTTTAAAGTTATATATTTAATTAAATATAAGTTTTTAAAAAATTCATTTAAAAAAGTAAAATTATGTCTAAAAGGCAAAATTACTTCGCCCTTTTTAGAAATTAAGAGAAAATTATGTCTAAACTATTTTATTTATTAGCTAATGTTTATAGCATTTCAAAATACTAAGTGGGTTAGGTTGATTTATTGAGTTTGGTTTGATTTTTTTCACCCCTAACTTTAGGCATTTGTATTTAAGAAATTACTAAAATAATTACTCTTTCAATCTCAAAAAAAGAATTTAATTTCAAAAAAAAATTCTGTTCTAAAAATATAATTTACTTTTGTGAAAAATTCTTATATTATCTTTGTGAAATTACTAATAATTATAATATATAAGTTAAATTAAAAATAATAATAATAAATAGAAATTTGTGAATGAAATGCATTGTACAATACAATGTTTTTTTAAAAAAATTCTACTAAATTAAAAGTCAATTTTTTTTAACAGACAGATGGAGTAAAAAGCATTAAACCTATGGAAGAATATCTTGCTGGAGAAAAGAATACAATACTAATACTATTATATTTTTTTTGGCATTCAATATTACATATTAATGACGTTGGGACAAATATCACGTGTCAGCTCACGTGCGGCGTTGTCCAAACTATCCTTGTCCGTAGCGTTTGGACATACCCCTAATTATGGCGGTAAGTGTCCGGTTTCCGTTTCAACGGTAACGAACCGCGAAACGCGGCCCCCGCCAAAATTGGTTACGGGAGTAATCTTTGGCCACTCGCAGATTACAGAACCCCCCACGCGCCAGTCAAGCCATCGATAATTGCGCAGTCCATTTGTTGCAAATTGGACCCACCTGGTAGAAATACGGGTGGGGACAGCGCGTGGGTGTTGGGAACTTTAAGTTTTACTATTCCATTCAACCGTGACCTTTTAACAGCTTTACAATGATGACTTCATAGAATTTTCCGGAGTTGTTTCATTCATGAGCCCCTCACATGACTTACATTAACGTTGTTACTTCCACTCCAGAAGGGAACAACCAATGACTGATCGGGTTAAATGTCGTAAACACCCTTGTATCACATGGAATTTCTTGAATTTTTTAACCGAATTTTTTTAGTTATTTTTTAAATATAAATTACTATAAAAATTGAAAATATATTATAAAAGGGATGCAAACGCATTGAAGGGGGGAAAAAGAAAAAGGGCGTCAATATACTCCATCTCTTAAAAGTAAGTCATAAATAGGTTAAATTCTAAAAAAATTATATGAGATTTATATATTTACTAAAAACTGTTAAAACTAATTAAAGAAAGAATTTTTTTTTCCCATTATATTTGGTATTTCATTCAAAATCTACCATTCATATCAATGGGGTAAATTCCGCGAAACTTTTTTAAATTTTAAGAATTTTGACAATCTCTCACATATATTATTCATATTTACGGGCATAAAAAAATTCTCTCATGGCCCAAAATTCATCTATGTGTAGTTAAGTTTTGGTGGATTGGGATCATCCAAAAAATGTAATGAATGAGTTTAAATAGATTGCCAATGCAAAGTATTCACATTAAAACTTGTGTTCATCACATCAATGCAATGGTTTATAAAAAATATTTTAAAATATATTTTTGTTTTTTTTAAATATATTTATATAGTTTTAATACATATGTTGTGTCATATTTATTATTTTAAAAAATATAAAAATACGTTTACTAATGGTGTCAATGCATACCCATAACCAATATGAACACATTTTTAACAACCCTATCAAACCCCCAAACTTGTCCTTTTACAAGACCAAACTCTAAGTAGTATGGGTACTTTGCAAAAAATGAAAATTGAACAAGTGCAGGAAATGGAAAAGAAAAGAAAAGGGGGACATGACATCCTGGAAGAGTGGCAAGAGCCTCAGTTGGAGTGTCAAATGTCAAAGAACATTGATATTTGATACCCATGTCCCATGCAAAGAGAGAGAGAAAGAAAGAGGAGCAAAAACAAGTGAAGTAAGGCTGTTAATTACTGGTAATAAGTCAGTCAGGCCTCCCAACTCTACCAGGCTCCAACTAAGAAAACTTTTTCTTTTCTTTTCTTTTCTTTTTTCTTTCGCTTTGCTTTTAAAAAAGCAGACAAACATCCCCCTCTGATTCTTCTTCTGCTTCTGCTTCCGCTGCTGCTCCTTCTTCTCCTTCTCCCTCCTCACTTGTTTACATCATCCCTTGATTACTCTCTCTCTCATTCCCGCATTCTCTCCGAGAAGTTTTGGCTGCGAACTTTTTGTTGAAGAAAAAAGGAACATGTGCCATTCCTGAGCCTTATATATTATTCTCTGCATTGTCCCGAGTTCGATTGTAAGTAGCACTTTTTCACTTCCCTATGCATGATTCTGGCCTAAAACTCATCTGGGCTGTCATTTTTTTACTTTCCCTTTACTTATCTTGGAAGAATAATTCATCTGGGCTGTCAAGTTTGTTTCTTTTTTCTCAGTTCTTTGAAGGTACAATCCAATTTCTTATCCATTTCGGTTCGTGATTTTGTTATCTCTTTCCCTGATCAATTTAGTAGAATTATTTTGGAATTCTGCTTCTATGCTGTATTATGTATTCCTTTTTTGTTCTTCTTTTATTTTTTTATTATTATTATTGTTCTTTTACTTTTTTTCCTTGAGGTATGGGGAATGGGATCTTCTTTCCTTAATTGTGGTTTGACTTGTATTTTACAGAATTGCTATCATAATGTTTTAAGGAAAGTGTCTTCCTTTGTGTGTATCTTGGACTGGGGAATGTATTAATCAATATAGGTATTGATTCATGATTGATTTGCATCTTATACGACTTCCAAAAGAATGATCATTTTCCATTCTTTTGTTTACTTCTGGCTTTCTTTTTTCTTTTTCCTTTATTGTTTTTCGGTAAGAGGTAAAAATATTTTTCATCATTTGAACTTTTTGTTTTTCTTGTGTTTTGGAGTATTATCATTTTTGTGTTTTGGCATATTATTATTTTTTTTAAGTTCTTCAAATGCATAGAAATCTTGTTCATCGTGGAATTCTGGAAGGTATATATGCATCCAGCAATTTCCTGACTCTGATTTTTAACTTAGTTCAGATAATAAAATTAATTACCTATTAAAGATCAACAAACTTCTCAAATTATACCCCTTTGCTTCTAGCTATCGCATTCTGTTAATTATAACTGAGGGTAATGCTTATGGATGAAATAATGACGTCCGCAAGTCTGTATTAGTGTTACGTATATGTAAGTACAGAAATTTATGATCTCATGTTCTTGATAATTGCACCCCATCGGTTCAGTTTGAGATTCGCTTCAGCTTTTTCTCGTGTGAAGCTTTTCTCTTCTTGATGGGCTTAGTCTTCTGAACATTTAGATTTGGACTTTGTTTGGCTAGAAATTATACCTTAGATAATTGTTTACTAGTCTGATGTCATTATCATTGTTTCCTTCCTTGGTTGTTTTTATTTGTCATTTCCTGCTGTATAGTTGTGCTACAGACACAAAACTGTTATGTTGAGTAAAATGAAAATGTCCTGTTATCCGCCAATTGTTGCTTATGTCAATTGTGCATTGTCGGTTTTGTCTCAATTTTGTTTCCGATAAAATTTAAAGGAATTTTTCTTTTTGTGCAGATCAGGGAACTGGGAAAATGACGAAGATAAGTCCTGAGTTTGGAGGTGAAGTGGAAATGCAGGCATTTAGGTCACTGTCAGCTGATGTGAGCTTTATTTCAAATCAGTTTCCCAAGTATAAATTGGGGCCTGATAACCAACTTCTAGAAGAGGTAGAAGTGAATAACAAAGGCCCACCCCTGAAGGAGGTTATTTCACAAGAAACTGCACAGCTAACAGAGCAGCACAAGCGGCTTTCTGTTCGTGACCTGGCTAGCAAATTTGACAAGAATTTGGCTGCTGCAGCTAAGTTATCTAATGAGGTTGTGGACTTCTCTTCTTACAATTTTAATAGCTCTTTGTGCTCCCTTATTTCTGATCAAATTGTAGAGTTTACAAGTAATATGTGTCTACTTTTGCCTGAATAAATGTTACAATCTTGATAAAAAAGGGAAAAAAAAAAAAAGAAGAATATCATAGAATTGGTTATATGATATTCACTTTAAAAAAAAGTCAATAATTATTCTTTTCTCCAGTTTACTTTGTATTTCTTTGTCTCTGGAGGAATCTTTCTTCTGATAAGAGACATTCTATCAAGATATGTTCTAATTTTTAAGCGGAACCCAGGCTAAACTTCGAGAGGTGGCTTCATTAGAGGGGCATGTTCTTCTGAAGAAGCTTAGAGATGCACTGGAATTTTTGAAAGGAAGATTGGCAGGTCTAAACAAGGAAGATGTGGAAAGGGCAATTTCTATTGTTAGTCTTCTACTTAATGAAATATTGAAGTTGTTTGTTAAATTCTAGTTCATCATTTGTTCATCGTTTTTATCTCCTTACGAGTTTTTCTGTCATGTACAATTAATGGCTTGATGGAGATGCTGAAGAAGTTTTCCTAGTCACCCTACTTTAAATGCATCCATAACTAATGAATGTCGACTCGTGGCAGCAGGCTGGGGATATATTCTTATGCGAGATCTTGATATATTATTGACTAGTTTGATATTACTTATGGTCTCTTGTTTTGACTTCTTGAACATATGTTTCCCTAAGAAAGTCACTAAGTTTGTTCACAAGATAACCGTTGATTTGTGATTCTTAAATGCCTTTTAATTTGAATTTCTTCTTGAATAATTGTTGTGAATCTGAAATTGTTCACAAGAAGCTGAATCTTTCCAAATTTCAACTTTTCCAGGTGGAAGCTTTGGCAGTTAAGTTGACACAAAAGGAAGGTGACTTAATTCAAGAGAAATATGAAGTGAAAAAGTTACTGAACTTTCTAAAGCAGGTATTATGACATGCCTCCATTTTTACTGGCCCATGTATGACCAGTTGAGGTTATGAACCTGAAGTATCATTAATGTGGTGAGATATGGTATTGCACTGCTGCATGAGACTTGAGGAATCATTTCTCTCCTCAGCTCTGGTGTATTTATCCAATGGGCTCAAGCTCACTCATCCATTAATTTTAGATGTTTCTTAGCAATATCAGTAACTAGTTATTTTGACCTTATGTTCTCATCCAACCAAGCCAGCACATTTTGTGTTTGTTAAGCAATTCTACTTGCTACATCTATTCAAGGCATTTGTCATAATTTGTTGTTAATCACGTGATTGCTGAAACAGACCCTTGGTATAGGCCTAAAGTTCATAAAGTCCTGTATGGCTTATAAAATTTTGGAATACAAGAACATATCAACAACTTAGGAACACGTGATTGAATAAGTAAAAAATGCCAAATCAAATTGAATGATAATTTTGGAAACTGAGGGGAGCAGATGTATATTGCAGCAGACTTCTCATTTGATGGCATGTGATGGAGCTGAGAAGGTGAACTACCAAGAGTAATGATAAGAAGCCATGATTAATACTTGGTATTATCAAAACCAAATTACACAGAGTATTATAGAATTAGACTTCTACAATTTTATGACCAGTTTCAGCTGGAGCACTTTAGAGCATGCTAGTACCATGTTAGTTTCCTGAATTGTTCATTTTTGACTTGCTAAAGTGCATTCTGAAATGTAAATGATAAATGAAGTACACTGAGGACAATTGTATGTTTTAGCTATTATGTTGGTGAACAGAAGTCACGTGGTTCTAGTATTAATTTCTCATATTTGATAATCCTTCTGACCACATGAGTCTCTTCAATGGTCAACTTATCCGGTAATGGAAGATTGACTTGTTGTGTACCTTGTCCTTTGCAGTTCTCATGTCATCATTGGTTGAGTCGACTATGGTTTTGCTTGTAAATATATGTTTTTCTCTTCTCTAAAACATGTGAATCTCCTTCTTACTTTCAGGCTTCAGAAGATGCTAAAAAATTGGTTAGTCAAGAAAGATCTTTTGCATGTGCAGAAATTGACAGTGCGAGGGCAGTTGTCCTAAGAATTGGAGAGGCCCTTGAGGAACAAGAACGGGTTTGCCAAACTTCTGGGAAACAGGTACCTGAAGGCATCCATCCTCACCTATGTTCATTTGCTGTAGGTTAAATAAAGTGATAATTTCTATCAGGCTGAGGGGTACAAATGAAGTTATTGCTTGAAGCTAATAATGGATATCTGCTATTGCTCTCACTTCTATATGCTGCCTCATTCTCTATCATTGTGAGATTACTTTAATGCAAGGTGCGAAATGGAATGTGTTTGAATTCAGTATAACATTTTGGAGTCCAATTCCATCATTGTTTTGAGCTTCTATGACTTTAAAAGATCTGGTGAAAGTGGGATGTGCTTCAAAACTGATCTTGAGCTGTTATACTTCCTAACTGAAACTTATAGAATTCAGGTCCAAAACTTTTTTGTCATCCACTTCAATTTATTTTGAAGATCAAACATAAAAAGTTCTCAGACCTATCATTTTTCCAACCTCAATTTAATACATCCTGAGTTTTGCTTTTATCTCCACCTTCCTTCTTGATTGAATTCTAAAACTAGGTTATCAAATAAGAATACTGTATTTTAGGAATCGAACTATATTTCTTGCCTCCACACTCCAACCAAGCAGTTAGTAATTTGTATTGAAGCAACTGGTAAGCAACTTTAATGAACATTTGGATACTATATTTGCAAAAACTTTCAAGAAGGATGATATGTCTTGAAGTTTTTGAGAATGATAACAAGGATGCTTGCAGACCTTGCAAACAAATGACAACCTCTAAGGAGTACCTTTTGGTATCCCTTTTCTTGTTGTGTATTAGATAACCATTTCTTTCCTTGCTAGTAGTGTGGTTATATGATAAACTTTACGATGTGTTGTTTTTTTCCAATAGTTAGTTATGATCTTTCTGGACTTCTAGTGCCAAAATTCTTGCATTCTGTGCAATCTAGTAATAACATGTTAGTGTATGAGCATTTTACTTGATTATGATTTTTGATACTGCCCAATAATTATATAATTACTTGATCATGGTCTTATTGCTGCTCAGTAATTGATAATTATTAAGAAATGTAACTCAATATAAAGAATACCTTGTTGATTCAACCTTCTCTACAAGAAAACATTTTCTTGTGCTGTCAGGAAATGGAGGCTCTGATGGAGGAGGTTCAAGAAGCTAGAAGAATTAGACTATTGCATCAGCCTAGCAAGGTATGTTTCTATTTTTTCTGACCTCATTGTCTGCATATGGGTTTGTTTCATTTTGTTAATGCATAATATCTAGTTTATCAGAAACCCTCTTCTGGTTTTCTTTGGGCTGTCCTTCCTGTCATAAAATTGATAAATAATGTAGTACCGCAGTCTTTTAATTTCATAATTCTGAAACTTATATTCCTTATCTGAATAAATACTGGTTTAAAGAGAAATTAACTTCTCAAGTCATAAAAAGGAAAAAAAATTATGAATGCTTTAATGCGCTAGCATTTATGGATTATGTAAGTCTTCTGCTGTTTTCTGTTGGTGGAAGTGCCTTTTTCATTAGACTGGAAGGTGTACTTTCAAGTCAGGCTCCATATCTGTTGTATAAATATATTCTCCTTTTGGGCTAATTTAGTAACTGCTTAAAATTGCAAATCAACTGCTTGTATGCAGTGAATCTATTTTTGGATGGCATTATTGGTTGGTAATACTTAATATTATATGGAGTTTACTTATTGATACCGGTTTAGGCTTATCTTCCCGAATTGGGAGAGAGATAGCTGAGCTAACTAGACTCTTGATACAACAAAATTACGTTTTTTCTTTTGATGAGCTGCTTATTTCTTCTTCTTTTCCTACTTTCTTTCTGTTATTGCATCTACAATGATTGCTACATTTGGTATCAGAGTTCTAGTGTTGGAAATTTACTTACGTATTTGGTAATGTATTCTCTTATGTTGGAAAATTGCTTTTCTTTAGCTATTGGCTGTGGATTCTGAGAATTTGGATTGTCTGTTGTAGGTGATGGACATGGAACATGAACTCGGAGCATTGAGAATAGACATCAGAGAGAAGGCCACAGTTTCATTGAAGCTACAGAAAGAGGTCTGCTAGATTTTATGTTGTCTTTTCCCTCTCTTCTCAATCATTCATATCGAAACATGATTGCAATTCCTTTTTAATTTCCCGTATGAGCATGTGTAGTTGGGTAATGTCTTTGAAAAAAAAAAATAAAAAATTATAATCTTGTACGGTTTTTTTAAAACTGAATGGATTTCATCTCACTAACTTATGCTAGCCAGAGATTGGCTGATATTCATCTTTAATGTCATTCTTCAACTGCCAAAATCATTAAACTCTTGGCGTTTTTACTACTTTGCTTCAAGTAAATTTTATTTCTGCATTTGGGAATGTTTGTCAAAATTCACAAACATTTAGGTAATAGACTCTGTTTGTCCATGCACAGAGTGATGACTCCTGTTTACAGATTTGTTTTTCAATTTGGTGTTAAGTTTTATATTAACTTCAATAATAAAATACCTTAAAGAACTTATAGTCTCTCCCCATTTCAGCTGTTGATGAACAAGAGAGCTGAGGAGAATAAATTCCTACCTTATGAGATAAGTGGTTCTGAAACTTTGGGCTCAATTTTACGAGTTCAATCCTGCTCAGATGAGGCGACTGATCTTGCCAAATGTTCATTTCAATGGTATCGGTTATCATCAGAATGTAGCAGAAGGGAACCTATCTTAGGTATCCTTTGATATTTATATGTTAATACAAACAACTACAGTTGATGTCCGTACTAGTAAAAAGGTGTTTGGATATGATCCTGTTTCTGGATTGCAGTATCTCGATTTTCCTTATGTTCATGGTGAATTTGGTGTATTTGAAGGATGTTCACTGTGAAAAATCTTCCTTTGTCTTTCCTTTTAATAGTTTGTTTCTCATATGTTTCCTTAGATTTTCTCATAGTGATTCATGGTCTTCTTTCTCAATGTTATTCTTATGGGTTGACTTTTTAATTAACCCATCTCTTGTTGACTATTTCAAGCACTGCAAAAATCTCTTTGTTTGCCTTTGTAGATTAGGTGTTAAGCTCACCAAGGACCTTCAATCATAAGTAGAAATATCAGACGATTAGGAAAACCAACGGGTACATTTTGGGACATTTTATCTCAACAGTGTTTCTCTTTATCAGGTGCCGACAAATTTGTTTATGCTCCAGAACCAATTGATGTTGGAAGAGTTCTACAAGTGGATATTCTTTCAAATGGCCAGAAAGTCTCAGTGACAACAGCTGGTCCAATTGATCACGGTTGGTAGCATTTGTGCCAATTGCTATTTATTTCTGCTGCTTTACCACTTACCTTTCTTGTCCTCCTATTTATATGCAAACACTAGTCCTTTTCATGTTTCATTGTCAATCCAAATATATGAGGAGATTCTCAAGCACTAAGTTACAGTGAATCTTTTTCTGCAGCTGATGGCTTGGGGAACTATGTGGAGACACTTCTGCGAAAGCCAAACTCTGAATTCCATGTATGTCCCATTATTTCTCTTTTCCACTTTTATACATCGGCAATTAAAAATGATTTGGTTTGTCGCATAATAGAATGTTGATGTTCTTCTGAAACTTACAATTTCAGCAACAGTTGGAACTTTTTTTCAGAGCCAAGCTATTGACCTGTACTCATTTGGGTTTGGAGAATTAGGATTAAAATGTTTCGAGTTCTGGACAATTATTTATATGAAAGGAAATAAAACCTACATCACAAAATGTTAACTGGTTTCTTAAACAATATATAGGCCTGACTCTTGGAAAATTCACCATTCGGAATCATTAACTCAAGTTGCATTTTGTGTTTGAGACTAAATCTCATCTTGATTGATTATCTTTCTGTTAAAATCTGAAATTCAATATTCATTATGATATCCTGTCTCACCAAAACTGCATAAAAAGACGTTCTCAATTATCACAAGCTCCTGATTAGATTACAGTAGATCCTGATGTGTCTGTTTGCAGACAATGTTCAATTGTCTGTATGTCCAAGTTTTATCTCATTGCAGGCTATAACCATATTAGTTTTTTTTTTTTTTTTTTTTTTTTTTTTTTTTGCTTTGGAGCATCTTTTTACATTGTATGAACTGCAAAACGGATTGATAACTGGTTTTCTGTATGCCTTGCATGAATTGCTCTGCCTTGCAATTAGCTGGGTACCAATATGGTGAAAATAACATAAACTAAAGAGTTCACGGTTAAACTTTAAGCAATTGGTTTTGCTTGCATTAAATGCATTATTTGATTTGTGTTGCAGCAGTGCTTTTGATAACCTTATGTGCTGAAGATGTTTTATCTGTTGGAATGAGGTGCTTTTGTCCTTGTCATCAGAAATCAGATGGACTCTTCATGGTCTTTATGTAAAATAAGCTTTGAAAGAAAGAAATTTTGTTGGATGCCACAATACACTTGAAATATCTTATCATCTGTCAAATGCTTGTATGATAAATCTTCCGAGAGACTAATCTCTAATGAAACAAATTTGGACAAACTCTGTCTCCTGGGGAAATCAAGCCTTTACTTAGTTGCCTTTTCACGTGGTTTTGTATGATTGGAATTTTAGCCATTTCAATATCATCTATAGGTGGTCGTCTCTCAAATGAATGGGCGGAACTATTCATCACGCTCGACACACTCATTTCACATTGGAAAAACCAGGATGAAGCTTTGTAAAGGATGGATTACGAAAGCTAGAGATTGTTATTCTGGATCTATGCAGGTACTAGATTTGTGCTAATATTGCATCTTTCTAAATATTATCAATACAATAGAATTATGGAAAATCAGCTAACATCTGCAGAGGTATATGCATAAGAGTTTCCATTGTTGTTACTTCCAGTTCTATTTTGATGTGTTCCAAGTTGCTACATGATCCTTGTTAATCTAAATGCACCAACTGATACTTGTCCTTTATCTGAACTCAGCTATGTGGATTCCGAGGAGGTGGAAACTCTGCAGCCAAGTCATTGTACTGGCAACCAAGGAAAGGACAATCCTTTGTGCTAGTTTTTGAATCTGAGAAAGAAAGAAATGGAGTGCTAACCCTTGCCCGCAAATATGCTCTTGATTGCAATGTGAGTAGCTTTACTTTCTTTTCAATTTCTTTAGCTATTGGGTTTCAATGGATTTTCTTCTCTTTGTCATTCACAAACATGTACTAACATTCACACGTTTACGCACGCATCAAAAGAGCTGTGACAAATCATTAGTGAACAGATCAAACCCTCTCAAGGTCTAAAATTAGGCAACGTTTATTGATGTTGAGATAATTTGGAGTCAGTACAAGTAATACTCTTGATCTTCTTCTTAGACCTTATTTTGTCTCCGGTGACAAGTTAACACACATCCTTTCAATCTTTCATATTTTGTGTGTAGAAATGAGATACTTGGGTGATTCATTACTTAGTCACTAATGCTTTAGGTTCTGCCTGCATCTCTATCACATGCGGATGGGATTGCACGCAGCCATTGAACTCATTCTCAGAAATTATACACACTATTTCTATGGATAGTTACAGTTTTCATTTGGTTTTTCTTGACTTCTTGTAGTGCTTGATTCAGTTCTTGATCCTTGAGTGTTAGACTATTAAACACCAATAAAGACTGAATTAGTAAATAATCAAATATATATATATATAGCCAATGAATTAAAAGGCCTTTCTTCCTCGTTTATTGAGGAATACTTGATTCTCATTGTGTTGTACTCCTGTTCCTCCCTCGCTTCTTACTTCTCACCGTGCCCCTGCTAAATAATTGAAAAAGACACAAAATACCAAATCAGTAACTGCCTAGTTGGTTTTAATCAAGATTTTGTTCCATAGACACTAAAAAGACCATTTTTGCTGTAGGTCATGCTGGCTGGACCAGATGATGATGCTCTATTCTAAATGTGACCAACTGGCAATTTTTTCACTAATGTGTGCATAACGAGGCTTTGTTTCAAGTGTGAGTAGCTTCGATTTGTTGTTTCGTGTGAATTGATGAAAGAAGTACTAAATTTGCAGTTATAGTCAGGCTTTCACTAATTAGTTGCATCCATTTCAGGCAGGGTTTTTTGAGCCTAATCATTGGTTGTAACAAAATGTACTAATCATTATTGATTCATTTCAGTTTATCTGCCTTTACTTATTTGTCTCATTTTAAGTTGTAAACCTTTTTTTTAGAGATTGAAATGGTTCTTGATGTTTTATGTTTTATAGTACTACTATTGACGGGAACGAAGGAATTCCTCCTTAGTTTTGATGGGGCTTGTAAATTGGAAGGAAATCCACGAGTGTTAATGGGCATCGACTACATATTTAGACCTATTAATATCACATCTTCCCCTCTAAATTTTTTGAATGAGAGGCGAAACGAAAAAATTTTGTGGCCTGAATTGCACTATTTTGTAACTAAAGGGGAAAAACCTTGGAGTGTAAGATTTCTGAACGACACAATTGTTTAATATTTGCATCAAAAAATGAATCACTCGGTGTTTTTTCTTATCGCTTTACTAATTTAAAATTGATTTTATATTAGATTTTAATAAAATGACTACTTTTAATCAAAAGAACATTAAAAAATAAAAAATAAAAACAGTGGCAAGAAATTCAAGGACTTTTATGTAGTGATTTTGTTACGAAATGAATAACTCCACAATGTACCAATTTTGGAATCCGCCAAATTTCACAATTTACAGACGGATTGGTTTACTCTAAATCGAAGATAGCTTTATTTTGCTCCTTTACCCTCCCCCCACCAAAAAAACAAAAGCCTTCTTTTTGTAAAAAACAAAAATGTTGACTTGGTGCTAATATTGATGTTATATCGTACTACTAACATTACATATGAATTGCATTTTAAAAGGGTTTTCACACTTTTTAAAATAAAGTTTATAAAATAAAATTTCTATTAAAAATACAAAAAAATTATTTTAAAAAATGTAAAAATATATACGCACACCTAACAGCCTTAAACAATACCACGTAACATATTACCATCTCATGAAGAAAAAATGAATAGAAAAAAAATGCTAATGTGTTCGTTCTACGTATACATATCTGCACAGAATGCAACAAAATTTTGTAATCTTTTTGCCTTCTTCTTCCGGCAGCATTGCTTCTGGCCTTTGAGTATCTTACATTCAATTCAAATCATGGGTTTAGGAAATAGAGGTCACTAATTTTGCTGTTTCTTCATTTAACTCTGACGCCCTTCTTGTTATTCACTATTCAGTTTCCTCTTTTATCTTTATTTTTTTGTTTTTTTATGTAATTGCATTGATACTTACACAGTGAAACTGCCTGGAGAAGGCAAGAAATTATCCCGTTTATTACATTAGTTGCTTCTTGAGGAGAAGAAAACCCATCCAATATCCATTAAGGCATTAACTAGCTGCTCCAATATTTAACCAAAGGTAAAACACCAATGGTAAATAAAAATCTTTACTTTCCTTCTTTATCTGCTTTAATAAGTTTTCTCAACTTTTGTTTTGAGTTTTCTGAATTTGAATGACGAAGGTACAAATTTTAATATTTTCTATCCTCTTCTTTGAATTGGGCAATGTGATTTAAAAAAAAAAAGAGAAATTGCTGAACTTTGGAGGAAAAGAAATCTACTTAACTTGCGTTTTTTTGTTTCTTTTTTTGATCTTGAGTGGAAGTTTCAGGTTAGAAAGTTCCAATTTAAACAAAGAGCTCTCTAAATATTTTCTTCGACAAATTCCTAACAGTGGTATCAGAACCCAAGATTCATAATCTAGACTGGGCTGTTGGACTAGTTGTTGCATAGATTACCTTTTAGTGTTAAATTTGCCCTAGACAGGCTCTCAAAATAAGTATTAAGTATGGGCCAAATGGGTTTAGAGGTCAAAAGGACCTAGATGGAATTTTGGTTAAATGTGTGGACTACCCATAAAGGGAGAGATTGTTGAGGTTCATTGGTAGATGCTTCAGTGGATTTTGGCTCTCAAAATGAGTATTGAGTGTGGACCAAATGGGTTTGAAGGTCAAAAGAACCTAGATAGAATTTGGGTTAGATGTGTAACTACCCATGAAGGAGGAGATTATTGAGGTTCTTGGATAGATGCTCTAGTTTCACATCGGTTTCAAAGAGAAATGTAAAACATTTAATAAGTAAGTTGGACTTACAACTTATTAGCTTAAGCTTTTGGGTCTATGTTGGGTTTCAACTGGTGTAGTAAAACACTTAATAAGTAAATTGGACTCACAATCTACTAGTTTAAACTTTTGGGTCCATGTTAGATTTCAACTTGCTCCATGTTGGGTTTGAACTTGCTTAGTAAAACACTTAATAAATAAGTTTGGCTCACGAGTTACTAGTTTAAATTTTTAGTTCCATGTTAGTTTCAACTTACTTATAAGTGATTGTTGCAGGTTCTCGGGGTATTTTCTTCCACACAAATTCTTAACAAAATTTTCTTCCATTGTTTATTTGTTCTGGTTTCAACTTGTTTATTAGTAATTGTTGTAAGTTCTTTGGGTATTTTCTTCCACACAAATTCTTAACAAAATTCTCTTCCCTTGTTTATTTGGTCATTCGAAACCTAATTTTTCTAGCAAAGTTTTGATTATTCAAAGATAATCAATTAACCATGATGGCAAAATGAAAAGAATAAATTAACGCAAGCCCAATTTGTCATAACAAAAAAATTAAACAAATACTCCCTTCATCTAAAAAAAAAAAGTTTACTTTTGATTTGGCATAACTTTTTTAAAAATTGCAATGTATCACTTAATGAATCATTAAATGCATAATTTTTTATGTTTTATCTTTATTTTTTAATTTGGGTTATATATCATCATTATTCGTAAGGGTAATATAAGATTTTACACAAAAAGTTGAAATTTTTTTTAAAATGAAGGAAATTTTTGAAATTAAATATATATATATATTTTTGTACAGATGGAGTATTATTTACAATATTTATTATAAGCTCCAAATATTTGTAAGCAATTTTTCATATTCCCTTTGACATAAATTTTGCTTTCACATAATTTTCATTTTAAAAATTAATTTCTATGTCTAGTTGACGCAAAATTCAACTTATTGTTCCTGATAATTCCCCCCAAAAAAAAAAATCCCAAAGCATCAAACTGTGGGATCAATAAACTGATTAAGTGACGTGTCAAAATTGCATTGTTCAGTTTTGAGTTCCACCAAACTAACGGTGGAACTGACTGCACTACATTAACCAACTTAATACGGCTAAAATATTAATGGAAAATTACCACACAAACGGTAACTTTTGAACAGTCGCAACGGCTAAGGGAGGCAGCAAAGCGCATAAGCAAAATTTCGAAACCCATTAACAACCGTCCGATAATGCTTTGATCGAACGGTGTCAGATGACGAGCAAATAAGACCGTTGGTGGACACAGCGCCTCTTCTTGAGCTTCAAATAGGGAACTCTGCTCCCATTTTCGCATATCTCAGAGTAATCCGCAGAGGGAAAGAAAGAGATCCATAGAGAGAGAGACAGACAGAGAGATAGAGAGAAGGAAAAGGACACAAAGAAGAAGAAGAAGAAGACGGAGAAGCGGGTTTGCTATTATTATATTAATTGAAAGAACTTTTGAGAAGTTTAAATCTTGTTGAAGGTTCTTCAATGGCTTCAAGACCAGTAGTGCAACAGCAGAACAGAGGTATCAAAAGGAATTTTATTATGCCTCTAAAATGAATATTTTCGTGATGTGTGTTTTCAGTTTTGCTTGCTTTATTGCTTTTTAGTCCTTTAAATTTTTTAAAAAATTTTCAGTGAGTTCTTTGGATTTTATTCATGGTTATTCATTGCTTGCTGCTTTCTTTTCTGTTGAAGTTTGTAGTTTTTCTTAACAGTTTTATCAGTTATGGTTTGTAGACTTGGAAAATTCCATGTTTTTTATTGTTAGTTAATATGCTTTTTTCCGATGATGCTTCCGGACTAATTTTGTGCCTGTACTCTATCTTTGTTCTTGTAAAGATGGTTTTTTTTTCCTTCATCATTTACTATTCCGAGGTTTTATTTCTTTTTTCTTTTTCGTGATTTTGATATCCACAGAATTCAGAAGCCTGAATACAGCTTGTCGTCCTTGTTCTTGTAGTTGAATAAGTACAGCTTTTCCCCTCTTTCCAGAGGGGGTTTCTTGGTTATCTTGATTGCTGGTTTTTGCTGCTAAAGTGTCCTTTTAATTATTGATATTAGCCTAAATCTTCTCTTCATTATGAGATATCTTTGTAAGTTTATCCTGTTCTTCTCCTTCCCGTTTAAGGTTTTAAGAATAAAATGAGAGCATATTTAGATTCTCGAGAAAATATATGATATGTTCATCGGTAGATTGGGTTTTCCAGAAATTTACTTGTTTCATTTAAGTTAGGGAAACGTTTTCTTGAAAATTTGGAATAGTAATAGTAAATTGGAAAAAGAATTTTGAGGTTGAATGTTTATGTTTGACCATTAATGATTCTTTAAATTTAATTATTATGTTTTTGTGAAATTTTCTTCAAAATTTTCAATCTGAGTGGCACATTTTTTCTCCATGAAATTTGGTTTATTTTTAGAACCCTGTAATGAATTAACGTGTCTTGTATAGTTGAGGGAGTTCCTGAAGGCGTAAAGCAGAAGAATATGGCAGGAGCAGGAGGAAGAAATCGTCGAGCGCTTGGAGATATTGGAAATTTGGTTACTGGCCGTGCTGTTGTTGAAGGCAAACCTCTTCCTAATGTCTCCAGACCAGTGACAAGGTTCATCTTTCTTTTCTTCTCTTTGCAGCTTATTTAAATATGTTGGTTTCCATTCATTGTTTTTGATATGGCTCTTTTTCCTTTAATATGGGAGTTGGTTGTCGTTGAATTCTCTTTTTTTCGATTTGATGTTCTTATTCATTCATTTTTTCTGTTGTTTTAGGAGTTTCTGTGCACAATTGCTAGCTAATGCACAGGCAGCAGCAGCAGCTGAAAACAACAAGGTCTTATTCATCACCATCTCATGATGTATTCCTTGTGTCTGTTCCTTGTTAATGTAGTGAATAAATGTGATCGTAGTTTCACTAATAATTTGCTTTTGGGATGGTCCCTGATTTACAGAAATGTATGCCAGTTAATGTGGAAGGAGGAGCCATTGCTGCTGATGGACTTTTACCACATGCTGGGAAAGTTAAGAAACCAGCTCAGAAAAAACCTGCTGTCAAGCCTAAACCTGAGGTTGTGATTGAAATAAGTTCAGATTCAGAAGAAGTCAAGGCTGAGAAAAACAAGAGGAGGACTGGTGAAGAGTCTGTGAGAAAGAAAGCCCCAACTCTTACTTCCACTCTTTCTGCTAGAAGCAAGGTGTCTTTCTTTTATACTCTTTCAGAAAGTGTTGACTCTTTTGGAGAAATGTTAGTTGATGGGCCTTATTTGATTCTGCTACATTTTATAGGTTGCATGTGGTTTGAGCAAAAAACCCAAGGAAGAGATAGTGGTGGATATTGATGCTGCAGATGTGAGTAATGAGTTGGCAGTTACAGAGTATGTGGATGACCTTTACCAATTTTACAGGCTTGCTGAGGTATATAAATTATCAGGATCCTTTCTAAGAGAACTTTTCTATGGAAATAAGCTTCATCTTTAGTTTTCTAGTTCCGTGAATGATTTTGTATTTTTTCTTATGCAGAATGAGAGCAGAGTTGGTGATTACATGCATTCACAGCCCGACATAAACGAGAAAATGAGGGCAATTCTGATCGATTGGTTGATTGAAGTTCACCATAAGTTTGAACTTAGCCCAGAGACACTTTACCTTACCATCAACATAATTGATCGGTACCTTGCCGTCAAGACTACACCCAGGAAGGAGCTGCAGTTACTTGGTATGGGTGCCATGCTTGTGGCTTCAAAATATGAAGAAATCTGGGCACCTGAGGTAAAAAAGTTAATGTGTCTTTAATCTTTATCAAATGCAAGGCCAGTATTAATTTCTTGTCAAATGGGTTTAATCATGCAGGTGAATGACTTTGTATGCATGTCAGATAGAGCCTATACTCATGAACAGGTATTGGTCATGGAAAAACGCATTCTTGGTGAATTGCAATGGAGTTTGACAGTTCCAACGCCATACGTGTTCCTTGTGCGCTTCATCAAGGCCTCTATTCCTGATTCTGATGTGAGCACCCCTTTTTGGCAGCTCTAATTTTTGGTTATTTTGATTATTCACTGTGAAAATCTTTTCTTATTAACCTTGGCCATTTGTGTGATTGACCATTATTAGATGGAGAACATGGTTTACTTCCTGGCAGAGCTTGGCATGATGAATTATGCAACCATCATTTACTGTCCATCAATGATTGCTGCCTCAGCAGTTTATGCTGCAAGATGCACACTGAACAAGAAACCACTCTGGGACGAGACTCTTAAGTTTCACACTGGTTTCTCAGAGCGGCAATTACTGTAAGTGAACTTCCCATGCCTTCATAATTATCACTGTTTGCAAATAGCGTTTAATGAATAACTCATTTGTACATCATTTTTTCCAACAGTGATTGTGCTAAGCTACTAGTCAGCTTCCATGCTATGGCTGCAGATCACAAGCTGAAGGTGATCTATAGGAAATACTCGAGCGCCGAACGAGGAGCTGTTGCTGTAAAGCGTCCTGTCAAATCCCTTTTGGCTTCTGCATGATGGTCTTAGTTGTTCTAGTTGGGCTTCACTGGCTTGTTGAATTTTTTGGTCAATGGGTGCGATGTTAAATCTGTATTGTATTTCATGTTAATCAATCCTTGTTACGTAAATAGTGTTTTAGGATTCCAATACATGATTTGAAGACATCGTGAATGTGTGGGGTTCAAATTTCAAAAGGCTTCGGACAATACAAATTGACACAGAATTTTCATCTTTCTTTTTTAGTTGGTCTTTGTGGTCCTTGGTTAGTGTAATATGTAACCCAGCTAATAAGATTAATTTTCACATTTCTCCCTACTTTAGTCTGTCTCACATTACTTTGTTAAGATTGAACCCAGCTAAAACTATTGCGTGACTCACTTTGTGCATTTCTGCCCCATTTGTTTTCTTCAGTTTGTTCTATGGCCGCAGCACACAGCAAGGCAGCAACAAGCTCTAACATTTTGTGAAGACAAAAACATGTGAGACACCTTTGCTTGCATCTTTAACCATCCTCTGTCAAATTTTATACGGACAGCCAAAAAGATAACACACTAACCCTGAATCTTGCCTGCTACAAGTAATCAATAAACTTCTTTTCAACCCTAACCACCTTAAATGGCAACAGGATTGCAATCTTTTCAACACTCTAATTGATGATTCAATTTAAAAAATGTTGAAGTCGATTTTTAAAACAATGAAGCCGATTCTTAGGAATTCGATTGATTTGAAATTCAAAATCAACACACAAAATAAATTGTATTTAGATTATACATTTTTTAAACAATTTGAGAGATATTTAAATTTATCCTACATTTTACACCTTAATTTTAGATCAAATATATTAATTTAATCAACAAGGGTCAAATATATTAATTTGATACATGAATTAAATTTTATTTTATTTGTATCATGTATATTAATGTGGTATATGAATAAAATTACATTTATTTTTTTAAAAAGATAAGTGAATTTCGATATATCATTTTGAGATGAAATTGTTTAATTCCAAGTATTGTGAGAATTAATGTTGTTTTTTAATTAAACCCCATGTTTTTTAATTAACGAGATTTCTTTTTAAGAACCTCTATGTTTGAGATGGATAGATAAGGAAACAAAATGATATCCGTGATATCAACTTCGGTACAATTAGAAGAAAAATTTTAACATTTATTTATTTATTTTTATTTTTAACAATATTTTTGGAAAAAACTCCTCTAAATATTGAACTTCTGACACAAAAACAACAGCAATGAAAAAAACAGTACTTATCATCAATTAGTCTCTCTATCAAAGGTAAAATCCGAGATTTACTGACTTCCCAGGGCTCTCAAACAAACAAACAGATGCAATAAACTTTAACTTCCAAAAGGAATCATAGCAAGTGTATAGAAAGCCATCATAGGATGAAAAACGTGACATATAATAGGCGCTATAAAGTCAATTAATTCTTTAATTTCTCTTTTTTCTCTCACTTAAACCCCTGATGTTTTTTATACTTCCATTCACTTTTTTTTTTCTTTTTCCAAAAGATAGTATTTATATTAACTTTTGAAAAAAAAAGGTTAACATGTATATAAATGATCCATCTACTATGGATCCTCATTAACACAGTATATCGATTAAGGTAACAGCAAACTAATACAAAGTAATACAAAAAAAAAAAAAAACCTAACTTATAGGCATCCCCTTGTGAATATTTTAAAATTGCCAACTACTCAAAAGAGTCACTGGATCTTGGTCCCTAGCTCTTGCCTATGCATTTCTTGATGCTGTCCAGTTCCTCTTCCCAAGCTAATAACAAAAACCTCCAAAAGGAGGACAAAACCCTAATATTTGGGGACATAATTCCTAATGAATAGGGACATAATACTAAAAAAAAATCACAATCCATTCACTTAACATTGAAAATTATAGGCAAGGAAGCCGATGCACCACAAGAGTTACTGGGTTCATTACTCCTCTCAATGATCACGTTTGGACTTCCTAACCTTAGATCTTTCAATTGTTCCATCCATAATTTATAGGATTGAAATTCTATACAAAATCGATTTAGGATAACAAGATCGTAAGATCCTAGAAAAATTTTAAAAATATAATTTAAAAATTATTTTTAAATGAATTATTAATAAATATATGAATAGATATGTAGAAAATTCATGTATAGTTTATAATTAAATGATCTTACTTCAATTTTTTTTTATTTCTTATAACATTTTATATGATTTTCTCAATATTTCAATTGTTCCCGCAATCAAAGGGTATTTATATCTAATTTATTTATTTATTTATATTTAAAACTAATTAAAGTATGATTAAACTAATTAAGCTATTTATATAATGATGAATCTTAATTGTACTTAGATATGAAAGTTTTTTCTAATTAAATTTACCTATATTTTATTCACATAATAAATGTAGGATCATAGTTAGAATGAGAATTGTTTTAGTAAATTTAGATTGTAAAATCGTAGGATTGATGAAATCAGATTGAGATTCTAAAAACTATAGTTCCATCCCTTCACGCTTTACTTCTCGGTGTTTGAGGAAAAAAAAAAAAGAGGCAAAGAATAACTTTGAATAGTACAAAAATTGCTAGTCTAGAGAAGCTTCAGAAATGCCATTAGGAGAAGGTATTGAAAAAGGACTTCAGGATTGGAAACAAGCATGCAACTTTAACGGCCATCACCAAAGTGAACGAAGATTGGATGAAAAATAAATGTTTGTTGAGAATGTTGAAAAATAAATAAATAAATAAACAAATGAAAATAGTTGGGGCATAGATGGATGGGTATATATGCCACCTGGATGATACTTCGCCACATAAAGAAGAAGTGGAGTATTGCATAATGGAAGTTCTTTAAAAGAAGTTACTAAGAGTTCTTTAAAAAGTAGAATGGAAGTTCTTTAAAAGAATATAGCTAATAAAATTTTATAGCCTTAACAAAATTTGTCAAAATTTTACACAATGTGTTTTTGTTCATTCATGCTATTTAGAGGTAATTAATATAACTTCAATATGAAGAACTGTCAGGAAATCAACTCATATACGCAACGTAATAATAAAAGAATTTATTATATACCAAAATCTCTTTATAATTCATGTATAGCATCAGTTCGTCATGCCAACAACAGATTCACCAATAATAGATGAGGTTGACCACAAACCATATAATTGTTTTGCCTCTAACGATGTCTACACAGATAATTTTTTGGGATTCCCAAAAGATTGACCAACCACGCCTCTAATTGTAGTTGCTAATGGTTAATTCTCTTGAGTATATGAAAAACTAGGATTTTGGGAAAACTTAGGTGTTTGATGTGTAAAATACGTAACAGACCTAACACCTTACTCAAAACCTATGGTTAAGACTTATTTATAAACTTGGTGGATTTGGATTGATTACCAATATTACCCAATGGCCTATTTATTAATAAGTCCTTAGATTAACTTATCTCATAAATTAATCCCATAATTATCTCATAATTATAATATCATTTAATCCAAGAAATTATCCTCATTTGTGTGTGACCCATTAGGTTTTTAATCACGTTGACAATAAATAAATTATAATTCCAAATTAATTGACTTTAAGACATAAAACCAACAAATTCCCACTTGGACAAAAGATAATTAGTCATGAGACTCTTGGAATTAGATAAATTAAATAACTTTCATTTATCATTAATTTTTCAATTAATTAATTTATATTTATAGATCAAAATTGGTCTCTAACCAGTCATCATGACCACCCCAAGTATTAAGAAAAGCCATGTGATCGACTTCACATTTTCATGAATCAGATTTCATGTAATTATTATCCTTTCACCCTACTACATCCCAATTAGTTCAAGAGTAAGGAATAGTGCCAACTCTTAATGAACTAATTATTCTTTTCTTGTTTTTGAAATATAACTCCTTTGAAGATGAATTTAAAACATTTTAAATTCACTTCCAGTATGTGCAAACATTTTGAGTCATATTTCAACAAGCAAATGAGATATATTCTTCTTATTATTAGAAGTGGTGAATCCTATATTGATCATAAACTAGCTGTCCATGTTTCATATTATACCCAACTCTTAAAGCACACATAACTAACTAAAGGTTGAGAATAGGGATGGAGGGGCCATATGGCCCAAGTGGGCCAATGCCACCCAACCTCCAAAAAAAATTCATTATAGTATTAAAGAAATTAATTGAGCCACCCAAAATTCATTTTTTTTAATACCAAAGCCTTAGTAGAAAGGTTATATTCAGCAATTGGGCCAGCCTTATAAATGAAAGAAAGAAAGACATGAACATTAGAACTAGAATCGGCAAGTAGATATTTTAACCTTTTTGTTTCTTTCCTATTTGAACAACATACTGGTTTTTGAAGCAATGGACATTAGAACTAGAATCGGCCTTTTTAATGCAATGGTGGAAAAAGTTAGAAAAAGAATGATGCTCTTTCACGAACAGAGTTTTCTGATAAGAAGTCATACATAAAATGGCAAAAATGACAAGTAAACTCTCTCTCTCTCTCTCTCTCTCTCTCTCTCTCTCTCTCTCTAGTAAAAGGTATATGAGAGCTTATGGAACATCTATAGATATTTGGATTTGGTTCTCATTTTATTATTTAACTTGAGTAGTTGATTTTGACATCACAATTCCCCCCCCCCCCCCAAAAAATTTTGTGTCAGTTCAGTTAAATATGTCGGAGGAAGGCCTTATTAACCATCATGCAATAGGATTTGGAGAATCTGGAAGAAAAGCAAGTGAATTAAGATTGGAATTGACTCTTTTTGTATCCTTGGGATATCTTCAAATTATTATACACTGTTTACTTGAATTGGTTTCTTAGACAGCATATGCTAGTCAACTTTTAGTTTTGTAGATAAAAACCAACTTGTGGTGTATTTGAAATTGGATGATGGGGGCTAACCTAGAACTCGACTTCTTTTTTTACTTTTGGAAAAAACTCTAGGAAAGAAGGGGGATGGTGGATGTTTTATTTGTCAATCTTTTTGTTTGATATCAATATATTATGCTTCTTTTTGTTTTTATTTTTTGTGTTTCTTTTATTTTCACTCAATTATGCTTTGAATTATAAATTTTTAGGATTGAATAGTCTTCTAATTCTCAAGTTCAAAGATATCAATGGGAACGCAAACTACTAATGATTTTTTCATCAAGCGAAAGATCTCTCAAATGTCAACACCAATTCCTTTAGTTGGAGAAAGCCCTCCTAAAACTCCAAGAATCGAGTCAAATACCAACTCAAATCTTGTTGATATTAATTCCTTAGAGCGTGATCCGGCACTATGTTTGCAACTTTCAGAATATTCTGTTAATCAGAGAGATGAAATTCGTCGATCTTATATCAAATTAAGGCCATACAAAGGTACAGAAAAGTTTCCTTATTCACAAAAAGGGCCAAACCATAAAAGGAGATTCAATGCTTCTTGGTTTAAGCTTTTTCCTTTATGGTTAGAGTACTTCCTAACAAAGGATGCCACATTTTGTCTTTCTTGTTATCTCTTTTGTAGTCGTAAAGATCGAGACACTTTCACATGTGAAGGATTTCAAAATTGGAGGAGGGCTATAGATGGAAAACATGGTGTATTTTTAAAGCATGAAGGGAGTACTCTAACATCAACACATAAATGTGATTTGGAAAAATGTCATGCTTTAATAGATCCATGCCAACACATTGAAAAAGCACTTTCTCAACAAAGTGCTCAACAAATTGCACATAATCGGCTTCGGTTGAAAGTTTCTATATTTTGTGTTCGATGACTTGCATTCCAGGAGTGTGCTTTAAGAGGAAATGATGAAAGTATTGACTTGATTAATCGTGACAATTTTATTTAGGCGATAAAGGGATATGCCTTTTTCAGTAATGAGGTTAAAGAAGTTGTTTTAGACAAAGCTCCTCAAAATGCTACATACACATCTCCTGACTTTCAAAAGGAACTCTTATTATGTCTTTCAAATCAAGTAAGAAGAGGAATTCGTGAAGAAATTGAAGATACAAAGTTTTGTATTCTTGTTAATGAGGCTCGAGATATTTCCAAGAAGGAGCAAATAACATTTGTTCTTAGATTTATTGATAAAGAGGGTAGTGTGCGAGAAATATTTTTTGGAGTTCTTCATGTTTTTTATACTTCAGCACCAACACTAAGAGATGCAATATATTCTCTTCTTTCCTCTTCTAATCTTGGTGTTCAATCTATTAGAGGTCAATGATATGATGGATTAAGCAATATGCATGGTGCATGGAATGGATTGAAAGCTTTGGTTTCCAAGGATTGTCCATCTGCTTATTATATACATTGCATGGCCCATCGACTTCAGCTAGCATTAGTTGTAACATCTCATGATGTGGTTTTTGTTCAATATTTTTTCACTGATTTGGCTCTTATAGTCAACATTGCTAATACTTCTTGCAAACGCATTGATCAATTAAAAGCTACTAAAGCTTCTGAAATTAAATACTTAGTTTCCAGTGGTGATCTTGAAACTGGTACAGGGAAAAATCAAATTGGCTCACTACAACGAGCTGGAAATACTCGTTGGAGTTCTCACTTATATTCTATCTCTAGTTTGTTGAAGATGTTTAACCCAACATGCAAGTTGCTTATTAGTCTCACTGAAGAAGGAACTAGCTCTATTCAATATGCTGAGGCAATGAAAGCTTATGAGTCATTAACATCTTTTAAATTTATATTGCTTTTACATATTATGAAAGAAGTCTTCGAAATCACTAATTTTCTTTGTAAAGCATTACAACGGAAGTCTCAAGATATTGTGAATGCTATGCATCTTGTTTCATCAACTAAAGAACTTTTTTAGAGATTGAGAGAAACTGGTTGGGATGCTTTATTTGATAAGGTGAAGTCATTTTGTCAGAAAAGAAACATAGAGATCCTCAATATGTGAGAAGGGTTCCATCTCGTTGCCATGAGCAACCTCAAATTATTGTAGAACATCATTATAGAGTTGACACTTTTATTGCCACTATTGATTCTCAGTTGCAAGAGTTGAATAATTGGTTCAATGAGAATGCAATGGAGTTACTTGTCCTAAAAGTTGCTTTGGATCCTAGATATAGACATGCATCATTTGATATTGAGAAGATTTGTAGACTCGTAAGTCAATTTTATCCTTAAGACTTTTCTAAACATGAACAAAAGACGTTGAGGCGGGAATTGAACTATTACATCCTTGATGTTTCAAAAATACCTGAACTTAATAATTTGTCCTCCCTTTCTGAGTTATGTAAGGCCTTGATGAGTACTAGGAAGACACTCATATATCCATTTGTTGATAGATTGATTAGACTTGTGCTTACACTACTTGTTTCTACGGCGACAACTGAAAAAGCAATTTCTGCTATGAATATTGCTAAAAATAGGTTTCGCAATAAGATGAAGGATGATTATCTTTCTAGTTATTTGATGGTGCACATTGAGAGAGAAATTTCTGAAACATTAAGTCTTGATTCAACCATCAAAGAATTTGTTTCAACGAAAGAACGCCGGTCACAATTCTTTTGCGTTGTTTGGCTTCACTTTTAAAAGATTACATATTCTAGGATGAGAAGTCTTTCTTTTTTGTTGATTGTAATGTAAACAATCTAACATGATATGTCTTTTTGGTTAATAAACATAACTCGTAGATAATTTATCAATATTTTTGAAAAATTGTATGTATATCATATTATATTTATGTAACTATGTTGTGCTACAGAACATGCAAGCAGCTTTTGTATGTTGCTTTTATCCACATGAATTGGTTAATTTTATTATTTCTAGTTAGAGTATTTATGTCTCAAATCAACTATTTTCATATTATTTCAGTTACTCTTGATTGGATGCAAGTACAAAGAGGCACTTGATGAACTTAAAAAGTTTTATAGCAATTCAAATGTAGCACTTCCTATCAAGGTATTGCTTTCTTTTTCTTTTTTCTTTTTTCTAGAAGTTATCAAGTGTTTATTTTTATCTAATATGGGTGAAAATGAAATTAATACATGCTTTGTGAGGAATGAAATTTAAATTTATTTAAATAATAAGAGAATATGAGAACGTCATTCTCGGCCCATCTAGAGTAAAATTCCTGGCTTCGTCCCTGGTTAAGAACCAAAAGAATAAAAGTACAATAATTCACACTCTAGATACTTTTATGATCTCAAATTGAAGGATCACTGACACTACTGTCACTTGGAGATTAATTTCATTGGCACCCTAATAGATTACCTTATAGAAATCTTTAAGTGGATCAATCTAATAAACTTGTTCTCCAACAAGCATCCACATATTTGCTTTTGTGTTAATACACAATAGTTTATGAGATCAACTACTTCCTACCTTGGGAAGAAGCAAAATATGTGCTAGTCTATCCATATTAACACTGTCCTCTCTTGCTAATACTATGACTAGGGATGATTTAACAATAATATTATAAGTATGTAAAGAATCTCATCATCATCACTCTTATGATTTTTTCCATAGAAATTTTATTCTAAGGAGTTTATCATTTAATTAGCCATAATATAAATGATAAACAATTCCATATCATCAAACTTTTGCATAAATTTTAAAATATAGAGAAAAATGTGGAAAGTGTATAAAAAGTGTTTGTATCACTAGAATAAATTGGCTTTTGTCCACACACTAAGTAAACACTCATATAATAACTCCCACTTAGACTAAAACTAATTGTTCACAAAGATTTAGTCAACTAATAAACGTCTTTATCACTAGTGGGAATGTTCTATATTTAAATCATTTTTACCATTGATCTATATCAAATAATAATGCCTTATAAATTGTTGGATAATTAATAAGGTTCGCTTTCCATTATCATCATTATACAAAAAGTATTATAAATAACAGAATTAACCACATCGAGTTCAATAAAGAACCTTTTGAACCAAAATTTCATAAATATTTTAAAAAATCTAATGTATTTGGCATAATTTATAAAATATTCATTACATTGTAATTGGAACTCTTCCAACATTTAATACTATTAGTAGAAGTACAATATACAAATCTATTAAAATCTGCATCTATATATCTATAAATATTTGATTGGCCTACAAAAAAAATCAAGAATATTTCTTCTAATATACACCATAGTGTACAAGTAAAATCCAATAGTCAAAATATATGAAATTGAATGTACACTATCTAACTCTATGCTAAACAAGTTTAGCATTATGTTTATGTAAATGAAGTAATATTCACGATCTATCTCTATAAATCATAATTACATTTTCTAACTCTTAGAAAATATATTTTAATTATTATACCTTTATATTTAATTCAAGGTATTCATTTTCTACATACAATGTCATATCTAAGTAATAAGAAAATACTTGTGCTCCCACTCACTAATTTGAATAGACAAGATTTTTCAAAAGTTTGACAAAAACAAAAATTTTGATTTTTTAATCAAAACATTAAACTCCAAATTGAATATTTTAACTTGCATATTCTATTATGATCAACAAATATAAAATTTTGAATTGTATCATATGCAATTTATTGTGCAAAAATGTAATTATGTATCTCTTGACCATCATATGCAATTATGGCAAACTCACATCATCATGTGATCATAATGTCTAAATCTATTACATCAACATGTAATTATAACGTTTGGGTCTATCAAATCATCATATGATTAGAACGTTTATTTAAATAGCCAATTTACTATTTTGTGGTTTTAAACTTTTCAAATATTATTTTTCCTCCCACTGACCTTTTTGGAATAAACATTTTAGTTTAGAAAGCTAGTAAGTTATCAAACAACTTTTGTTTAATTGAATAATAAAATTAGTAACCAAAATTTCTTTTGGATACTCCACAAATAAGGGTTTTGCTAGATTTAGTTCTAAATTAATTTAACCTCATCCTCTTCACATAAGTGGGACAATACCAAACTTTTCATAAAATTTTGGTTTACTTCTATCCATATCTCATATAGAATAAAAATTACATATTTCAAACAAAATTCGATTAATTAGCAAGTAGGAGATAACATTAATAGCACAACATTAAAATTATTTTGGAAAGACTGCATAACTTGTCATAGATCAAAATATACCTAATATATTTTATCTTCATTTAATAAAACACTATCCATTGGTACTGTGTATAAATGACCAATTAGAATCACATTTTTAGTTAGATAATTTAGAATTTTTTTATGAAGATATTTACTTTGATGATAACCAAAACATTAAATATACCTTTGGTAAAATTTCAAATTTCATTTTATTTGAACTATTCAAATATCTCAAATCTATACTTACCATAAGTATATTTAATCATCTCAAATGATTAAATTTGAGAATGATGAAGTAAGAAAAACATCTTTGCAAAATTATCATGATACTCTATACATCAAATGTATTAGTCAATACAATTTATCAAATTTCTCATATTTTACTATAAAAGGTAATTTGGTCATTACATGGTAAATAATGTTTACATATCTCAATTGACTTAAAGTCCAAAGATCCAAATTATCATCATAATGTAATTTGGCTATGTAAACATTGTTTACATGACCAAATTATAATGCTAAAGATGTATTATCTAACTTTAATTGTTTTTTAACTAATATAAGATCATCAAGTTAGGAAATTAGTTCAAAACCAAATGTGTCATCATTAAAAATATTTATATTATTTTTTTAATAAAAATTATCCTAACATTTCAAACATGAAATAGGCTTATTTTAGTAAATCGAAACAATGCAATGATCTTTAGGTTGTCCATCCTCAATGGTAGCAGATATCGTTGGTACATTTATCCTCTACAGAAGGTCCAATACAATTGTACGCATCCCAGTTTTTGGTATGTTATCAATTTTCAGCTTGCTCTTATCCATCACCAAACATGGATAAAATGTTTTTTTTTTTTTTCACAATACACTTCATTTAGCTTGTGCTTATAAACCCAAATGCATGTACCCTTACGTCATTATCTAATTTTAACATCCTCAAACTAGTGTTAAGATCAACCCCAAGTACCACATAAAAACAGACAATGGGATAATCGTGCTCTAACATTCTACACATTGCCTTACCCTCCTCCATCGATATCCTATCAGTATCACACATTTGACATAGTCTACTTCACCCCCAACATAAGTTCTAATCATAAATCCTTGAAAATTGCTATCATGATATAGCTTAATGGAAAATAGTTTTGATCCATCAACTGTAAAACAGTGCAAAATTTCTATCAACGAAGTGTATTCATACACTAAATACCAACATTATCCCCAGCACTCTGCACGTTGCCTTAACCTCCTCCATAGATATCCTATCAATATCACACACTTGACATAGTCTACTTCAACCCCAACATAAGTTCTAATCATAAAACCTTGAAATTTACTACCATGATATAGCTTAATGGAAAATAGTTCTGAGCCATCAACTGTAGAACATAGCAAAATTTCTATCAATGCAGTGCATTCATACAACAAATACCAACATTAAATATTTCATTCACCTAATTTACATATTAGATATGTATGATGACAATCAAACAACACACAATTTCATATGCCTAAAATTCCTACCAAAATCAATGCAAATTAAGAGAAGTCACATATCATATAGGTCTTACAAGCTTATTTCGACCCCCATTTTCCGTATTTTTCAATCCATACTTCTATTGCTTGCAATTCTTCATTGTCGTAGCTTTAATTTTACAATGTGTACAAGAATGCCAGGGATTTATTGCTAGGGTTTATAAAAAGGTTTTAATGTGTGGGTGTGAGTGCTGGTAACCTTCCAATTGTGGACAACTCCCAACTGCCATTAATGAACTCTTCAATGGCAGATTGCATAGTTGACTAACAGTAAATTATGGTCGATGAGACCATTTTGCCCTCAAAAAATCACGTGAAATGCACATGTTCTCTTTTTAAATCCAATTTAACATCTAAACTTAATAGAATGACTAGTAGTGACCATTTTTATTTGTTTAGCGGCCATAGGTTTAAAAAAATAGTTGAGTTGCCAAAAGTATGCGATTGTGACAGTTTAGTGGCTTGTGATGTTTTTTCCCTATTAATTATAGGCATAGTAGTTGATCACATATCTCTTTTCTACTAATTTTTATAAATTGTGATTAGAAAAGTGTGAGAAAGAGAGTTGGGATTGAGCATCAATTAGTATATAGAGCATTATAGCCCTTTTTCAGATTATGAAATAACAAGTGAAAAGCTATTATTTAGTTCATACTAATTATTTACATTTGCAAAAAAATTCCATACAAGCTTCCAATACAACAAATTTTTTTTTCTTGATTTTTCTCCATAAAGAAACTTATCCAAAAGAGAGAGAGAGAGAGAGAGAGAGAGAGAGAGAGAGAGAGAGAGAGAAAGAAAAGCTTGTTGAGAATTGGAAAGGAGAAGTCAAAACTCAAATCTTGTTGGTTTTCTTGGAAGAATATGAAAGGAAAAGAAAAAATCTTGTGAATACTCCATCCTTCTCAAAAAAAGAGTTTAGTTTCAAAAAATTTGTTTATCTTGAAAAAAAAGAATACATTCTTGGAGTGAAATTCTTATATTACTGTTACGAATAATAATAATGTATAACTTAAATTAAAAAGTAATAATAAAAATATAAAATTATACATTTAATAGTACATTAAATGTATTGTACCTTATAACTCTAAGAAGTTATATTAAATTAAAATTTAACTATTTTTTTTCGGGACGAATAGAGTACTTGGCAATTCAAAGTAATTGATGAGTGGATCAACAAGTATGTATTATTTATATACTTTTAATAGATATAACTTTATATGTTTATTTGATTTTATTTGTTGTTATTTTAGTGATAATTTTGTAGTTATGCTATTCATAGACATACTTTATCTTGCTCATTGGAGTCCAATTAAATGCCCATTTAAATTTCAATTAGTTATGAAGAGATATTACAAAAGAGAATTGGTGAATTAAAAAATCATCTAAGAGTAGAGAAATTATTATTATTAAGAACAAAAAAAGAAAGAAGTTAATTGAAACTTGCATGCATCAATGCTTTTGTAATTTCCTTGATTTTACTCTTATATGGAATTATACTCTTATATGATATTTGGTTTAAGGGTATGGAAAGAGTATTATACTCTTATATGATATTTGGTTTAAGAGTATGAAAAATTTGAGTTTGGAATTTATATCTAAAAATTTGAGCATTTACTAAACACAATCCCTACTTTGAGTTTTTATAGGGAAACACTAAACTAAATGAGTTTTTACAAAATTACCCACCACATATATGCCTTATTTTTCTGATTCAGTGATTTCATCTATGATTTCTTATTTATGGGTGTTGATAAGATTTGTCCATTTAGTAGCACCTTAGAATGGCATAGCCTTTTTATATTTACATTATTTCTCTCTTTTTCCTCACTCTCTTCACTCTTTCTCACTTCTCTCTCTCTCATTATTTTCTTTATTACTCCTCTTTGTCTGTCATATGTCTGTACTATCTCTCTCTCTCTCTCTCTCTCTCGTCTTTTGCTTTCATAACTTTTCTAACTCTTTTTTTATCTTGCATCTCTTTATTGTTTCTCTCTGTTCTCTTTTAACTCCTCTTTCCCTCTTATTTCTCTACTATTTTTGTCACTCACATCTCTTTATTATTTCTCTTTCTTCTCTCTCATTTCTTTTCTTTCTCACTCCCCTTTTTCTCTCCTATTTCTCTTTCTTTTCTCTCCTCATCTTTCTCTCTCATATATTTTCTTTCTCATTTCTCTTTCTTACTGACATCTCTTCCCCATTTATTTCTCTTCTCTTCTTATGTCTGTTTGAAAAAATTGAATGCTTAAATTTAAATGCTAAAATTTGATAAAATTGAATATTTAAATCTAAATACTAAATGCTAAAATCTAAATACTTAAAATTTAATTTTGAAGGTTCAAATCATAATATTGAACTAATTAATACTATTTGATAAACATTTCATTTGAATGCTGAATTATACAAATTATACCATTTTGGCTTTCTATTAACTTTTTTATTTCTATTAATTTTTTTTATTATATGTACAAAAAATAATTTTTTAAAATCAAGCATCAAATATTATTCATGAAAATATATAAAAGATACTATCTATCAAAATTAATAATTATACAACAAATAAAATAAAAATTAAATTTATTGAAATTTATTAAATCTTTTTTATGAAAAAATAAAAGAACATTTCTGAAAATATGTGCTACTAAGAACAAAGGAAAGAGAGTCATCTAAAAAGTGTTATTTATAGTTAAAAAATAAACTAGTTTGTTAAAGGATTTAATAAAAGAGGGTGAATTTGGAAAATTCGTTAAAAGGTTTTTCTAATAACATTAAGTGATAAGTATTAAACTAATTTTTATTGCTTAAATTTTTCTACGGAGATTAAGCGTGCTTAACCAATTATGTGTAGTGAAGTGAAATTTCATTATCAAACAATCTAAAATTTTTAATTTTTTAATTCATTAATTTTAAACAATAAGTAATGTTATTAAACAGACCCTTACTCTTTCTCTCTCATTTTTTTCCTATTTTTTCATCTCTTTTGTTTCTCTCTCTTATCTCTCCACATATATTTTTTTTTCTCTTCTCTTTTACGTGTCTTTTTGTCCATCATTTCCTGAGTAATAATATATTTAAAATATATGCTTAACACTAGGAGTAAAATAAAACTTTTCATATATTCCAAATCCAATATATTAATTAAATCAAACATTAATATTAATAGGAATTAGCTTTCCACTATATTATCACTCTTATTCTATTTTCGTTTCCCATCAACGAATCAAAGGCCACCTAAAATTCTAGAGAGACAATACAAGGGTTCTACTATTAAGCAAATTAGTTCGAAAGCTACATCTAGTGACCAAAGTTCATTAGTCAAAATTCAACGTTACCATGTGCAATCTCATACTATGCAATTAGAGTTTATGTCATTAGAATTTAGGTAGATTCTAATGATGCCAACACAAAATTTGAGAAGAGCCTCTAAAACTATGACATACTGAAAGTTAAACCAAAAACTATGACAAAAGAATATGTCGCAAGCAATTCAAATTTGTGTGTGTATCCTCATGCCATTACTTGGAAGTAGAACTTGACATGACCAACAATAATACAAAATAACAAAAGAAAAAAAATAGGGGAGATTGAAAACACCATGATACAGAGTAATATCAATGATCCGAAAACAGAGTAATGTCAGCAACGAGCCTAAAGTCTTCCAATGAGATGAGAAAATACCAATTTCATTCTCTTGGGTCCCATTTTTTAATTTGTTCAAAAGGTCTGAAAGCCTTTAACCACAAGAATATTAACCAAATTACTTCAAGTAATTACATTTTCACATTTAGTTTTTTTATTATTATTACGGGTTTAGTTACAATTACATTTTCACATTTCATTGCGAAGCAATCTGCTAACGAATAGCTATCGGTCATTTCGTCGAGGCCCGATAATGCAGGTGTCACCTTCAGATATTGAAGAGAGCTTGATGTATTACAGGAACTGCCTTGTTGGTTTTTTAATGGATTATAGGCACTTTGGCTTTAATAGGATGCAAGCTTATGTCTGGTAGTACTGGGGGGAGGATATCCTGGTAGTGGGAAGGGAGGCAAATTTGTTCATTTTCAAGTTTCCAAATGTGAGCCAGTTGCAGGTGATTTTGCATAATTGACCATATGCAGTTGCGGGAGCTCTTCTGGTATTAAGGATGTGGGAACCGAGGATGATTTTCAGCAGAATGAGAGTTACTCAAGTGTTGTTGTGGGTAAGAATGTCGGGGTTACCGGTGGAATATTTTAGTCCCAGAGCTGCCAGAAGACTAGCCAGTACGGTGGGAGAGGTGCAAGAAGTTCGGTCGGGTGTGATTCATGCGATGACTACTAGGTTTCTTCGAGCAAGAGTGTGGGTGGATACAACTCTTCCGTTAATTCCTGGATTCTATTTACGACTGGACAATGGAAATATTGCCTGGGTTTCCTGCTCGTATGAGCGGGTGTTCAAAATGTGTCGTAGGTGTGGCTTCATTGAGCACACGTTTCCCCGATGCCAATTACGGGATGATGAGCTTTTGGAAATATTTTTGGAGGACAGATTTAGATGATAGGGGAGCGTTTGGGCATGCCCATCCATTCGGATGATAACTAGGACCTCTACCTGAGAAGTATTTGAGCGTTTCGGTATATGCCACATAGACGTTCCACTAGGATCCCAGATGGCTATATGTAGGAGTTACATACCTTTTTTCAGTCTGATAATAATGATCAGATTCCAGAGGGTTTTCGGTACAGTTTGAGCCTGGAACACTATCCACAACCACACCATGGAGTGGAGAGGCCAATTGGAATTCAAGGTTTTAGTAGAGAGAAGGCGGACGAGGATTCACAGGTTCATAGTGTGGAGGAGAATGAGGAACTACTGGACCGTGGAGAACAGATTCCATTATCAAGTGCTTTGGGTCAGTGTACGAATTGTTCTTTAATGGTTGAAGATGATGACGTTTTACCCACAGGTCACGGAAGCTTGGGGTTCACAAAATTTATACCAGACGGAGATTTGGGGACATTGGTGGTGAAGCCGATGGAATCATCTGAGGAATTTTCTAGTTTGGGGCTGGTAGGTACGGAACCTCAACTTTAAAATCATACTCATATACAAGTTTGAGAAACTAGGGATGGCGAGCTTATTGAGGAGCACTTCCAAATGGTGGAAAATCAAATTCAGGCCATTGTCCCAATCCCCGTGGAGAAGCCGCCGGGATGGTGATTTCATCCACTATTCACAAACGGGAAATTTGTAATAAATGATGATTGTGACATGGAAGGCACGGTAATGATTGATAACAGCAGGGATGGCTTTAAGTTTACGGTAGAAATCCATTTGAAAACAAATTTGGAGGCGGGGGCTGGTAGAGTGGATGTCCAATCTATTAAAGTTTTGTTTGTGTCAGAGGAATTAAAGAAAGAGAAGACATTAAGTAAGTACTGGGCATGGGCAAAGGAGGAATGGACAAGTACCGAAAGGGATAGAGTAACTTTAGAGGATGAATAGTCTAGGCAAATCATGAGAGAGTTTAAGGCTGAGAAGACGGAGTCCTGTGGGTCAAGTGGGCCAGACTCAAGCTTAGAGAGTTCAAGTGACTCAGATGGAGAGGTGCAGGCCCAATATATAGGTCTAACTAGAGAGGAAAAAAGAAAAAGGCGAGAGATACGTAGGGGCAAAAGGAAATGTGGGCTAGATTATGACGAAAGATATAGAGGCACATTGAAAAGGTCCAAAGATACGGCCCAAGTTTGCCACAATCATGATCCAATTCCGGAAATGCAATCCTTCACCTTGGGGGGTGCTTTGGAGGGAGAAGTGCAAGAAAATAACAGAGACGGTACAACAGAGGAGGGACTTCAGGTAATGGGCAAATCAGATTGTAGCAATCACAGGACCGAGATAGGGACTGATTGGAAGGGCAAAGGGGCGATTGGCAAGAACCTCAGTTGCTGGAGTTGGCAGGGGGATTTCCAGAACCAACTTCAACAAGAGGCATTGGAATGGAGCTTGAGGGAGGTACTGGAGGTTCAAACGCCAAAATCAACTAAAAGAAAAAGAGAGCTTGTGAGTGAGTTATAGGTGGTTAGTTTTCGAAAACGGAAACTGGAGAACATTGTCGTAACAGAGGAACTAAAACAGCTGGTATGGAAAGGATAGTGGAAGTAGTCACTAAGGAGGGGCTGCTCACGGATATTATTAACCTGATTATGGAGGAGTATTCTGACAAAGGAAAGGTTTTTCAAGTGGTTGAACCAAATCAACCACCCAAGGAACAGTGAGGCTTTTGTGTTGGAACTGTAGGGGTATGGGTCAACCCCTGACAGTTCATACCTTGAATAGATTAATCCGCTCCCATAATCCAAATATTTTGTTTTTAATGGAAACAAAGAGTACATCTGCGAAGATGTTGAAGTGGCTTTCTGGGTCCAATTTTA
This sequence comes from Gynochthodes officinalis, assembly GCA_020080225.1. NCBI lineage: Eukaryota > Viridiplantae > Streptophyta > Magnoliopsida > Gentianales > Rubiaceae > Gynochthodes > Gynochthodes officinalis. The sequence continues at coordinate 33,953,310 of CM034615.1, read as the reverse complement.
GACATTGGGAGTTGCAAGAGCCAGAAAGAACACGGGGTGGTCTGTGTGTGGCTTAGTCAAACGGAGTGTATGTGCAGGTAGTGAAGCAAACACCAAATCATTTTCTTCTCTGATTGAAAGAGATCACAAATAAAGAATGGTTTTTGATGCTAATCTATGGGCAATCACAACAGGGAAGGAAAGAAAAGATGTGGCAAGAGGTTTGGTCTATATTATGTGGGAGGACACTACCAATTGCTATTGCAAGCAATTTTAATCAAATTTGGAACGAAGTGGATAAAAAAAGGGGGGAAACCGATACAGGAAGCAGAGAGAAAACTTATGAGGCACCTTCTGGACTCTCTGTGCATGACGGAGGTATCCAATTTGGGCTTATGGTTTATGTGGTCTAATTGTTGGAAGGGAGAGGATCGGATATATGAGTGTTTGGATAGGGTGGTTGCAAACACAGATTGGTTCGAGATGTTCCCAAAGGCGGTGGTACGAAATTTACCAATTTTTAGATCGGATCATGGCCCTATGTTGATGGATACGAATGTTAGGGTGATGATGAGGGCCAGGAGACAGGCTAGGTGTTTTGAAAAGTTCTGGGTTAGGAAGGATGAAGCACGACAGATTGTTGAAAGAACATGGGCGGACCAAAATAATTACCAAGGTCAGGACCATTCGAAAATGGAATCTCCATGGAGCACGCTGGGTGACTTGATGGATGGTTTGCATAGTTGGAGCAAAAGAAGATTTGGTTACATGGAAAGGAGAATAGATATCTTACAAAAACAGTTAGAGCGTGTTCAGGGAAAAGTGGATGAACCGGATTTTATAAAAAGGGAGGAAAATCTAAAAAAGGAATTGAACGAGTTGTTGGAAGTACAGTATGAGTATTGGCATCAGAGATCAAGAGTCCAATGGCTGAGATATGGGGAGGGGAACACGAGGTTCTACCATGACTGGGTCAAGAAGAGAAGGGGTAGGAACTATGTATCTCAACTTAAAAAAGGAAATGGTGAATGGACTAGTGACCAGCAGGAGATGATGGAGTTGATGACGGATCATTTGGAGAGAGTGTGGCGGGATGTTTCGTGTTTTCCAAGTACTAGAATTGTAGAGGAGGAGGATCAGGAGAAGATTATATCACATATTGAGGAATTGCTGAATGATGAGCAGAAGGAGTGGTTGCAAAGGGAGTTTAGGGAGGAGGAAATTCAGGATGCAGTTTTTCAAATGGGGAAATGGAAGGCACCGGGTATTGATGGTTTACCAGCGAGATTCTATCAGGAGTATTTGGACATTCTGGGGAAAGATGTGATCCTGGCGGTCCAAGAATTCTTCAGAACGAGGAGGATGAAGCTGGCCTGGAATCAGACAATAGTTGTTTTGATCCCTAAGTGTCCAAATCCTGTGTAACCAAAGGATTTCAGACTGATAAGTCTGCGTAATGTTATTTATAAAGTGGTAGCAAAGGTCCTAGCAAATAGATTTAAGAGGGTGATTAATGATTTGATCTCTCCAAATCAAACGGCCAGTGTTCCAGGCAGATCGATCAATGAGAATGTGCTAGTGGCTCATGAGGTGTTGGAACATATGCGGAAAAGGAAAACAGGTAACTGATCTCTAGCAGCTTTATCCCTGGATATGAGCAAGGCCTACGATAGGGTTTCTTGGGCTTTCTTGGAAAAAATTCTTTAAAGATTTGGTTTTTCGGATAGTTTGATAGAGTGTGTTATGCAATGTGTGTCAACGGTGTCCATCAATGTCAAACTGAATGGTATGGTGTCTAGGACAGTTATACCACAAAACGGGCTACGACAAGGATGTTCTTTATCTCCCTTTTTATTTATTCTTTGCCAGCATACTTTATCAAAGCTGTTGCTCAAGATGGAAAGTTGGGGTGCAAAGGGATTCAAGTAGGAAGGAATATACCAAGGATGTCTCATTAATGTTTGCGAATGATTGCATAATATTTTTTTTAAAGTATCTATGGGGGTAGTACAATGTTTAGGAAATGTGTTGAACTTGTTTGCGGCTGAGTCTGGGCAACGAATTAATTTTCATAAGTCGTCCATTATGGTTAGTCCTAATACGGTTCAGGAATGGAAAAGGTTTCTGCTAGTCTTTTTTTAAATCCCTCAACTGGATGTAAAAGGGAGATATCTTGGACACAACCTGGATTTTTCAACACTTAAACCACAGGTTTTTAGTGAGTTACCACTGAAGGTGAAGAGTAAGGTGCAAGGTTGGAAGCATGATCAACTTTTAGTTATGGGTAGGGTGACTCTTGGCAAGCACGTTTTATCTACATTACCTTTGTATGTGTTAGGAGTGTTCAAGATTCCAAAGGCAACTGCCGATGCGATAGATAGGTGCTTAGCAAAGTTCATTTAGAAAGGAGACAAGGAAGGGAGAGGTATTCACTGGAAATCTTGGAAAGAGGTTTGTAAGTCAAAGTTTAGAGGTGGTTTGGGGATGCGTTCAATAAGGTGAATGAATCAAGCGTTGCTGGCAAAGATGGCGTGGAAAATAGTGTCGGAGAAGGATTCATTTTTCTCCAAGTTTTTAGAGCAAAGTACTGTAGACGGAAGGAGTTCTTACAAATGCAGGGTGGGCAAAACTGGTCTTGGGGTTGGAGGAGTATAATATGGGGCAAGGAACTTCTCTGTAAAGGTTTGCAATGGAAAGTGGCTAATGGGGTGAAGGTGGGGATAACGGAGAATTGGATACCAAATAGGTTTAATCCCCTGGTAGCAAACACGCTGTTTAATGACGGTAGCTTCACCCTCAAGGTATCGGATTTGATTGATGCTAATCGGAACTGGAGGACTCCGTTGATAAGGGTGATATTTCCACAGGAGCTGATCCCGAAAATTCTTGCTATTCATCTCTCAAAGGTCAGAATTGAGGGGGAAGATAAATTGGTTTGGGTGAGTGAGAAGAACGGGCAATACACGGTCAAGTCGGGGTATCATTTGGCACAAAATCTGGAAAAACAAAGAGAGCCATCGACCTTGTTGGGGCAGATTCAAGATGCCAATTCACAAGATGTAGTTTTCTGGAAAAAATTGTGGAGTTTAAAGATACCAATGAAGATGCTATTTTTCCTATGAAAAGCTTGTCATAGTATTTGCCTGACGGCGGATAAACTTTGGAGAAGGGGTATTATTATCCCAACGATGTGCTGTGAGTGCGTTGTGGAAGACGAGACGATTTCTCATGTTTTGTTGAGTTGTGAGCAAGCAAAACGAACATGGCGGTGTTCATGGTTAGGTTTCAATTTTGATGTTGGTCCTCCAATGGACTTCATAGACTAGTTTAAGGACTGGTTGTTGCGAGCACCGACTGAGGAAGATGTGATATTGTCTGTGTGTACATTATGGCAATTATGGAAGGCTAGATATGATACTATCTGGGTTGGTAGGCGCAGTAGTCCGGAGGATATCTGGAATTTGTCCATGGCGACTTTCTGGGAAATTCAGCAGACATAGGGAGCGAGTGAGGAGAAGGGGGGATAGAAAGGTTTGGTGCAAAGGAAGACCAAGGTGAAGGTAACATGAGTCTAATATGGGAATGGGACAATTTTAGACAACAGGTTCATAATCTTCCTGGGATCATTGCTTACGTGGATGGATCTTTCGTCGAGGGAAGGGAAAGAGCAGCTATTGCTCGAGTTGTGGAAGACAGGGTTGGTATTTGTTTATCTGAGAGGTTGATGGAGATATATGCTTATCCCCAGTGCACTCTGAATTGAAAGCGATTTTAGAGACTTTGTCTGATGCGACCAAAAGAGGATGGAATCGACTGGTTGTAGCCACAGATTCTTTATTATCAATGTGTGCCATCTTCGATCCAGAGAGTGCTTCGACTCAGATCAGAGACATTGCGGATGATATCAGATTTCTTGCTCACAATATGGATTCTTGTGTCTTTATCAAAGCTCCTTGATATGTTGTAGGCAAGATGCATAATCTGGCTTAGGCTAGAATGAAGGATCGTGTTTTATGTTAATGTTTCTTGTGTTGTATTGTTTTCTGTTTTCCTTCCATAATAATATTTCAGTTTTTACCCAAAAAAAAAAAAAAGAAAGAAGAAGAAAAGTTTCATAGAGACCCATAGAATGGAAGAGGCAATGACGAAGGAAGACCTTTGGATGAGCATGGGACACATATATACCATGCCAATTAGACCTTTAGTTCTTGCAGATAAAAGAGGTCTATTGGTGCATCACACCTACTTACCTTCTGGAGTTACTATCTGGGACTTGACACCAAAGAAGGACACTTCTACTCTAATGAAGCGACTTCTGGGTATACGTGACTGCTTGGTGCAAAAGGAATGATCGATACAGGGGGCTATTGACAGACTTGATGAACTACATAGGAATGCATTGGAGCCTATGGCTTACCACTACTTTAGACAGAAGGCGCAAAAGGTCAATTGGACGAAGTTAGTTTGGAATGGCCACACACCTCCAAAGTACTCATTCATTTTATGACTTGCTATTAAAGGGAGACTCCTTACCAAAAACCAGTTAGGATTTTTGAATATTGATTCGACATGCGACTTTTGCCATGGGGAGGAAGAATCAGTAGGGCACCTATTCTTTAAGTGTCCCACTTCAGCTGCCATATGGAAGATAGTCAAAGAATGGTGTGGGATAAGAAGAGGCATAACATCGCTACTAGCTACTCTAAAATGGATCCTGAAAGCTAGAGGGACGATATGGATCAGTAGGAAGAAACGATTGGTTTTTGTATGCACTGTATATTATATCTAGTTGTCTCGAAACCGGATACAGTTTGAGGGACAAGTTCTTATTCCTCTAAATATTGCACATAAGATCATGACACAAGTGTACAAGGTGGGATACGTCTTGTACCTAAGTGTCATGATTTTATAAGTATGATAGTGAGATAGTTTGAAATTTGTACACTTATATGTTTGCCGGGATGCTTAGTGATGGTGTAAAACCTTATGTTTTTGATCAAAGTAAATTTTTACACTCGATCCAAAAAAAAAAGAAAAGAAGAGGCCCATTGTCCGAATATAGTATTCGAAATCGGGTTATAATAGTATTCGGACATTTTCCTGTCACTAAAACCCTTTTCTCCTGCTCTTCTTCTCCGCTCGGCTTTCAAATTTGGACTTGAAAGCAGGAGTGTGCACTGTGCAGCCAACACCACCAGACCCATTTTGCCAAGGTTCTTCATGGTCCCACCGGATCTACTCTGTCGAGGTTGACTGGTGGCGTGTCGGAATTTGGTAGATTAGCCGGCGAATCCAAAAGTCCAGCACTCTGGGAGTTTTCAAAAACCGAGGGAGCATTCCAAGCATTGTTTGTGTCCAAAGAAAGAGTCGGCCAGAATCTCTACTTTCGAAGGTTCAATTTTCTGTCCTAATCTGTTTTCTTTGGCCCTAGACGTCTATTCCTTCCCTCTTTCCCCGGCTTACCGTGTACAAAGCGAAGCCATTACCATTACCTTTTGCATGTTCTTTCCCCAGATTTGAGAGTTTGCGTGTTCCCGACAATATCTGGATGTCAAAGTTCATGATGACATTTCCTTCCCAACGTAGTATTGAGTACATTTAACGTATCTAGAAGTATCCTTCCCACTCCCAACTCCTTCTGGCCTAAGCATTTTTGTTTATCAAAAACCATGGACAAATTCATCAATTCGTCGCTACTGAACCGAATTGTCTTTTATTTGGAGGCTAGTCCAGGAGACTCTTGGTTCGGTTATGTTTTTGACTGTGTCATCTGTGGGTTGTTTTGTGGGCTATTCAGTTTTTGAATGAGGTGAGGCAAGATGGTTGTTGTGCTATGACGTTCTTTGTATGTGTGTGTGTTTTTTTTTAATCCATTGATGCGAAGGGGTGGTGCTGATTAATTTGTATTGGGAATGATATGGATGGTATCAGATTTAACGTCCAACTAGTTTGGAGTTTGATTCATCATTAATACCACAGTGGGATGATTTCACTAACAAAAAGCAATATTAAATAATCTGATGATAGCCCTTCATGATGATTTTAGTTGTAGCTAGAGCGCTCTAGATTACAAGCCCTCATCCATAAAGGGTCCTTTTTTTTTTTTAATCTGAAGTAAAGGATTTCTATCATCCTTCCTACCCTTCTTTTTCTCGTGAATACTATTTTTTTAAATTTTTTTCCCTATCTTTCCAGCTTTTCTTATGTTTTTTTTTTTTTTTTTCTCTTTTTCTGTTACTGGTTGTTGTCACATACTTTGCATGTTATAGTTTTTGACATTTATGCATAAATTTATACTGAATGATGTTGGTGTTGTACTTTAGCAGCAAACATTGTCAGTTTTCTCTTGTTCATCACAGTTTTGAGCACAATCTTATGCTCTGTTTTAGCCTCTGTTTTGCTGGTACGAAATTTTAGTACTTGGTAACTAGTTTTATGTGTGTGCGTCCTTTTATGTTTAACTTCTGCTGAAGACCAGCGGCACCAGAATAATAAAGACAGGCTAGTAGTCCTGTTTATTGAAATCTCACATGGATATAGATGCTTTTACTCCTTGGATGTTGTATATTAGGAGGTCTATCATGTTACATGTTCCTCTATGTGAATACTGTCTTAAAGAATAATACCATTTCTGTTTAAATGCTGGGACATCTACTTGTTCTGATCCATTAAAGGGTTGTAAATCTATGATCTTACTGAGATATCAATGCTGCAGCTAAATTTATTCATTTTCATACATTTGGCCTACTTACTTTCTAACGAGAGAAATTGGCATTGAGTATTATCATCTAATTATGAGATTCAGTCATTTTGGTGGTAATAATCATAATTTCCTTTTTTTTTTTTTTACTTCAATGTATTTGGATGCTGAATGTACTGTTCCTGTTTATATATTTCAGTTGCCTTTTGGCGCTCAACTTTTTACTGTTTTGGAGTCTTCCATCTTTATGCTAGTTGAGGTGTCACTTCCACTTTTAACAAAATTCCTGAAATGTGTATAGACTTGGAAAATTGTGGACTTTTGAGTTTGTGGTCTTTTGGATGAGCAATTGGGCTGCTATTACTTTGTAAATGCTAGCCATCAATGGTGAAGATAAAAACACAATTTTCTGGTTGTCTTGAGTCATGTGTTTCCTGTATGGATTTGGTGTGAAATTTCCTCAAGATGGAAGGTGAAGACCTAACACTATACTTGATTAAACAAAATCAGTAATGAATGTATTAGAAAGAAGGTAGAAGTAGTCCCCATAGATGAAAAAAATGGGGGAAACGCATTTAAGGTGGTTTAGACATGTGTTTAGGAGACCCTTAGATGTACCATATCCATACGACATCTAGAGGCTGAAGAATTATTAATTCAAACTAAAAGGGGAAGGGAAAGAAAGACTTAAAAAGACTTGGAAAGAAACTATTAAAAACGACATCATTTATCTAAACTTAAACCAAAAAACATGTTTTAATAAAAAAACGGAGGTGAGATATGATCCATATAGCCAACCTCACATAGTGGGATAAAGGCTTAGTTGTTGTTGTGAGTCTATTGCTAATTGATTTTTATTTTATTTGATTCTAGTCTTTACATATTGCAGTCCTTATCTTTTTCCCTGGCATGTCTGAATGCTACCAAAAATATGTTTTTGTTATAGTTTCTGTTGCTATTTTAGTTGGATGGTATTTTCTTGTTTTTATCTCTGATGATTGGATATGCTTATTTTTAGGCATATGTTATGAATTCTGAGTTTTGAATTTTGTTCTATGTTTTTGGTTATTAGACTGTTGAATGAATTTTCTAATAGTATTCACTGGATCATTTAAAGAGGTTAAAATGCAGTTAAATATCATTGTTAACTTTTTAGTGAACTTTGGTTTATTAATCCCATCCATGAACAGGGATTAGGTGCATTTTGGGCCTTTTTCTCCTCCCCTTCTTTTGGGGTTGGGATTTTCTTTGGATAGAATAGCTGATTTATGGTTGTATACTCTTTTGCATTTTCATACTCTTTTGATATAATAGCCTGCTGAATGCTGACTGCCTGTGTGTCTATATCTTGTGATAGGAATCAGTTTTCAAATGGCATTCTTAGTTAATATCTCAGGTGATATCACTGTACGATGTCAACAGCAACTCCTTCTGCCATTATCTGGCCAAGGTATGACATCATCTTTCATCAGAAATCATGCTGCTAAAAGACTTCCCATGAGGCAAAAGTTTTTGGTTTCCATGTGCTCCGCTTCAACAATGTCATCTATCCAATCTCTTGAGCAGACAAGTTTAGTTGAAAGCTTTGGGCTTCCAATCATGGTAAGCACCGTAGACTTGTTAATATGACATAATAAGTCGTAATAAATCCTGGACTTGAACCAGAGACCTCGCCCGTGAAGTAAATCACCGCACCTACGGACCAACCAATTGTGAGAGAATCAATAGATTCCTTTTCGGGAGTGATTCATCCTTCCCAAACCCAGCATACAACTCTCAGTTGTACTGCGCTCTCCAAGTGTGCTTCCCCCTCCTCTTCCTTACCTTGACAAGTCTTTGTAAAATAACTCCAATGAGAAGAAAAAAGAAGGCATTAAGAGACCCTCCTGGCCTGTTGTTTTGCTTAGAATTATATTTGTAGCAACTAGCAATTTTTGTTCTCAAGCTCTAGCTTGCGTTGGGTAGTATATCTCACATTGTTCAAGTGAAGCTCTGAGTTGCTCAAGAGTAACTTGCATTAATTAGTATATTTGGAATTTATAGATTCTCAACAATGTCAAATGTTGGAACATTGTTATTTTGGAGAATGTCAACTTGCTTTCTGTATGTACATGCCCCTACTCAAAAATTTTTAGAGGAGCCGAACTTATTCTTCTACTGTTGGTTTCTGATTAGTAATTCTAATGGCATAATCATTCTTTTGGTCAATTAGACTGAAGGACAAAGAACTAACTCTTAACACAAAGAATTAAGAAAATGAGCATGAGGTATTTAAATGCTTATTCCTTGGTTAAAAAAATTGGGATTGATTATATCCATCACCAATTATCACAAATTCTGATATTCTATTATTGTACTTACATACTTTCAATCTGTGATATCCCTTCAGTATGGGGAAAAACAAAAGAGCATAATTACCATCAAATTTCAATACTTCAATTGATTGTTTATTTTATGCTTCACTAGTTTTAATGGATCTTGTGCTGTTGTGCATATTTGGAATTAACAAATTCTTGAAGGTAAATGGTTCTACTGGGAAAATGGGAAGGGCAGTTCTTGAAGCAGCTGATGCTGCTGGGCTGTATCCACTTCCAGTATCATTTGGTGGTCCAGAAGAATCAGGAAAAACCATACAAGTGAGTGGGAAGGAGATCAAGTTGCATGGCCCCTCTGAAAGAGAGAATGTTTTGTCCTCCTTATATTCAGAATATCCAAATCTTATCGTGGTAGACTACACAGTGCCTAGTGCTGTAAATGGTATTACAACATTTCATTTTCCTTAAGTTAAAAAAATAAAACAATTAGATTCACCTAACTTTATGTGAACAAACTGCTGAATATTTTTGAACTATGGGCAGTAATTACTAGCTTTTTTTCCCTCCTGTTTTGGTTTTATTGGTATCAAGATCTAAAATTGCATAGTTTGTGATCTGATTTTTCTGGAGAGTGACGTGAGAAACCAAGCCAAAGAACCAAAGCCAAAGGCATATCTAAACCTTATCTAGCACTTCTCCAAGAGGTTCAATTCCCAAGCCTTAGTCTTACATTTTTAGAAGGGAAGAAAAGAGAAAAAGAGGAAAAGAGAAAAAGAGGAAAAGAGGAAAAGAGGAAAAGAGATTTGTAGGTTATGTTGTGGGGGAGGGGAGGAAAAGAAGAGAAATCTTGAAGTGTTTCCTGCTTCTTGTTTGAGGGGTTTGAAAAGGATAATTTTGGACAGATTTGGTGTTATTACTTTCTTTTTTGACATGTTATATAAGGTGTTTTTTGAGAAAAATCTCTAAATATTTAAGAGTTCTGAATCTTAGTTTCTCTCATTTCTTTCCACATTTGGGAGAAAAATTTTTAACTACCGATCTCCCCTCTTTTGTCGTATTTCTCTCCAATTAGAGCTCTTAACAAGAGACATTGTTTTCCTTTTTTGAAGGTAGAAAAATCACTACAAGTAATGAAAAATGGTAAAGTGGTGGGTCTTGATGATATTCCAATTGATGCATGTCTTGGAAAAGTTGGTATCACATGGTTCGCAAATCTATTTAATTTAAATATGAAAACTAAAAAAATGTCTAATTAATAGAAAAAAGTTGTATTAGTATCTTTATATAAGAATAAGGGAGATATAGAAAATTATGCAAATTAGTGGAATATTAAATTAATGAGTTATAGTGTGAAATTGTGGGAAAGAGAAATAGAAAGAAGATTGAAAATTGAGACTAGTTTATTAAAAAATCAATTTGGTTTATTGTCTGTCTGGTATACAGTGGAAGCCATAAATCTACTAAGAATATTATGTGACATTATAGGGAGAAAAAATAAGATTTATGTATAATATTTATTGATTTTGAAAAGACATGATAAAGTTAATCGTGATATAATATGGTAGGTATTATAAAAGAAATGAGTTAGAGTAGCTTGTATAAAATTTGTGAAAGATACATATAAAGATGTAACAAAATGTGTAAGGAAGTAAGTAGGGATATTAGGCAAATTTCTGAATACTATAGGTTAGTATTAGGGATCTTCTTTTAGCCTATGCCTTTTTGCCTTAGTAATAGACAGGCTTACTAAGCATATGTAGAGTTGTAGATAACAATTTTTGAATGTATATTATTTGTACACGATATAATTATGATTGACGAGATGAGAGGAATGAATATCAAGTTAGAAGCTTTGGAGGAAAGCATTAGAGTCAAAAGGTTTTGGTAAAATTGAATATATAGAGTCACTTTAGTAATTATAGGAGAAGCAATAGAGTAAATGTGAAAATTGGTTGGCATGAATTAAATGTATCTCAAAGTATTATTTAAATACTCCTTCCGTCCCAAAAAAAGAGTCCACTGTCAAAATTTTTTCTTGTCTCAAAAAAAGAGTCCACTTTCAAATCAAACTCCTAAAATATCCTTACTAATAATAATAGTGTATACTCACAATTAAAAAGTAAGGAAAAAAGTGTTAAATTATACATTTAGTTGGTGCATTCAGTGTGTTGTACCGAATAACTAATAAAAAGTTGTACCTAAACCAAAGTGGATTTTTTTTTTGGGACAGGGAGTATTTAGGATTTATCCTCCAAGAAAATGGGGAAATTGATAAAGATGTTATACATGGAATTTAGGCAGGTTGGAATAAATGGAGTTGTGCATTCTCTATGCTTTATTATTGTAAAATACTGGTGAAATTGAAAGGAAAATTTTATAAATCAGCCATAAGACCAGCGATCAGTTATTATATGTGATAGAGTAGCTTACTGATTATTTAGTTGAAAGGTACCTGCAATTTCTTTAAGCAATGTTATATGTGAACAGAAAATGCTGAACTTTATGCCAAAGTTGGAGTGCCATTCGTCATGGGGACTACTGGTGGAGACAGGGAAAAGCTGTTTAAAACTGTAGAAAACTCTAATGTTTATGCAGTTATTTCCCCACAAATGGGAAAGCAGGTACAACAAAGTTGGCCATAACTTCATCGATTCATTTCTAATATGGTTACACTGATAGATAACATTGCTTTTCATTTTTTACAACCAGGTAGTAGCATTTCTTGCTGCGATGGAAATAATGGCAGAACAATTTCCTGGAGCTTTCTCCGGGTATAGTCTACAGGTATTTATTTGACACCTGGTGTGGCTAAGAATTTTACTAAAACTTACTTGGCTAGTCACTTCCCAGCCACATCTTTAAGTCAAATCGATACCTAATTGATGAATGAATGTGTTTAAGCTTACACTATCTCAATTACATGCATAGGTCACTTAATTTCTCTATAGAACACAAGTTAAGAAAATGCTTAGTTGCTTACAGTTTCTTAACTGTCCTGTTTGAGAAATCCTTATTATTATTATGGGTACCTACTAATTTAGGTAGCTATCGGACACTGAACACCTGCTTGGACATGTCAGGAAGTTCCCAATGTATATAATGAAAGGAAAATGCTCTAATTTATTAATTACTGTGGCAAAAGAATTTGCAATGGTAAGTGGGTGATATTTGAGTTTTCAAGTTGAAAACAGTTGCAAACCTTCATTATGAGTTTTCGGTGACATCATGCAAGAAAAAACTTGTGTTCAGTGGAAAAACCAATTACTGAGTCTTAACTTCTTATGAAGCTTTGGAAATCTATTTGCTATTTGCTTGTTTGACATACTCTAGTGCAGCCCAGAGAAGTGTCTTTAACATAGTTTAGTTGTTTGTGAAGGCTAGCTACCTTGGAGGCACAATTGTGCTGAAGCTCAAATAAGCCATGTTCTATATTTTGGCTTAACTGAAGACTTTCTTTTGGTTAGCATGTCTGAAAACCTAGAGAAAGGTCATCATCATCACCTTTATCCCAAACTAATTTGGGTCGGCGGTCGATGAACCAAGGACATAAATCCATAAAATAAAATAAAATAAATAGATAACTAAATAGATAAATAGATAAAGAAATAAATAAAAATGCCAATGATCTTGAATGTTTAAAAACCTAGAGAAAGGTCCTTTGGATTTAAATATTTTTGTGGTTTGGTATAACAAACTGATTTATGAAGATCTAACTCTTTTTTTTCAGCGATAATCATCATAACGATCTTGACTGTTTTCTCCAAAAGTTTTGTCTGCTTTGGCAATTCTTAAGCTTACTTGATAATTTTAACATTAATATCTTCGACAATTGTATATGTCAAAAATGAACTAGGATTACTTTATTTAGATATTTCCTTGCCTTTTGAAAATGGTTACAATACTAAACTGTATGAGGTCAGTGAAAAACTGTTTTGTTTGTAATTGATTGTTGAATTGAGGGAAATTAAACAGGTACTTGTATTACATTCAATATAGAGGCAAATTTGTCCAGTCCAGACTTATACTGTAATATTATTGGTAATTGCTGCTTTTACTAGAGTATCTGTTTCAAAAGCTAGCAAAACTTACAGCAGTATAATTTTAAGGCAAAGTGTTGAGACTGTTTGTTTGATCTCCAATATATAATTAATATCAAATGCAAAATTATTTTTAATGGGAAGAGACCTCCCTGAGGCTACTGGGAGTGGAACTAGACTGTATGATAGATTCAATTGATTCAGCTGAATTAAAACTAATTTTGTGCAATATGACACATGTAATAAGCATCCCTGAGTTTGAGGAAAAAAGACCTCATCTTCCCCCTTTTAGCATGGGTGGTGAAAGCAGATTCAATGCTCAAGTGAGTTGGGTATTGTTTAATGGAAACATTTTGTTTATTAAAAAACGTGCAAACATATCAAATTTTGATGTTAATAAATGTACCTAATGAAGTCTAGAACCAGCATGCTCGTTGAAATGAAGATTACATCTTAAATTTGCTGAATATTATTTATGCCTTGTGAAAGTTAAAAAAATTGTTGAAGTTTTGTTTTACTTGGTTGTGGATGAGGTAATGGCTGATCTTGTTTCTTAAATACAATCATACTTGAGTAGTTAGCGTGTAGTAATGTTGTCCATATATCTGCTGGATGGTTTCCTCGTAGTGTTGAGTTTTCAGCAAATTGACAAGAGATTGGCTCTCAATTCAAAAGCATGCATAAATTCTAGTACAATGTGCGACAATAGGATGTGCTCTCTTAAATGGCATAGGTTGTATGCTACATCTGTTGTTGCTCTTAGCGATCTACGGACTCTGTAGTGGTGAAATTCTTGATGCTTGTATATGCATAAATGCATTATTTAGCTGCTATCTCACAAAAAAGCATGGTGGCTCGTTTCCTTCTTTAGGTGATAGAGTCCCATCAAGCTAATAAGAAGGACACATCTGGTACTGCCAAGGCTGTCATCTCATGCTTTCAGAAGCTTGGAGTCTCATTTGAAATGGATCAGGTTGTTACTTGCAATCTAGTACAAAATATCATTTGGAAATTTGTTCCCTACATTGATATGTGCCTGTGGTCATTGTGAAGATGACTTTATCAATTTTAGTTGAGTAGCTTTGACATTTACAACTTGTGAAATTCAAACTTTTTTATGCTTCATCAAAGTGTCTCATAACATGCCTCTAACAGCAGTTGGTGGGAAATGGAAATCTCTTATTATTGCCTGTTTACTTCACTGATTTACCCCAGTTTGCTGCCTGCTTTTATAGCTTCATATTTCACAGGCCTCAAATATTTTAATTTTATTCTCATCAATTTTCTTTTTTGGTTTGGGCAATTTGAATATTTAGGCTCCAAACTTTTATTCCGATATAAATGTCGTGCTGTTGGCAAAACTATACTGTTTTATCTGAAACTTTTGTCTAGTTTTATGATTAGAAATCCTTCTAAGTTATACAAAAACCCAATCTGTTGATGATTTTGGACCCAATCTGTTGATGATTTTGGTTGCTTTTAATTGTACTTGAAACTCCTTTTGCTTCATGAATTGTAGTTTTTAATTTTGAATGTATACACCAATGTTTCCTCATAAAATTTGCTGCCTGTGCAAAGCAGAAATGGTTCAGGATAGTAAAATAATGGCTGTATATAGCAAATTCTTAAAGAAAGCTGCAGAGCATGCGTAGAAATATTATTGAACTTTAGACTGTGTTGTGACTGATACCTTGATCTGCTTTTCTAAACTTTTTTACTAGATACAACAAATAAGAGATCCCAAGCTACAAAGAGATATGGTTGGTGTCCCAGAAGAGTATTTATCAGGCCATGCGTTCCATATGTATAACTTGACATCACCTGATGGAACGTAATTTTCTGACCGTCATTTTGGATTTTTCTGCCCTTTTTTTTGTTATTTTAAAATCTCATTACTGTAGTTAGAAAGTGTTGAAAGTCTTGGAACCATGCATTGTTACAGTGTTTCATTTGAGTTCCAGCATAATGTTTGCGGTAGATCAATATATGCAGAGGGTACAGTTGACGCGATTCTTTTTCTCGCTAAAAAGGTATTTTAGCTTCCCCATTACTGAATCTACTTTCTAGCAAGACTTGCTTGTTAGTTCTTTTGAAATCTTGCTGGGCAAGAATGCACCGTGAGAATCCGCAAGCAACAATAATTTTTCCAACCATGTTTATGTTGCATAAAAAAGTTCTCATGTAAGTGTAGCTTCAAATATTGGTACGCTGAATATGGAAGTGTTTCTGGAATGCAGGTTCAATCAAAAGCAGAGAAGCAAATATATGACATGATTGATGTGTTGCGGGAGGGTAATATGAGATGAGTGCTCTGTTAGATTCCTTGAATTTGTGTTTTCATAGCAACTGTAGTTTTAGAAGTTTTTGGACGTAGGGATGGCAATTTTCTGTGATTTGCCCGGTCTTCATGTAATTGTTATCAAATTGTTACAATGCTTTAGAATCTTTTGACGAAAAATTATGATGCAATGCAAATGATAAAAGCAGATGATAAAAAGTTGTTGCTTATAGCATTTGCCATTGAAGGCAATATAGATAATTAGAGGATTTTTGCACAGCGTGCGAAGGTGTCTATTTGTTCTTAAGTAGTTTAATTAATCTAATTAATTATAAATATGTATTTATATTTTTTTCTTGATGGATTAATAATTCATTAGAATTAATTATGATTTATAATATTAGGTTAAAAGTATATATTGGAAAATCATTAAAATGAAGCCTTTTATTATAGTATTTTCTTAATAACAAGTATTTAATCCTTCAAAATTTGTGCATTCATGATATCCTATAATCCCTTAAAAATATTAAAGGAACAAGTATTTTCTTAGTAATTCCATTGCCTTCTGGAAGAAAGAACAAGAAGGTTCGATTTAGATATTTTTCATCATTCGCAAGCCATATTGCCCAGCAAGAGCAATAGTCTTTTTAGTTGGTCTCCTAACCTTGCAAATGCATTTGGGGCTAAGAAGGGTAGGGGTTTAAACTCTCACAACGTTATTCTCCCTCCCCTTTGATCTTCCTCCCTCTTGGTGGGGATTTCACCCCGCACAGATAGGATAGGATCTACTCAAAATGATAGGTGTAGGACAATTATATTAGAATAGGATTCTTGTAATGAAATAAAGATTCTTAAAAAAAAAAAATGCTTGCAATGACATTATAAGAGATTAAGCATTCTGTGTTTTTATTCTGTTCAGCATTAATATTTTTGGAAAAAAATATTTATTATATTATATTTTATCGAGATAATGAATTTAGTATGATTAATGATTTAAGAATTTAGGCATTCATAAATGTTAATTTGTAATTGTGTAGGAAGTGTGAATTGTGTTAGTATGGCAAATTAAAATTTATTATTTAACTTTATAAAATTTTGTTGATTGTTCATCTATTTATATTGAACATTAATAAAATAGTTATTCAAGACAATATAATAATCATTTATTCTATTTTATTCAATTTATAATGTCAAGAATATAAATTTTCCACATCGTTTTTGTAGTCATTATTATGAAAATATAATAATGACTAAAAATCTATCTAAACATTGAGATAGGAAAAAAAAAATAAAAATAAAAAGAGAAAGAAAAAGACACGCACATCTAAAATAATAGACGAACCGTGTCGTATTGCGTAAATAGTGCTTATATTCTCCCTTTTATTATATATTTAACAAAGAACAAATGAGTCATCACAAAACAAGCAAAAACAGAGCAATAATATGAAAAACATATGATTTCTCTTCACCAATCTTGTATTGTCTCGAGTGCAATATTTCTTTACAAATAAATGCATTCCACATGTGTGATTCAAATGCACCCATTATTGTATCTTTCCTTTTTTAGAATTTAATCAGCGTCATCATCACTAACTACTTTTTTCAACTTATTCCTATAAACAACAGCTCAATTTAGAAACAGCTACTAAGATTAGATATAATAACAAAGATTTAACTAATACGCCAATATAATTGCATATCATAAATCTTCTTTACTAAGGTTCTCTATTAAAGATGGTTGGCTGATAATTGAAACTGTAGGAGCTTTTTGTCAGCAAAGGGCAGCTAGCAGCAAAATTTTTATTTCATGGTGTCAACACCTAAAATTAAGAAGCTATTACCTTTAGAAAGAAATGGTCAAGCACAAACTCTCAACATATTTGACTCAAAGAGGCTGTCGAACTTAATTATTTCCTAGAAAAAGCTCCCTCAGCACTTGGTATATAATGGTCAAATGGTAAATGAAATGGAAAGTTACAATTATGAAAATACATACTTGTATTAGCTCACGCAACAAGAATACAAGACTGTGAATGTCACTGAAAGCCAATGAAGAAACTTACTGATTTAGCTTATTTAACAGATTTGATACTGAAAGCCAGCTTTAATGTGGATAACTAAATCTCCAAGTCCTCCATAATGTGCATACTATAAAAGCCGCTGTTTGCATTTTCCATTATAATTAAACCTATGCAGACTCTCATGTCCTTAAAAGAACTATCAATCCAAGTAATGCCATCTTTGAGATTAGAAAAACACATGATCATGAATAAATAAAAAGGTAAAACTTTGGGTTCCAACAAGGGCAAAACAATGTCAAATAAATTGTCCCTCATAAAAATCTCAACTCTAAGATTGTACCTTCAGTCCCACAACCATGAATCAAATTATCTAGAATGCTACAATCTACAAGTGTTTAAATATTAAGTGCAATAGCTTCCCACCTCCCACTATCCATAACGAGTTTAGATAGCAAAAGCATATTTACATCGATTCTCCTAGAACTCTGAAAAAACCAATGAGATTGGAAAAGCTTACTGGCTTGAATTGTGAAATTTTTGTTAGGGATCCCACTTTTAGAATAAGGGTGATTATAGTCTCACTAAAAGCTTTAAGTACATTCAAAACAAGAAAGAAATTATATAGGTTGCAAAAATATCATTTTTATTTGCCAAACCAACACTTTTGATAAAAGAAAAAAAAAAAAGGTGACATACAATTTGGTCCTAGGGTTTTGTTTGGATTTATTGCAAATACTACTTTTTTCAACTCTATTTCATCAACTAGTATCATTTTTATGATAGGCTAGAATTTATGGGAAAAAAAATTAAGGTGATATACCATTTGGTCCTAGGGCTTTGTTGGGATTCATAAAAAATAATGCTTTCTTCATCTCTATTTCAACAACCGACCTTAAGAGTTTTTTGATTCGTGTGTGTAGTTTTTTTTTTTTTTTTTTGAGAGAGAGAGAGAGTCCTTGTAGCACTTCTTCCTAATTTGAAGAACAAGGCACCCTAAATGTTTGTTGTAGAAACAAAATATTTTCTATTCAATTTCTTTTTTATCCTTGCCCCAGCTTTGATCACACTTTGGTAGGGTACTATTGTTGTTCTCTTTTCTTTTTCCCCTTTATTGATGCATGAAAGAAAGCTATGTTCTTATCTTCTTTTAGCCAGGTTTATCTAGATTTTTTACTCTGAAAAACCTCATCATCCTTATGAGCTTGGTTGTGCTTATTGTTCTCTTTTTTACCCTTCTGACTTAAAGTTGATTTCTCAATAAATCTCAACTAATTTTTACATTGCTAGATTCTCCTCTTTACATTCAATTGCAAACTTTTATTCCATTTTAGCAAAACTACTCTACATGTCTTGATTTTTGTCTGGAGTTTGAACTATAAAGACACCTATATATTTGCTCCCATACATTTTCAATGACATACTGACGGGTTTGTCGAAATCCGCAAAATTAATCACTGATCTCTATCAATTACAAATTGATTTTGCAGTGATAGTGGATTAGATCAAATTCTAAGAGAACCAACAATATAGTTTTTAAGTTTTAAAACAAGTAAAAATAAAACTGGGGGATTTTGGAATTAGTAACTACTTAACTAAATTTTAGCAAATAATTTAAAATAAATAATCAAACAGAGAAATAGAGGATAAAATATAAATTACCAAACTTTTGATCCAAGAGCATAGTTTCATTCAATTGCACCACTAATCATAGGTTACAAATAATTATCTTGCAATTTCAAATATTTAACTTGAAAACTTATTAAGATAGTCGTAATAAACCTTCTATTTTCCTAAAGTAATTGACTGAACCCAACATCTAATTCAAAACTTATCATTAATTGATTGAGCATGATAATGTTCCATATCAAATTAATGATAGCATTAAGATTAATAAAAATAGTTAAACTAAAATTAAATAATTGAGGTAGTTGCAATTAATTAATCTTGTTCCATTGATTCTCCTAGATTAAGCATACATATTTTGATTAATAGACATAAATAACTTAGTTGCTACTTGTACTACTCATTTATGATAATTACGGATCATTAAACTCATGGATAGTAATAGAATAAAAGATGAATTATTTTGTTAGATTAAATAACATCAATTATTCATAGAAAATAAATCAAGAATCAACAAATACTTGAATTAAAAGCAAGAAATATAAATAAAACACAAAAACTCACAATGATAGCAATTAAAATCAAAACATCTCTTGCATAAGAAAATAAGTGTTTAGCCACTCATGGTGACAAACATAGCTCCTTGAATTTCTTAAAAGATTAACTCTAAAATACAAAGAAGATGTGAGAAACGTGTGTTTGATGGTGGAGGCCCGTGATGATGACTATTTCAGACACCTTTAGGCTTTGTTTTTAGAAGAAAGATAACTACTAAAAATATGGTAAGAATACCAATTCGAAGAGGATATCTAACAATCAAGTTCTAATCTAAAAGCAAAGATAAACAAAATAGAAAATATTCTTAACTAAAATAAAAGTCTTGTCTTCTAAATTTTTGCTGCAGTCCAACCCTCTTTCCTTCTTGCAATCAATCATCCAAAGTTTCTTTTTTGTTCAAAATTTGCCTAACTTATTAGTTGGTTGGGTGTGCCCACGTCTTTCACCGAGAAGTCTTTTTGTTGAAATTTTGATCAACTGAATGGGCCCACACCTAATGGCATGAAATCTTCTACTCCCAATCTTCCCAAAAACATTGCTCCTTATCGCATTTTTCTCCAAATCTCCATTTTCAATATCTAAAACAAAATATAACCAAATCAATCAAATTCAACCTAGAATCAACCTAAAATTGGAAGAAATATGAACAATAAATATACATATTTTGAGTCCTATCACATATTGAACTTCTTTTTGTTCAACACATCTTTTGTCAAAATAGAATTTTCACTTAATTTTCAGGTTGCTAGGGATGCCATCTAATACTAGCATATTGTGGTCTGAGTCCTCACCTTGCATCTGTATAATTTTTGCCTTTGGGAAATGTTGTGTCCATCTTATATTTGCTAGGCCTCTTTCTAGTAGTTTCTTAATCTCATTATCTTTTTGTTAGTGGTTGCACCATGTCCATGGTTGTCTTTTGAAGCTTAAATCAATAAGTTGTCTCTTGTTTATGAAATCCTTGAAGCCATAGAGGCTAGTCTCATCTCTTTGCCTTCCCTCTATTTTAATTAAATGTGGTAATATCATTAAATCCCGTATTATGATCCATTGATCTTTTCACAAAAATTTCCTTCTTCCTTCTACTATTTTTTTCCTTATTCTTTCATCTATAATAGTATAATTGCTAATGTACTTTCAATACTTATTGCATCCTATGTCCAAGATTTTCTACTCCATCATGGAGGTAGTTGAAAGGATCTTAAAAACCTTTACTTTCTTCCTCCTAAAAGTAGTCATGCTATCTATCTTATCGAAGACATTACAAAACTATTTTTAAATTTTAGTTTTTTTTTGCATTTTTATCTTGATTTTTTTTCATTAAGAAATAGTAATATTCTTAGAGAGTAGAGCTTCACATTCTTTTCAAGTTGGGAAAAGTTAAGGCGTTTCCGAGCCCATAACAATTCCACATCAAAATATTCATTGGAAGCTTGAGGACAACTGGACAAATATGAATGGAGGACCAATTTGGAACAACCCTCCTTGCTTAGCAAGCCAAAATGGAATTTTCTCTATTTAAGGTATAGTTTATAATTTCATCTCTTTCCAAGGATGAAAACCAAAGAAAAGCCAACAAATTACTCACTCACCTCTCAAATTCTTCCTCGTCCAAGCTTTGCAAAGCCTAAGGGCACCCATAGCAGCCCCTTTTGGGGTTGGTTGCGGGTGGCCATGGCCACGCCAAGTCAGCATTTTTGCAGACTTGGCGTGCTACAGTACTCCAAAGGCCGCGGTTTGTAGCCTCTGCAACGGCCCCGAACCACAGCCACAAAAATTTTTTTTTGGCTAGTTGGGATGCAAAATGATCCCGTTTTGGTCAGTGTGTCAGCGGTCAGCGCGTCAACAATTTTTTTTTTTTTTGGAATTGCCCTTGTGAAATGACGCCGTTTGGCGTTTTAAGAGCACCAAACGGCGTTGTTTCTATAAAAAAAAAAGGGAAGAAGGAGTTGACAGGCCACGTGTAATGCCTGTTGCAAACCATCCAACGGTTTGTAACGGGCATTTCAGTCCTTTTTAAAAAAAAATTAAAAAAAATTTACCAACGGCCATAAATTTTGTTTCTCTATAAATTGACATGCATTTTGCATATTTTTTTGTGCAAAATCTGATTTTCTTATTTCCCAAACTCTCTTAAAATCTCTCTTTTCTTCCAAAAATGGATCCAATTTCTTATGATTTTGACTCAATTTTTTCAGAAATGGACAAGTTGTTGGATGAAACTTTTGTGGAAATTTACGAAGCTAGTGTAAATGTGGAGAATGCAGAACATACTACAAGGTCTAGAAGAAGGCATAGACGAAATGAAGATCCTAATCGTTGTCCAGATAGGGATCGAGAAGCCTATCAAATCTGCCTTTGGAATGATTATTTTCCCAAATGTCCTATATATGATGCCAGGCAGTTTAGAATTCGACTCAGAATGGATAGAAGCCTCTTATTACGTATGGTGGAAGGACTACAAACTTCTCACTACTTTCAACAATGTCCTAACGCAACTAGTAGAATGGGTTTTACACCTTTACAAAAATGCACAGCTACATTACGAATGTTGGCCTATGGTAGTTCTGCGGATTCAATTGATGAGTACTGGCGCATTGGTGCGAGTACGTCCAGAGAGTGCATTTCCCATTTCTGTCAAGGCATTGTCGATGTGTTTGATGTTGAATACCTGAGGAGGCCAACCCCGGCAGATATGAGAAGGCTATTGCATATTGGTGAAATCTGCAGATTCCCGAGCATGATTGGAAGCATTGACTGCATGCATTGGGAGTGGAAAAATTGTCCAGTGACTTTGAAGGGTATGTATCAAGGGCGTGATGGCGCAGCTACATTAATACTCAAGGCTGTAGCTTCCCAAGATTTATGGATTTGGCATGCATTCTTTGGTGCTCCAGGTTTGTGTAATGATCTAAATGTGATTTATCGTTCCCCTATGTTTAATGATGTATTACTTGGTAGAACACCGACCGTTCAATATACGGTTAATGGCCATCAATATGACATGGGATACTACCTAATGGATGGTATATATCCCAAATAGGTGTCTTTCATCCAATCAATCCCAATACCACAAACAAATAAACATAGATTATTTTCGCAATGCCAAGAAGCTGCTCGAAAAGATGTTGAACGAGCGTTTGGAGTGTTGCAAGCACGTTGGCGGATAATTAAAAATTCAGCACTCACATGGGATGGGGATATATTGCATCGTATCAAGAATGCATGTATTATAATGCACAATATGATCGACGAGGATGAACGAATTAATTATGAACATTACGTTAATCCTTCAACATTCATTGGGGAACAACCAGAAAGCAGCAATAGAGCGGGAGGAGATAATAATACTCCGCAATTATCGACGGGAAGAGTTTTCAACATGAATAATTATTTGATGAACAGGGATCAACTTCGCAATAGAGAAATCCACAATGAGTTGAAAATGACTTGATTGAATACATATGGTAGCGTTTTGGTGGAAATCACATATGATACTGGAAATTAGTTTCATGTTTTAAGTGTATTATTAAAATTTAATTTTAATGTAATGTCAATTTATTTTCCATTAATTGTTTTACGTATTTCATATTTAATTTAGAGTATTTATTTTTATTTTTAAGTGTATTATTAAATTTTAATTTTAATATAATGTAAATTTATTTCCCATTAATTGTTTTAAGTATTTCATATTTAATTTAGAGTATTTATTTTCATTTTCAAGTATATTATTAAATTTTAGTTTTAATGTAATGTAAATTTATTTTCCATTAATTGTTTTACGTATTTCATATTTAATTTAGAGTATTTATTTCCTTGTTTTAAGTGTATTATTAAATTTTAATTTTAATTTTAATGTAAATTTATTTTTCATTAATTTTTTTAAGTATTTCATATTTAATTTAGAGTATTTATTTTCATTTTTAAGTGTATTATTAAATTTTAATTTTAATGTAATGTAAATTTATTTTTCATTAATTGTTTTAAGTATTTCATATTTAATTTAGAGTATTTATTTTCATTTTTAAGTGTATTATTAAATTTTAATTTTAATGTAATGTAAATTTATTTTCCATTAATTGTTTTACGTATTTCATATTTAATTTAAAGTATTTATTTTTATATTTTAAGTGTATTATTAAATTTTAATTTTAATGTAATGTAAATTTATTTTCCAAAAAATGTTTTTAATAATGGCTAAAAAATTATTAAAACTGTATTATTAATGTAAAAAAAATTGATAATGGCTGCATGAATAGTGAAAGCCAAGCCAACTAGCATGGGTTATTTTTTATGATGGCTGCGTGAATAGTACTTGCTTGGCTATGAGCTAATGTGGTGCTGATGTGGCACTGATAGCATCCACAACAACCCTTTTTGGGGCTAGCTGCGGGTGGCCACGGCCACGCCAAGTTATCATTTTTGCTAACTTGGCGTGCTACAGTACTCCAAAGGCCGCGGTTCGTGGCCTTTGCCACGGTCTTGAACCGCAGCCATGAATTTTTTTTTGGTCAACTTGGATGCAAAACGACTCAAAAGGCATCGTTTTGGTCAGTGTGTTAGTGGTCGGTGTTGACACACTGACCAAAGCGCTGATGCGCTGACTCACATGTCAGTGCGTCAACATTTTTTTTTTCTGGATTTACCTTTGTGAAATGACGCCGTTTGGCGTCTTAAGAGTGCCAAATGGCATTGTTTCTTAAAAAAAAAAGAAGTTGACAAGCGACGTGCCCATTGCAAACCATCCAACAGTTTGCAACGGGCATTTTAGCCATTTAAAAAAAAAAATACCAACATTCATAAATTTTTTTTTGGTATAAATTAATATACATTTTGCCTATTTTTGGTACAAAATCCAATTTCCTTATCTCCCAAACTCTCTCAAAATCTCTCTTTGCTTCCAAAAAATGGATCCTTCAAACCCTTTTGGAAACAATCCATTCTATGGAAATAATCCTCCATTCTGTCAACCATCGTATAATATTGGTCAATTTCCTTCTAATTCTCAAAATCCTACCCAAATTCCCCAAAATCCATCTCAATTTCCACCTAATTTTCCAAGCAATCTTGCAATGTTTTAAGTTCCAGGGTTTCAACACTGCATGATGTCCAATTTTAATTATCAAGCTTATAATGAATATGCCTCCGGAGATGACGGAGATTTTGCGGAACAGGATGTCAACGTATCCAACCTGCAAATGCAAAACAAGACGAAGTTTTGGTCACTTGATGAAGACACGGCTCTAATTTCGGCATATATTAACATCACAACCAGTCCGAAAATAGGTACATCTCAAAAGAGTTCTACGATGTGGAAGGATATACTTTCACAATATAGAGCCGCTCGGGAAGACAAACCCAACATCAATCCTAGAAATTTGGCCCAGATTAGATCTCGGTGGAGGAGAATTTCTGCAGCTGTGTTAAAGTGGGTTGAAATTTTTGTAGAGTCGGAAAGGTTAAAAAGAAGCGGAATGAATGATCAAGGTGTGCTCTGAAACGCACTCACCATAGGGGAGCATTCAAATAAGGGTTCAAAGTTTCAATTTATGGAGCATTGGAAGTTGTTGAGATCTTTTCCCAAGTGGGAATCCTGCATTGGAAGAAATTTTCCTACTTCAAATGTACCATTTGATGATTCAAATACCCCCGAAACACCAAACACTGCTAGTAGCAGGAAGAGATCGCGCACAGATGAAGATTTTATCAACCTATCGTCTCCAATTGGCGAACAAGTTCCATTCAATTTAGAAAACACTACTACTAGTTCGGTAAAACGGCCAATGGGTGTGAAAAAGTCTAAAAGTAAAGGAAAACAGAAGGTTGGCATACAATTATTTTCGAATAGTCCTCAAATTGAGAGGATGGGCTTATCCTTCCAAGAGAGAATAGTGGTCGAGAGGGAGAAGATTGCTTTGGATATGAAAAAAATAGAGGCCGATAGAATTGCTCATCAAGAAAAAATGGAGGCCGAGAGAATTGCTCATCAAGAAAAAATAGAAAGGATGAAACATGAGCAAAAGTTCATAGCTTGGGTTGCTTTTGCAAACTGTGGAGAAAAAAATTTATTAGACGTAGAAAAGAAAATGTTTCATAAACTTAGTGAAAGTTTAGGGATGTAGTAGTAATTTATTTATTATGTTTTAGTATTTAATTTTTCGTATTTATTTTTATGTTCTAAGTGTATTATTAAATTTTAATTTTAATGTAATGTAAATTTATTTCCCATTAATTTATTTTCGTATTTCATATGTAATTTAGAGTATTTATTTTCATTTTTAAGTGTATTATTAAATTTTAATTTTAATGTAATGTAAATTTATTTTCCATTAATTGTTGATGACAATTACCACCATTGTCAGTCATGTGTTGATGGCAATTACCAGCATTGTACAGAGGTGAAGTGGTTTTAAACAGGAAAGTTGATGAGAGTTGAAGATGAAGCCTGATGTATTCTATTTTCATTATGTTGTTTGATCTTATAAACAAATTTGCATTTCATCATTGAGTACAGTTGATAGCACTCGAGCTCAACGAGCTTGATATGTTTATCTCTTCATAACTCTTTAATATTATATTTGATTTCATAATCTTAATCGCTGTCTGAGTGTTTTTTTTAGGTGAAATATAAGTAAACTTTTGTCCAATGTCACTTTTATATGCACGACAGATGTAGACACCATCTGCCTGGTTTTTATAAGTTCATTTCAGATGGATGGAAGATATTGTCCTTTCTGCATGGGATATTATCCTTTTTTTTTATTGTTTGTTTGATTCCTTTGAAGTTTGCTTTCAAACATTATTTAAGAAATAACTTGATTATAGTGGCTGAGTGATGTTCCTTATTTTTATAGCTTTTATAGATTTTGTTAGGTTAAAATATATTATTCAAGTATGATCCTCCTCTATTTTCAGAAACTGCATTAAAACTTGACACTTTGGTTGGTGACATGGAAGATGCAGTATCTGCAATTGTAAATAGAACACTGAGAAGGCAGCCATCAAGAAGCAATGCAAAAGTGGGTATAATTAGGTATGTGGAAAGTAAAAGACTGAGAAAGCACTTTCCTGATTTTGCATTCTTCTTCCTGCCTCTCTACAGGACATGCGTGTTGTGTGATTAGAACCCTTAAATTGATTGAAGACCATCTGACTAGCATTAAAAAGAAAAATCCGCAGTGGACCCTGCTTGTATCAGCCGTTGATCACAGAGTACATCGAGCTTTGGCCCTTCTAAGACCTCAGGCGGTCGCTGATCATCGAGCTCTTCTTGCTTCAATCAAATGGCCACCACCTCTGTCATCTTTGAATTCATCGAGCCTTGATACCAAGGGATCAGCTGATGTCCAAAATCCCCTGCTCACAGTGCAAGGGGACCTCAAACAACAGTACTGTGAAAGCTTTCTTGCCTTACGTAATTTGCAAGAGTTGCAAAGATGCAGAAAATCTCGCCAACTTGAAGGGCACAATAGAGAAGTTGCTTTGAGGCAGCCTCTTTGGGCTATTGAAGAGCTTGTAAATCCTTTATCCATTGATTCTCAAAAACATTTCTCAAAATGGATAGATAAACCGGAGTATATATTTGCCCTTGTATACAAAATTACAAGAGATTTTGTTGATTCAATGGATGAAATGTTGCAACCACTAGTTGATGAAGCATTGCTATCTGGCTACAGTTGTAGAGACGAATGGGCATCAGCTATGGTAACTTCCTTGTCAACATATTTGGCGAAAGATATTTTTCCCGTATATGTTACCCGGCTGGAGGAAGAGAGCACCTCTGGAATCCTTTCAAATGCTAGAATATCTTGGCTGCATCTTATCGACTTGATGATTTCATTTGACAAAAGAGTTCTGTCTTTGGTAGCACATTCTGGAATTTCACTTTCTTTTCCTGAAGATGGGAACCAGCACAAGATAGCCTC
The DNA here is from genome assembly GCA_020080225.1 of Gynochthodes officinalis. Taxonomy (NCBI): domain Eukaryota; kingdom Viridiplantae; phylum Streptophyta; class Magnoliopsida; order Gentianales; family Rubiaceae; genus Gynochthodes; species Gynochthodes officinalis. Next base: position 33,925,874 of record CM034615.1, on the reverse strand, counting down.
ATTATCTGTATTTTGTGATACACCTGACTGCCTTGACTTATGGGCTGAAATAGAGCTGAGTGACACTATTGAAAAATTAAAACCAGACATGGAGGATGAAAGAAGCTGGATGGCTAAAAATCAAGGAACTGCTCTTATCTCGGGCCAAGAAGACCAAAAATCACCCCCAATTTCAAGTGTTATACTGCATCGTCTGTCTCTTGTGGTTGATCGTTGTCGGTCAATACCTAGTGTTCCATTAAGGTCCAGGTTTGTAACATTAACATGTGTACCCATAATACAAAAGTTCTTAGATTGCTTACTCCTCAGGTGTCTTGAGGCTGAGGGTTTGACAGCTTTAATGGATGATGATGCTTTAATCAAATTTGCAATATCCGTTAATGCTGCTTTCAATTTTGCGTTTGTTCTCAAGGAATGGTGTGAAGATGTTTTCTTCCTGGAAATAGGATTGAACCAGGATGATCAATTGGAAACATCAATGGTTGATTTTAGTGGAGGATCAGAGGTAACAGGAGATAATTTTGTTGACAAGGAAGTTAGCAAGCTAGATGGATTTAGACTAGAATGGGTTGAAAAGTTGTCAACAGTTATTTTGCGTGGATTTGATACTTCTTGTCGAGATTACATGAAGAACAGAAGGCAGTGGCAGGAGAAGGTCGAAGTAGGGTTGGCTGTTTCTAGATCTTTCATGGGGGCTCTAGCTTATCTTGAAGGAAAATTGTCAGTGCTGGAAGAACATATGAATGCAGTTGACTTTGTTCGAGTGTGGAGATCTTTAGCAAGTGGCATTGACCAATTTATATTTAACGGTATTTTCATGAGTAATATGAAGTTCCACAATGGGGGAATTCAAAAGCTTGGGATGGATTTGGAAATTCTATTTGGGGTGTTCCGAAGATGGTGTTTGAGACCAGAAGGATTCTTCCCCAAAGTGAGCGAGGGATTGAAGTTGCTCAAAATAGAAACAAATTTTCAAAATTGTTTGGTTGGAGGAGAAAGGTGGTTAAAGGATAACAGAATAACCCATCTGACACTAGCAGAGGCTGAAAAGATTGTTAAAAATGGGGTGTATGTTCATTGAACACTTGTAAAAATCAATTTGTGAAGTATTTACAGTAGTTGTCCAGATTTGCAAATCATTAAGGAGAGAGTATTAAATCAACAGCAAATAGAATGGGAGGTCAGTGGCTTGCTTTCGTGTGTGGAATTCGATGCTTGCGCATTTCACTGGACTTCACTTATTGAACCAAGATTTTGTATTGGTGGGAACACAGTGGTATTTGATTGGGTTCTGGTAATCCCTCAATATGGGGCAGACACTCTTACCTCTCTCCTTTTCGCTTTTCCTTTTCTTTTCTTTTCTTTTCTTTTCTTTTCTGATCAAAAGAATGTTGACTCGACCTTTCAATTTTAACAACAAGATACCTAAATTTTATAATTTATAACAATAGTGGCTTCTAACTGAAAAAAAAAGATGAAAAATACCCTCCCTAAAAACAAAAATTATAAAAAAATTGATATAAGTTAATTTTTTATTAACTTTTTAAAAGAAAATTTAAATGTAAAAGTTTAATAAAATTATGTAAAATTTGTTAAAATTTTTAATGCAAAAAGGCAAAAAATTATTATATGATACTTTGTTTTTTAACTTAAAAAAAATTTATAAATACTTTGTTTTTTGACTTCAATTTTTTTGTCTCTAAATTTTATTAAATTTTCACCTTTAAATTTTATTTTTTAATTTAAAAAAATTATTATATAAGGTAAATAATTTTATTAAATTTTTATCTTTTTTGTCTTTTTAAAAATTTATTTTAAAATTTTAAACTATATGCTTTATTAAAGAGAGTATTTTCGTCTTTTTTTTAGTCAGAGACCACTATTGTTACAAATTGTAAAGTTCATGTATCGCGTTATTAAAATTGAAAGATCGGATCAAAACAATTACAAGTTCCTAAGTTCGGAACATTTTTATATATTATCCATTAATAATAACATGCTTTCCCTAATGCTTCTTTCCTCTATAAGCTGCGCAAAGCGACCACTATTCAGTACGTGTACAATACATTAACTCATCCATCAAAGATCTAATCCAACTAATAGTTTCTATCCATCTGCCCGACAACACCAACTTCTGAGAAATCGTTAAATCAGCTAATCTCAGAAAACATTATGACAATGAAAGCACCAGGCACATCAATGACTGTGAAATCTCCAACACTCCATCAAGCAGAGCTAGCTAGAATTATGAGTAATGAGATCTTGTCCATCCTTGTCCAGAAAAGAAATGATAGGTACATTAAATGCAGAATGTTTTTTCAGAGAATAATGATCCATTTTGAAGGTGGTCACTAACTTTTATCATTGTACATGTATAACAAAAGGCTGGTAAAATTTTACAATTTTATCAATTTGTGAAGTATTTAAGTTCGAGACATTTTAATATATTATCCTAATCATTAATGACCCTATGCTAACTGTTCCATTCATCATGACTGACGTCAAGGCAACTGTTCCATTGATTAATGTCTCTCTGTTGTGTATTGTAAAAAGAATTTTAAAAAAAAAGCATTGTTTTATTTCTGCAGTTAAAACCCAAAAGAAGGAAGGGGAAAAAAACAGGAAAAGAGCAGCAAAGAAAACGGCCTTAAAAGGCCAATGGTGAATTTGAATTGCGTTTTAAAATTTATTTTTTGTAATTTTTAAATATTTTTTGACATTTAAATATATATATTTTTTCATACTTTTTATGTTATAAAATATAAAAATATTTTTTAAAATATAATTCATACACATTTTACAAATATATATATATATATATATTTAATTATAATAAGCACGTTCTATCATAAGTTACTCCTTTCATCCTGATAAAAATATGTTTATTTTTCAATGTTTCAAAATATTTGTCATTTTTAATAAATCAAGCGTTTCCAAACTTTCTTTTCATTATTCTTTTGGTACTAATTAATAATTATATCTCTAATCATATTTCCCCAATCCAAAATTCAAAATTTACAGGATAAAAAAAGTTAAATAAAATAAAAACATCTCAATCACCATACTTTTTTTTTTTGAAAAAAATTCAAAAAAAGACAATTAATATGGAATAAAAGAAGCAGTATTCTGTTGTAATTAGGGTTAAAAAATGAGTAGTTCAATCGAGATGCGCAAGGTATAAACTATTTGGTTGAATTCAAAGCATTATCTTTAGAATTTGATCACAAACGAATAATCCATCAAGAACTTGCCTTTTTGGGTTGATCATGTCCAGAAGATCCTCCCATTTCGTGATATGTCCGGTAACGTGTGACCCGTGAGTGATGCCTTCTTTATCCCATGTGCCAATTCACGCGTCGCTGTGTCCTCGTAACAAGGTCAAGATGTCATTGCTTAAAGTAGTCATTGATTAAGTAGCCATCACGACCTTTGTTAGAAGTTACTCGAAATTATTAAGATACTAATCATTGTCGGGTTAAGAAATTACCCAAATGAGCCCTCAAGAGCATAGGCGGGTTGATAAATTTGGAGTGACGTGGGGAGAAATTTTCCAACAATGCAGGTTCAAACCTCGCGTGGAGCAGTCCGCTTGGCTAAAGGGTACAGGTGGGGGAGTTTTGCCTTCGCAAAAGGACTTTCTTATAAAAACAAAGAAATTACTCAAATGCTGCCTAAATCTCAATATTTTAGAAAATATACTTCCTTTTTGGTTTGTATTAAAATGAGAAAATACTTTACATATCCCATGCATCAGTCATGATAGTATAGTAAAAAAAAAAATGATAAGAGGAGATAATTTAAGAAGGAACATTTGTTTGCACGTAAAAGGTTAAAAAAAAAAATTATATGATTAGTTTAGTGTATTAAAGATAAGGATGTGAGAAAGATATGAAATACTTTTTTATATTAAAAAATTTCATAAACCCCTTAAAACTAGGTTATATAGTTTTTTAAAATAATATGATACTCTTATGTTCCAAAAAAAAAAAATTAATTTTAAAAATTTTATCTATCCCAAAAATATATATTTCTAATGTGAAATTCTTGTACTACCCTTAATAATAATGATAATGTATAACTCAAATAAAAAATAAGTATAAAAATGTAAAATATAAACTTAGTGATGTATTAATTTTGTTGTATTTTCATAACTTAAAAAAGTTATAGTAAATCAAAATTGGACTCTTTAGTTTTTTTCAGATGGAAGTAGTATAATATAAGTTAGAAGCATAATCCCTTTAAAGTATAAAATTATAAGATTTGTTAAAATAAATTAGATGATGATAATATAATTAGAAAAAAAAAGACTTTCAATTTTCCCTCAGACTGAAACCAGAATAATATAATGGAAAATGAGAGTAATTAATTAGACGATGATGCTAATATTAAGGGAAAAAGACTTCCGAATTTCTCCAGAACCATTAAATTTTAGAGCCAAATTGAGTGTCATTTCCATGCTAGATTTATGTAAAATTAGGCTAAAGAGCTTGTACCAAATTGCATTACATCGAGTAGAGCAATTATTAAACTTTTATCTTATTATATAAAATTGGTTATATAAAACTATATGTCGTTATCATGTTTTATTGAAATACATATTTTTATTTATATTTAAATAACTTATATCTTTTTTTTATATAATTTTTAAAATTCTTTGTAATTTTTCTCCTTTTTAAATTAGATTTATAATTATGTATTTTCTAAATGTTATAATAGTGCATCTAAAAGTCTATTATGCGTTAAATATGTTTATTTTATTATTCCATCCACTGACACTACCCTTACTATTTTTATAATTCATTTCTTGTTTATTATATCTAGTCCACTATATTTACACACCCGTCTCAACAACAACAATTTTATTTTGCTACTTTCATTTCCTATTCATATTAAGTTTTTTTTTTTAATCTTGTAAATGTATTTTCATTCAACCTGTTATGGATTTACAGTACATCTCATACTCTGAAGATTGGACTAATCTTCTACGGTTAGACAGAGTCAGCTCTAAAAATACCTAACACTTTCTTGAGATTTGATCCCTAGTCCTTCATTGGTTTGTACTTTCAGGATTACCATTGTTAAATGGCCCAATTTTTCCTTTCAATTTTAATGACTTTTCCATTTACATATTATGAGTTTTTTTCCCCAAATATTGATTAAATTAATGTAAATTAAATAAATATTGCTGTGTAAAAAAGTGTTCAATTTCTACTGAAAATCAACATTCACAATGTCGACTTTAAAGTCGACATCGTGAAGTCGACACTGCGGATGTTGACTTCAAAGTTGACATCCATAGTGTCGACTTTAGGCATTTTTTTTTTATAAAAAAAAATAGTGAGCCTTACCCAATTGTTTCTGCCTTCTTCCCCCATTTGTTTGGGAAATTTGCAAAAATAGCAGGTTTTGGAGAAATATTTGCAAAAATAATAGGTCCAACAAATCCTTTGCAAATATAGCAGGTCAACTGTTTTTGACTACGAAAAAATACCTAAATACCTATGAATTTGAACTAAACGGCATATATACATTTGAGACCGCAATTGTCTATAACGAATTTAATTGCCGATTATTCCTTATTGAAGCAACATCCCATCACACCCATTCCATTATCGTTATTAGCCTATGGGTGAAACTAATGGCATGCCCGCGAGAAACGCAAATTCCGACAAACTGTCTGCGAAAGTATCCTATACTGTTAGTTTTATATTTCCTTGTTCATGCGGCATGTTTTTGCGAGCATATACTATAACCCAAAATTAATTTTTTAAAAGTTGAACTAGGATTGAACTAGAAATTGGACGGGATGATGGCGAATAAATATCGACTAACTGTCGATAAAAATGTTGATCAAATATCGATATATATATATATATATATATATATATATATATATATATATATATATATATATATATATATATATCGATTAATATGTCGATACATATATCAATAAAATGTAGACTAATATATCGACTACATGTCGACAAATATGTTGTTAAATATGTGATGTGGAAGAAATGATTATGAAATGTTGGACACAACACACGTGGATAAATTACTTATGTTCAACAGAAGTCAGTAAACGTCGAGAAATATGTCGAGATACGTCGATAAGAAGTATACCACACAACATCTGTCGTACATATGGGTTATTTTAAAGCCATATTTAATGGTGTGAGAGAGAAATGAATGGAATATTGTATTTTCTTTATTAATAAAACATTGTATTTTCTTTATTAATAAAACATCATGTGGAAAATAAATTACAAATATTTAATATAGCAAAGCATATAGTGTCATTTTTTCTCCCTACAAATGAATGGATTTGAGCAAGTTTGCCGATTGTGTCCATACTATCCACAATGACCACATTTTTTTCTCAACTTTCTACTCGTTAGTTGAAGGAAGTCTCTTTTTCTTGCACTTACTACTCTTAGCCCTTGGTTCCGGTGGTGATAGTTGAATAGCTAAAAATTCTTTGGGCGCAATCCAATCCTTAGGATCATCAACGGGCATAATAAGCTCTGCATAAGCACTTATAATTACATCGGTGTGGTAAACTGGCGAGCATAAGGTGTAATGGTCAATTTGACGGTGACGAGCTGCAGCTAGTGTATGCACACAAGGGAGTTGATCCATATTAAATACTCGACACGTGCATGTTTTTTCAAGAAAATCGACTGTAGCAGTACGATTTGCAATGTTCCGTACACACTATCGGCGCATAGCGACCGGCTCAACAACATAGGATTGTACTTCTTTCATCGTAGACACGATTTCCTCTTCAATGTATGAGGTTGTAATTGTTTTGATTTCGCCAGCAGCGGTACGTCTATCATGAAACCATCTCTAGAGTGTGTTACGGATGTAATCGACCAAAGAATGAATAGGTAATTCCTAGGCATCTTTCAACAATGCATTTAGACATTATGCAATGTTGGTGGTCATTATGGTCTACCATCTCCCACTAGAATATGCCATTGACCAACGTTCAATCCCGACTTCTCTTAAATACTCAATTACCCGTTGATTTCACAGTGAAAGAATTCCAAACATTTCATTGAATTCAGCAAAAGTGTAAGCCTTTGTAACCTTAAAGCATAATGGGATGACATCTTCTTGTTTGAATTTTGCTTTGAGGTTGTTGTTTAGATGATAAATACACGCTCCATGGAAAGAATTCGGGAAAACATTTGTTATACTTTTTGCAATGCTCTTATGTCGATCAGAAACAAACACCAAGCCATCCATATCGCCACCAATTGCAGTCTTCAGCCTTTCTAAAAACCACTCCCACGATGCGTCATTCTCAGAATCAACAATTCCCCAACCGACAGGATATACTTGGTTGTCATCATCTATGCTAGTTGCAACAAGTAATGACCCAGGATATTTTTCTTTCAAGAAGCAAGCATCAACGGCAATAACTGATCACATGTGGCTTTGGAATTCGTGAATCGATGCATCAAATGCAAAAAATAGATACTTGAATTTTCCATATTCTTCTTTCCCGACTTCAATAAGAGTTCTCGGGTTTAACTCATTCAACACGTGTAAATAAGATGGCAGTATCCGATATGAATCCTCAAAACTGCCTCTAACTTCTTCCAATGTAGATTCCCTTGACCGCCATGCCTTGTGGTAGGTTATGTTAACCCCCAACTCTGACCGAATATCTGAAATTATTTCTTTCGGTCTATACGGCCCACAGACGTTTGTGTACTTACACTTGATCCACGACCCAAGTACTTTGCTGTTAGCCTGCCTATTATCACTTTGGACTAATGATGATTGGCATGTATGGGTGTTGGTATATTTAGTGATCTTTTAGGTTGATGAATTCTCAATGACAGCTGCATTCAACATCCACTTGCAATTTTTGTCCTTACACCTTAGGTACCAGAACTGCCTATTAGCCCGAACAACCTTCCACTCGAAGAAATGCTTCATGGCCAGCATGGGCATCCTCATAAACAAATGACACCTAGTTTCAAATACATCCTTTACTGCAACATCCACCACTGTGGATAATCTATCAAAAGACGTACTACCATCCGCATGTGATGACTTTCTTGGGACAAGGCAATGAATGTTTTCTTCAACCGTCGCGTGTTTCTCTTTCTGCCTTGTTCCCGTCGGAACTCTCTTGACATTCTCCACAATCATGATTTCATCAACACGTTCATCGTCCTCATCACTATCCTGATAATCTTCATTCGGTATGCTAAATATGTTCTCTTCGATCTATCTTGAATGTATTACATCATTAGTCCATATCGAACTGTCAGAGCTCAATCACTTTATTGGTGAGTTGCTAGCACAGTCTTCAGCCTGCGTTCCTCCAACATCTTGAACGGTAACACATATTGGTATCCTTGCGTCAAATCGTTTTATAATCTCATTTAAAAAACATTACACATGGTGATCATTTTTTATGGGCAAGACTGAGATATTTAATAGATACTTGGGTAGGTATTTGATTACCAGTTTATTTTTAATCTCCAGATCTACGTCCATGATGTCTACGATGTGATTCACCATTTCCGAGAAGCTTGCGTCTTTCTTTAACAAAAAGGTTTCAATCCTTTTATAGTTCACGAACCTATGTTCATTCGTGGCTGGATCAACACTTCACTCTCGCTAAATAGCACATAAACAGACCAAATATTATTGTGCGCCATTCCTTCAACAATACCACATTTAAATCAGTCTATTTGCATTTTCGGCACACATATGTATGTATTGAAAATGTAATTAACCCATGAACACACTATCCCATTAATTACTTTATAAGACTATTATATTAATCATCCAAGTATGAAGAATTCATATTAGAGGCTCATGGAGGAGCATACTTGATCCTTAAAGGGTGTTGGAGGAAAAATGTGTGTTGCTCAGAGGCTAGAAAAACTCAAAAATCCGTGCGTTGCTGACAATGTCTGAAATGTCCGTGTAAATAGTAGAGTTAGGGCGAAAGGGTATTGGATGTGTCCTAATATATGTGCCACTCCCTGACCCCGAGAACATGTTTATATTTAAAAAATTTGTAAAATCCATTTCCGGCGCTAGGTCGCGTTTTTGTCGACGAATGATTTGAAATAAACGTCGAATAAACCCTCGACTAAATGTTGACTTAAATATCGAATAACATATAATAAAATGTCGACTAATCCATCGACTAAATGTTGACTTAAATGTCGACTAAACTATCGAGTAAATCTCGAACACAAATGAGTTTGTTGCGTTTGTCAAGTCGTTTTTTGGAATTTTACATTTTTTGTGATCTTATGAATATGGATAAGAAATTTTATAGAAACGACCAACTAATTTCTCATTTGCTCACATCAAAGAAGAATGTTTTAACCTCATCTAATGGTGGGCATTGAAAGAATCACCCAACTGAATGTATTTACAAATTTACATAGTGTAGATTTACATTTTCTCCTTCCCTTCTAGCTTTCTTTTTCTTCCCTTCTCTACATTTCCTTCTTTTCTTGCTTTTCTACCCTTCTTACTTTCTCTCCTTCTAGCTTTCCTTTCCTTTCCCTTTTCGCTTTCCTTTCATTCTCTGGCTGGAATTTATTCTCCTCACGTGCGTGGACGTAAAGTGCATACGCCATCTGTTTACGCAGATTGGTAGCATTCGTCAGTGTGATTGTATTTAGCGGGAGCCCATAGATTATGCATTCAACCCACTTTAGTATGTAAATACCACAGTCACCACTCCTGAAATAACAATTGAAATCAAATGTAGTTGATTGGGCATACTATGTCATCCAACATTATGTATACAAAGATGGATATGGAGAAACTTACGCTGGTTCTTGGTGCTCAACATTGTGCTCCATCACAACATCCCATTTGTCTCCTCTTAGATGTTCCTTTGCATAGTATGTGTGACACTCACATGCCTTGATTATCTTTGGCATTGTTATAACGAGATATTGTAACTTCTGCACCACAACTGCCCCTTGAAGCTATGGGTTGTACACGTGAAATTTCTGCCCATATAAATCCATCTTCACTAGCATCCAATAGTTTCCATCTACGTGATATGGGAATAACATTAAGTCTAACTTCCTTAGGTCGTGGGGAAACGAGCAATCACCAACGAACTGCTTTATCACCATATCATCAAAATTTGCATCCCTCTTATCATTATGTATCATCTTCATGCCAGTCTAATACAAACAAGATTAAGCATCTCTTTAAATGAACATATCAAATACCGCTGGGTGGAATGGTGAACACAACTTACATCGAAATATGACTCTATAATGAATAAGTCTTCACGGCCCATGTTAATGATCCGTTTGCGTAGCATGGAGGTATACAATCAATTTGCTGCAAAAAACATAAGGTTCAAGGTTAGGAGATAAGCATCAATAATTAAGTAAGAACCCAAAATAGGCAAACGGGAATTACTAGATCATTGAACCAATATCCTTTTGTCCACATTGTCTTTAGCAAATTGGAGTCCAAAGAAATCCCGACTTGCGTCCATAAATAGTGGCTTGGTTTCGCCCTCATCCACTCCTTTATTTCTTGGTCCTGTTCTTTGGTTGGGAGCAAATCAAGCATACTAAAACTCGTATCCCTCAGCACTTTAACCTTTTCTTAGTCTGGGTCGTCCACTTCAAGGGCCAGAGTTGGCCCCAAATTTTGCCTCACAACTGCTTCCCTCCACAGGAGATTTGATTTCCCTTTCCTTCATTGGCGGAGGTGGAGCACTCTTTGCAGGCAGGGTGCCTTTGGGCGAAGGAGTACTGTGTTCTAACGTGAGCTGTCGGACAATATCCATTACATCCGCTTCTTTCTTAGCCCTTTGCACAAGTTCCTCACCCCGCGTCTGGCCTTTCATTTTCTCCGGACTTGTGCTATTTAGTAATGTCTGGTTGCTTTATGATAGCCACTTCTTCAAGGCTTTTTTTTGTCATCTTTAGGGGCTGAACCCCCCTCTTCCAAAGGCTACACCCCCTTTTTCAGGGACTGTATCCCCCTCTCCAGAGGCTACACCCCATTCTTCAGGGGCTGTACCCGTGCTCCGGGAGATGTAACCCATTGTTCAGGGACTGTGCTCTCATCTCTAGGGGTTAAACTCCCTTGCATAGGGCCTGAACTTATGTAATTTGGATTCTCCATTTTATTTGCTTCATCGTTGTAGATAGGTGAACTACCGGGCAATGGATTGGAGTCGGGATTGGGCGGTGAAAGTGTAATCTGCTGGGCCAACATGTGGTGTACATAAGCATTCAGATGCTCGACTTTAGACTTCATCTTTTCGAGCTCAATAGTGAGGCTATTTACTCTATCATTCATCTCTACCTTTAGAAGTTTGAGCTCCTTTTTACACATGGACAATTCTTGCTTAGTCTTAGTTTGTCGTTGAAATAGCTGATTGAAAAATTCATTTTTTTGCTCTGATTCATCCTCGGCCTCATGGCGTACTTTTTGTCTCTTTTTAGGTTCGGCAACATCTTCTTCTCTGATCGTCTTCCTATACGACACATAATAAGCTGAGAAATCTGCTTCTTCTCCTACCAACTCCGCATCATTCTCCTCCGCCTCCTCTTCCCATTGCAAAAATTTTTCTTGTTCTTCTACAGTTGGTTTTATTCGTCTAACTTTCACTTTCTGTAGGAAATCAAATTATAAAGTTCAATCCTCTTCTATAAGATATTTACTATATTCCACGTGCGACTAAATTAAGCATTAACAATTACACAAATCATACTTCCTCATCGGATGTTCTTTTTTCTCACACCTGCTTCTTTTCTTGTTTTCTACGTTGTGCATTCACACCTTTCCATCTAAACATCTTGGCCTTGTCCCTAGAGCATTTGACACTCTGAACCATCTTCAAACACTTAAGATGTGGTATTACCTCATATGCGAACACCTGAGAAATTGGAAGAAAAAAAATTAGTATAAAAGTAATTATATTATAGTACATGTACTCAAACCAATTTAAACACTAACATAATGCGTGACTGGTATCCTTACCCCTAATGCAACTGGGGAACCCCCAAGAGTGTAAGTCCTGTTCTCTGGGTGATTAGTTTGTTTCAAGGCATTTATCATCCTCTTTCTAGCCCTATCTACGGTGGCCCTGTAAGATAGTTCACCCCACGACATTTCATCGAATCTCCTCCAATCACAGGCCAAATGAAGAAACTTGTCTTTGATTTTAGTTTTTTTGGTTATGATGTTGATTGATGTGTATAAAAGCAATAATGTCATGCTCACGACATCAACGTCTGAATAACTTGAGTTTATCTAATCGTAAGTCTTTAACACTTCATCGTACGTGGTTTCCTCTGTCGAACCCAGGTGTTTAATGCCAGGTTTTTTTGGCAGCTATAATGCCAGAGTACCATTTGGTGTGCGGTATTTGGCATATGCACCATCAAAATCGCCCATCTTGAGCCCCGTGATGATGGCAAACTCCCTCTTGCCAAATTTCACCTTCTTAGCCGCGAAGTTGAAGTATATGCTATTATCCCGAATGGATTTTTCATCAGGTTTGAGTTGCCTCAACAACATGGAATGTATGATCTGTTTGCACCAAAATGTATGCTCATGGTCAAGAGTAATTTTAGCAAGATAACTCTCCATTCGGAGTATTTGCTTTTTCGGCTCGGTCAATTTGGACCAGATTATCTTCATATTGGCATCATAGTAGCAATACTGGGAAATTTAAGCATTGAAAAACTCTCCTTGAACGACCATTTGCGCCTTTAGATGTTCCTACACATAATAATGGAAGGTTCAACAATGTAGTCGACATATGTATCTACATATGTATCGGAATTTTGGAAGGTTCAACAATGCAGTATCCACGTATGTATCGACATTTTGGTTGACACTTTAGTCCACATAATGGTTGACAATTAGTTCGAGACATTAATCTCCATATATATATATATAGTTGTTGACATATTGATCGATAGTGTGTCCACAAATATGTCGACAGAATTTTAAACAGTCGACATTTTGTTCGAAACTTGTTCAAGACTTGTCAACGTATTGGGCATACAGTTCAAGACTTGTCAACATATTGGGCATACAGTTCAAGACTTGTTCCCGACCCAGTGTTAATCCATGGTTCTCGAGTATTTTGTTGATAGTTTTAGTGTGTTTAAAGTTAAAAAAAAAAGTATGTCATAGGATATGAACGGTTTTAACCATATGCAAACGATATGCGCGGCAAAAACCTAATTTTTCCAGGTCGAATGTATCGTCGAATAAAATCTCGAACTAATTGTCAACTCAAATGTCGACTATAATATCGATCATTTTTGTCGACTCAAATGTCGACAAAAATGTCGATCAAATTATCGAATCCATGTCGACCCTAGATTCATACGCCATTTAATGTCGAGCTTCTGTCATTATTTGTCAGTTCAACTAAAATAAGATGCTGGCCTTCTTAAAACACCCAATTGATAGTTTGCGAAAAGTGGATTTTGTTTGTTCATGGGTCGGGGTTTCTTTTGCATATTTTATGATTACTCTCGAAATATCTACATAACCTGTACGGGACATTCATACTAGGGGACCATTTTCAAGTAGGCACCCTGGAAATGAGATGTTTAATCGATAAAGAATGAAGAATTGAAGAAGAATGGTGAAATGAAGTGAAATGATGAAGTTCAAATTCAGAGGTATTTAGGTATTTTCTCGTGGTCAAAAATCGTTGACCTGTTATATTTGCAAAGGATTTGTTGGACCTGCTATTTTTGCAAATGTTTCTCCAAAACCTGCTATTTTTGCAAATTTCCCCATTTGTTTTCACCTCTCATTGCAAATGCACCCTTCCCCTTTCCCTTTCCCTTGGCCGCCGCCCCCCTCTCAATTTTTTTGCTTCTTTTTTTCTACCCACCCCCTCCCATCCGTCTCCCTCTCTTCCCCCCTTCCCCCATTCCCGCCGCCCTTTTCTCCCCACCCCCCACCTTTGCTGCCCCTACCCCCAAAATATTTTACTTGTTATAGCCCTTCCCCCCCCCCTTGCTACCCCTCATTGCCGTTCCCCACCCAAACCCCCTTGTCCCAAAACATTTTAATAGCATTTATTTTGTTTTCATTGGAAGTTGGGCAAAGGAGTTCATAATTTTTTTTCCCAATGAAGGTAAATTAATTTGTATTTCATGCAATTTTTAAATTTGTTAATACATTGTGATATTATATAATTGGTAAAATGATAAAATTTTTATTTTGCAAGTGAAAAGGGGAAAAAAACCTACATTTAGAGGAGCAAAAAAAATAAAAATGAAAGAGATGAAGGTAATAATGATTTCGTTGTGAATAGAATATAATTATTGGAATGATTTGCAGTGAATAATAATTTTATTGTGAAGAATTTATGATTATTAGAATAATAAGCTGTGAATGATGGTGATGATGATGATTAAACAATTTTGGTTGGATTTGATGAATGTAAGTATAAATGTTTATTTGAAATCACTTGGTTAACATAATAAGTGAAAAATGTATTTGTTTTATTTATGGCATTATGCATCCAAATAACTGGTAGGATGTGATTTATTGTAGAGATAATATCATTTAAAGACAAAGAAGACATAAAAAATTTTGAATTTAAAAAATGAAATAACTATATTTCGTCTTTTTAAAATATATATATTTTTAAAAATTATACATAATTTTATGAAATTTCATCTTTTTTTTGTCTTTTTAAGAATTTAATAAAAAAATTTAAAATACATCAATTTTTTTTTTATCTTTTTTGTCTTTAAATTTTATTAAATTTTTGTATTTAAATTTTGTCTTTTTAATTTACAAAATTTTATTATATAGTTTAAATAATTTTATTAAATTTTTGTCTTCAAATTTTTTTTTGTATTTTTAAAAGTTTAATAAAATTTTTTAAAGTATATCAATTTTTTTGATATCTTTTTTTCTTTAAATTTTATTAAATTTTTGTCTTTAAATTTTTTCTTTTTAGTTTAAAAAATTGTATTATATAGATTAAATAATTTTATTAAATTTTTGCCTTCACATTTTGTTTTTTTTTTGTCTTTTTAAAAATTTAATAAAATTTTTTAAACCATATCAAATTTTCTAAGGACTTTTTTGTCTTTTTTGCGCCATCTAATTAGGTTGACTGGTAGTCAAGGAGGGTGATTGATATTTAATACATTTGGTCGTCTATCTCCACCCGGTCACCTTATAGAAGACGATGCTGATTAGATATTTAATACTGGTTCATTTCCTCATCAGTCTGATGAGCCACTTGAGGAGACACCTGAAATTGAGCATTCATCGCAGTTTGACACTAGCACGTTATCTCACATTCTCCATATGATTTGTTCTATGAGCGTCAGAGGTGTCCTCATCAGCGATCACATATGGACCAATCCATTCCTTTTGATTTAGATTAATCGGAGACTCAGGGGTTCCAAAGCTAATCAAGTGTAAACCCACAGCCCCAACCCCTTGGCGATAGCCACGTAAAAATATTAGATAGTCTCGCTGTGGAACTTGATTTTTTTTTTTTGTAATTTGTTCAAATTTAGAACTTCTTTCTATTTCTAGTTTTTTTTTCCTACAAGGTTTGGTAATAACTTCTTATTCAATTATCGAATGGTAAAAATTCAGGCAAATTTATTGAATTTTTTTTTTCAAATGGATTTCATAAAATGAGATGCATTGTATGGGAAAATTGACTTTGAAATCGATTTTTTAAAAGTCGACTTTGGAATGATCGACTTTGAGGTCGATTTTTTGAAATTAGATTTCAAAGTTACCTTTGAACAAATCAACTTCAAAGTAGATTTCACCTAAATTGACTTCTTCATACGATTTGGTTGGATTGGTGGTGAGGGGGCAGGGGTTTGTGAGGGATGAAAATGGCTGAGGTGGGATGTATCAGGGTGAGGGGGGAAGGGGAGATGGGCAGCATATGACACCCCTAAACCCTAGACCTTAATAAATATTGAAGAAAAAAATCATAAAAATCATGCACGAAAAATTAATATACAAATATTTACAAAAAAAAAATGTACAATTTTTCCTATGTCTTGTTATGAAATAAAAATATATAATTATAATTTTCAAAAATAAATTTTTTCTTATGCATATAAAAATATATTTATGGTTTGTTACGAAATAAAGTACAAAAAAATATTATACAAAATTTATGTATAACAATGATTATAGAACAAAATATTCAACTCATTCATTCTGGTTAGAAATTGAGGCATTACACTTTTTCTCCATTCAAAAAATTAGTACGGAATATCAATATACAAAAAATTACTGCAAAAATATTGTTCAAAATTTAATTATATTTGTAATTTTTTTAATAACTAAAGTACTCAAATATTAACAAAATAAGGTACAAAAATAATTGACTGGTTTTATTGAATAATTAAAAAAAAAACTCTGAAGTCGATCTCCTACAAAGAAAGTAATAACACCAAACTCATTCATAATTCCATCAATTACTTGTTGATAAAAAAAAATGAATAAATTCAGCCGATTTTCTTATTCCTTGAGTTAAAGACATTGTATAAAGAGAATCTATATAAGCACGATTATATGACCAATTATATATGGCATTTATAATTTTGTCCCAAAGAATTTTCTTAGGACCTCTTTTAATTTTAAGAACTGAATTAATTAAATCAAAATTTAGTAAAGAAGAATAGGAGGATTTATATAAAAAGGCCGTGATAAATATCCCTAAAGAAGCTATACTGACTGAAAAAACTGAATCTTTGAAAAATTCGTACCAATCCATTGAATTATTCATGCCAATCCATTGAATTATTCAATTTTTGAGTCAAAAGATTTATAGATGAAGTTAACTATTTAGATAATATATCTAAATCCACTCCTTCTTTACTTAAAGTAATTGGAATTCCTATAGACCCAACGAATAAAGTAAATAAACCCCACACAAGTAGAGGGAATAACATAGTATTATCTGATTCATAAGGACAGGAATAAAGCTTTTCATTCTCAAAAATCGTTGAATATCGTAAATTATATAGAGGGAACAACACAAGTAAAGCTTTTCTTTACTTAAAGTATTATTGCGAAAATCGTTGAATATAACCAACTATCAGTAAGAATTTCATCTTTGGACCAAAAACAAGCCAACAGCGGAATACCACAAATAGAAAGTGTACCTACTAAA
Source organism: Gynochthodes officinalis (assembly GCA_020080225.1). Taxonomy (NCBI): domain Eukaryota; kingdom Viridiplantae; phylum Streptophyta; class Magnoliopsida; order Gentianales; family Rubiaceae; genus Gynochthodes; species Gynochthodes officinalis. Next base: position 33,908,713 of record CM034615.1, on the reverse strand, counting down.
AAAGTGATTTTGGTAATTGGTACATGTTTTGTTAAACCTCTCATAAGAGCCATATTTTGACTTTTATGGGGAGAATACCCAACAATTGTTTTCATTGAGTGAATAATAGATCTGAATCCTAAAAATAACAAGGCCTTGGAATAGGCATGAGTAATCAAATGAAATAAATCACTTCAATAAGACCTCACACCCAGAGCTAGCATCATATAACCCAATTGAGACATTGTAGGATAGGCTAAACCTCTCTTAATGTCTTTTTGAGCAAGAGCTAAAGCAGCTCCTAACAATATTGTTATTATTCCTACCAACGAAATGCAATTCATTATGTAAGGTATAACTATGAAAAGAGGAAGAAGTCGGGCTACAAGAAAAATTCCTGTTGCTACCATGTATAAGAGTAGAAATAGGGGTGGGCCCCTCCATGGCCTCAGTAACCATACATGAAGGGAAAATTTTGTAGATTTAGCAATTGCACCGAAAAATAATAGAACAGCACACAAAGTAACAAATAAGCAATTAACTTCATTATTCAAAATCAAGTTATTAACTATTTTGAATAAATCCCGAAATTCGAAACTACCCATTATCCAAAAAAACCCAAAATTCCTAATAATCAACCAAAATCCCCTATACGATTAGTTACAAAAGCTTTTTGGCACGCATTTGCTACAAGAGGTCGTGTAAACCAAAATCCTATTAATAGATAGGACCATACCCCAACCAATTCCCCAAAAATATAAATTAGTATCAAATTAGAACTAGTAACCAATCCCATCATAGAAGTTCTGAAAAAACTCATATAAGTAAAAAACCTCAAATATCCTTGATCACGAGCCATATAATTATAACTATAAATAAGAACCATAATTCCAATAGTAGTGATTAATATTGACATAATAAACGTAAGTGGATTGATCAAATATCTGAATTCTAAAGAAAAATCATTAATAATGATCCAAGACCATATATATTAATAGATAGAATTGCTATTTATTTGCTGAATAGATAGATTGACTGAAAAAAGCATGACAATACTTAGCAATAAAACACTATGAAAAGACCACGTATGATGAAGATTTTTTGTTGCCGTTGGAAAAATAAGAAGTCCTACCCTTATTAATATAGGAATTGAAAGTGTAATGAAAGGTATGATCCACTCGTATTGATATGTATGTTGCATAAAGGTTTTTTAATTATTAATTTCTTAATTAATATTTTTGATTCACCAGATCTCGCGTCTTTGATTTGAGACTTCAACATTTTGGGAATGCTTCCCAAATCATCAATATTTTTAGTTAAATTAAACTAAATTTCCTATTGGATTTATAATTTTGTAATTTAATAATTCTATTGGGTTTAGAATTACTAATCATATTGAGTTTTGGTTTAGTAGTTACCAAATCCAATAGGTATAGGATTTAGTTGAGTCCTATAAAAAGGACATGTTATTCACAATTTTAGAGTACAGAGAAATACAAAGAAACACAAAAATTTAGCCTCCGTTTTGTTCAAAAGCCGCATGGCTTAGTTTTGATTTGGAAATTGAAACCTTATCCTTCAAGATCCTTTTGCTTATTTTGTGCTTTGTGTTTGTTTTGTCCGTGTGTGCACGTGTTTTCTTGGACATTCGGCCAAGTTATTCATCTAGACTATAATCGTTGGTTTCCTGCAAAATCAATTCATTCAAATTGATCTTCAGGAAATAGGTATCTTTTTGTGGTCAAACCAATTTGTCTTTGTCCTATTTTAGTTGACTGAATTCCATTCTCCTTCCAGCGTTCTGTTCTTTCTTTGCCCACGGGTTTGGGTGTGTTTTTGGGATTTATTATTTTTGATTCTAACATCTGGTATCAGAGTTTTGGTTGGTGTTTGGAAGTTATGACGAATCGGAATATTAATTGTTCCGTGCCCAAATTAAAGGGTAAACAAGATTACAATTATTGGAGGATCTAGATGGAAACGCATCTTAACGCATTTGATTTGTTAGTCCAAGTTCAATAAAATTTAGAAGAAAATGTTGATAAAGAGACTAAACAAAACGATAGTTTGGCGTTGTCTCAAATTCACCAGGCAATTGATGTTTTCGTGTTTGGCAAAATATCTACCGCTAAAACCGCAAAACAAGCGTGGGATATTTTAGTCAAAACATATCAAGGCGTTGACAAAGTCCAACAAAGTAATTTGTTAATGTTGAAAAGAAAGTTCGAGTTGTGCAGCATGGAAAAAAATGAGACCATTGAGTCTTATTTTTCTCGTTTGAATGATATAAAAAACGAGATGCAGTTGAATAGGTATGATCTCACTGAATAACTCATTGTAGAAAAGGTTTTAAATACTTTGTCGTTAAAGTTTGACCATGTCGTTGCCGTGATGAAAGAAACAAAAGATATGTCAACCTTGTCAGTTGATGAATTGTAAGGGTCATTGCTGCTGCATGAACAATGAATTAATGGCAAATTGGATGAATCTCATGAAAAGGAGCTTGTGGAGAAGGCGTTGCAAGCTTTGAAAATTCAGATTGCTAAGGAGAAAAGCAGTGAAGATTCGTCCAATGGTGCTGCTTCTGGTGGTCGTAGTCAGAGTTTTAAAGGTCGTGGACGTGGAAGAGGTAACTCTCGTGGTTGTGGAAGAGGTAACTCTTGTGGTCGCAGTAGAGGTAACAATTCCTCCCAACAAAAAGGTAATTTTTATAATTCCAACAATAATTAGCAAAAAAGGCATAAATGTTTTAATTGTGGTAAAGTAGGCCATATCCAAAAGAAATGTTGGTATAATAAATCAGAAAATAATGATGTCAATGCCAATATTGTTGAAGATTCTGGTGAAAAGTATAAGACAATCTTATTTTATGCTGGTGTGGTTAAGGAACCTAAAAATAACATATGGTATGTTGACTCTAGAAGTAGTAACCACATGACTGGAAAGAAGGACTTATTTGTAAATATGAATGAGTCATTTAAATCCACTGTTCATTTTCTTAATAATCATGAAGTGCTTGTATGTGGTAAAGGAGATATTCCTATTACCTTGAAGAATGGCGCAAAAAGTGCCGTTGCTAATGTGTATTATGTGTCTTCTTTGCATCAAAATCTCTTGAGTTTGGGTCAACTTCAAGAGAAGAATCATGATTTTCATTTTTGAAAACGCATCTGCACCATCATTAATGATAGATTGGGTTTGATTGCAAAGGTGAACATAACCAATAGCAGATTATTTCCTATTATTTTGAATTTGTGGTGATTCATCTTGTTTTAACGCTATTGAGGTTGATGATACTTGGTTGTGGCACATGAGATTTGGGCACTAGATTGCAGTTTTTGGCTAAAAATAATATTGTTTTTAGGTTGCTTTGCATCAACTTTCACCATAGACAGTGTGAGTCTTGTATTTTGGGTAAGGAGCGTTGAGACCCGTTTTCTAAAGGCGAGGCTTGGAGGGCAAAAGAACCTTTACAACTTATTCACTCTGATCTATGTACAGTGGATGTTCCTTCTAATGGAGGTAATAAGTATTTTATTACTTTCATTGATGATTTCAGCAGAAAGGCCTGAGTTTATTTTTTGAAAAATAACTCTGATGCTTGTGACACTTTTAAAAGGTTTAAAGTGTATGTTGAAAATCAAAGTGGTTACTCCATCAAAACTTTGAGAACTGATAGGGGAACAGAATATACAATTTGTGATGATTTTTTGACACAGCATATGATCAAGCATCAGTTAACAACAAGCTACACTCCTTAACAGAATGGTGCTGCAGAGAGAAAGAACAGAACTATGATGGACATGGTGCGATCAATGATGGTTGCCAAACATATACCCAAGGGTTTTTGGGCAGAAGTAGTTTCATGTGCTACTTATGTGTTAAATAGATGTCCTACTAGATGTCATAGTGGGAAGACCCCTTATGAGGTTTGGTCTGGTAAAAAGCCAAATATATTGCATCTTAGAGTATTTGGTTGTTTGGTATATGCACAAGTTCCAGATGCTCTCAAAAAAAAAACTTGATGATAAAGCTGAGAAGTGTATTTTTATTGGCTACAGTTCTGAAACTAAAGGGTACAAGTTATACAACCCTGTGACAAAAAAGATCACTTTTAGTAGAGACGTGAATTTTGATGAGAAAGATGTCTGGGACTGGTTAGAAAGGAGGTCAGATGTGGCGGTTAATCATTCTCCACAATCTTCATGCTTTGATGACAGTGATGATGAGGTCAATCAGCCCGAAGTACCCGAACAACAAGAAGTTCCTACTCAACCTATTCCTGTATAGTTTGGTCGACCACAAAGACAAAGGCGGCTACCAGCTCGTTTGCAGGATTATGCTGTTGATAGTCACTTTCAAAATTTATCTGACGAAGATGTTGTTAATTTTGCTCTCTTTGCAAATTGTGACCCAGTTAATTTTGAAGATGCTGTTTGTGAGGATCATTGGAAGAAAGCAATAGCTAATGAAATTCATACAATTGAGAAGATTGATACTTGGGAGCTCACAAATCTTCCAAGTGGCAAAAAACCCATTGCTGTCAAGTGGGTTTACAAGACAAAGTACAAGTCCAATGGAGAAGTAGATAGATTCAAGGCGTGGTTAGTTGCTAAAAGTTATATATTTTGAGGTATTTGCACCTGTTGCTCGGCTTGATACTGTTCCTTTAATTATTTTCTTAGCGGCCCAAAATGGTTGGAAAATACATCAAATTGATGTAAATTCTGCGTTTTTGAATGGTATACTTGAAGAAGAATTGTACGTTGAACAACCTGCAGGATTTGTGAAGAAAGGTCAAGAAAATAAGGTGTACCATTTGAAAAGAGCCCTTTATGGCTTGAAGCAAGCTCCAAGAGCGTGGTACACCCATATTGATTTTTTTTCGTTGACAGTGGTTTCCAACGCTGCCCTTTTAATCATGTTTCATATGTGAAGACATCTACTCATGGTGCGGTTGTTATCGTATGCTTATATGTAGATGATTTAATATTTACTGGGAATAATCCCAAGATGATTGCAGAATTCAGGGAGGCTATGATTCGACAGTTCGAGATAACGGACATGAGTCTTATGTCATACTTCCTTGGAATTGAGGTTTTGCAGACTGATCAAGGAATTTTTATTTGTCAAAAGAAATATGTTGGAGATATTTTGAAGAAGCTCAAGATGGACGGTGAAAAACCAATCTTGACTCTAGTTGAAGAATGGTTGCGTTTAACTAAAGATGGGACTGGCACTTATGTGGACCCTACTTATTTTAAAAGTTTGGTAGGAAGTTTGAGATACCTGGCAGCTACAAGACCTAATATCAATTTCAGTGTCAGCTTAATTAGTAGATATATGGAGAATCCATGTCAGTCTCACTTGCAGGCAGCTAAGAGAATTTTGAGGTACATTAAAGGTACTCAAGGTGATGGAATTTTTTATGCAAAAAGTGATCCTATTGATATTCTTGGATTCACAAACAGTGATTGGGCTGGTGACACTGTGGAAAGAAAAAGTACTTCTGGTTATACTTTCTTTATTGGTTCCGATATATTTTCGTGGAGTTCGAAGAAGCAACTAGTTATTGCGTTGTCTATAGCGGAGGCAGAATACATTGCAGTGGCAAGCAGTGCTACTCAAGCATTGTGGCTTAGAAAGATGCTAAATTTTCTTCAACATAAACAAGATAAAGCAACTACTATCCTGTGTGATAGTACGTCGGTAATAAGGATGACAAAAATCCATTATTTCACGATCGAAGCAAGCATATCGACATCAAATTTCATTTCATTTGTAATTTGGTTCAAAGAAAGGAAATTGTGATCAATTATTGCAAGACTGAAGAGTAAGTAGCTGATATTTTCACAAAAGCATTGAAGATGGATTCGTTTTTTAAGTTGAAGAAAATGTTAGGCATGACAAGTTACGAAAACTTAGTTTAAGGGAAACAATGTAGTAAAATTAAACTAAATTTTCTATTGGGTTTATAATTTTGTAATTTAATAATTCTATTGGGTTTAGAATTATTAATCATATTGAGTTTTGGTTTAGTAGTTACCAAATCCAATAGGTATAGGGTTTAGTTGATTCCTATAAATAGAACATATTATTCACAATTTTAGAGCACAGAGAAATACAGAGAAATACAATGAAACACAAAAATTCAGCCTCCATTTTATTCAAAAACCGCACGGCTTTAGTTTTGATTCGGAAATTGAAACCTTATCCTTCAAGATCCTTTTGCTTATTTTGTGCTTTGTGTTTGTTTTGTCCATGTGTGTACGTGTTTTCTTGGACGTTCGGCCAAGTTCTTCATCCAGACTATAACCGTTGGTTTCCTACGAAATCAATTCATTCAAATTGATCTTTAGGAAATAGGTATCTTTTTGTGGTCAAACCAATTTGTCTTTGTCCTATTTTAGTTGGCCGAATTCCATTCTCCTTCCAGCGTTCTGCTCTTGCTTTGCCCACGGGTTTGGGTGTGTTTTTGGGATTTATTATTTTTGATCCCAACAATATTTATTTAATTTTAAAAAAATAATATTTCAATATTTTACTCTACATATTATTGAGGATGGCAGTTGTGATCTAATGATTCAAATTAAGCGGCAAGTCCTATTCCATTGTCGCCCGGACCAGTCCAGTTGACATGTCCAATCAAAAAGACTTGTGATTTTTCAAAGCCCTACGAGGCTTTCGGCGATTTATAGAGCCACGCAGGCAGCTATGAATTTATCAACTTAGAAAGTTTAACCTCCCTACTCCGCGCTCATCACATGGAGTGCTGATTGTGTGATCTCCTGGAGGATAATTATAGTCACGTTAGCTACGGGAGTGACATTCACCGCGCCATAAATGAAGGACATCAACACTTTTTCTTCATTTCCCCTTTCTCCTCATACTTTTTCCTCTCCGGTTTACTAATGTATTTTTATCTCCTTTATATTAATTTTTCTTCTCTAGTTTTACTATGTATTTTTATGTCCTTTATCTTCACTATGTGAGCCAATTTATTGTAATAAAATTTATTTATAATTGTACTAATCAGAAAAAAAAAACCTTCACTTGTCTGTTCTTTTATGATATTATATGAGACAATTTATTATAATAAAAGTAACTTGTAATTGTACCATTCAAAAAACTATCCTCACTTTTTCTTTCCCATCATGCTCTCTTTTTAATTGACCATGTATTTCTATATTCTAAGGGGGTTTTATCCTCATATTGTATGAGATAATTCATTATAATAAAAATTATAATTGTAACATTGACAAAAAAAAAAAAAAATTGTAGTTACACTTCATTCACAAAGTTTGGACAATTTATTTTTCAGATAAAGCATCGTTTCCAACATTCAAGTGTATTCTCATCTAATGTTGTTATTAACCATAGTTGTCACTCTCTCAATCCGGTTCTATCCGTTCCATGGTATAATTTTATGATTAAAATTTGTCAAATGATCCCGATTTTAAGCATAACCTTACTTTTTGTTATCTTAACGATACATAGTTAAAGTTACTCACAAAAGTTTTTATATCTTAGTCGAACCAAATTTATTGTTATACTAACAATTAGGTTGGTTTAATCATATTTTTATTAATAAAAAATAAATCAAACTTAATTACTCTCAAATGACTAACAACAACTTAAATTTTAATAAAATATTACTATAAAAATTACAAATTTGTGTCAAAATATTTAATTATGAACTATATTAATTCTCTACAATTATATTAATATACTTATTAACAATTTTTACAAAAATAATTGATAAAATATATTGTTCTTATTTTTTATTAGGTAAATAAAACCATCTTTCCCTCAATTTAAGTTTTGGAGAAAAATATTTTATACATCTAGTATACGAAGTAGGATTTTGCAGTCAGATATAATTGGAATGACAACCTATAAATTAGGAGAGAGGCCTATATACATAAAAGGGGACAAAAAAAATATAAAATTATGTGATTAGGTAGCTAGACTAAAAATAAATATATAGTAGGATTGGTCAAATTAAGTGATCTGAACATTTTGGATCATATCGGATTGGATAAAAAATTTGAATCAAGTCGATTTTGATCCAATTTGTTTCAAACTCTTTTTTTCTCTTGTTTTTCTTTCCATACACAATATCACTTTGAAATTAATATTTTAATATAAAAAATTGTCTATTTTTATATGTAAAGGTAATAAATAACTTTCATATAAATATTTTAATTTGTGTATTTTCATAAAAATTAATTTGTGTATTTTTATGCAAATATTTTATTTTTTTATCAAAAAATTGACTAACTTTAATTAAAAAATTATTTGAATAATAAAAAAAACTAATTTAAAATTTATAACTAATGTTAGTGATTTTTTAAAAAAAACTATAATTTTTTTATTTTTCCATTTGGATAAATTTGGATCAAATCGAATTAGTTGCGATCTGATTCGAAATACAAAGTTAATCCAATTCGATCTGATTCGTGAATCAAAATGAACACCCATATACATAGTGGATGTATGAAATATTTTTTGTGTAAATTTTGACTCAATTTTGTCATTGATCTTCAGCAAATGTCAGTTTTATCCTCCTACTAGAGTTTTATTTTTTATTAGGTACTGATTTAGACCGAATAATCAACTGAAATCAAAATTTAAATTTAGAACAAATTGAAGCTTTTCTAAGATTGAGGACAAAATATTAAGTAAGACCCAAATTGATGAAAATAATGCTATTTACTCATTTTTGCTAAATCTTAGGATTTTATGATTTGATACCACTCATCCATTTCTTAGACTAATTCAATCTTGTGCTATAATGGATCAGATTCTATGAACCTTGGTATTGACTATGATTTGCATGAAATGCAGCACCAAGTTTTTAGTTTAGTCAAACTAATTCTGGCAACTTCGTTGCACAATGCCTAGAGAGAGTATACCTAAATGAGACAAGAGCTAACCATGTGCTGCTTACCAAAATTAAGGAAACTTCTAACCATTTTATTTATCATATTGGGTGCATGAACGATCCAATTCCGTGCAGCATTTTAATATTTTATACAATTTGAAAACGAAAAAAATTAAAAATGGTATGGATAGGCAATAAATGATGCAACTAATTATGCAGCATTACAAGCATTCATTATTCAAGAGGCAAACTGTGATGGGCATGGTGAAATTGGACCCGCAGCATTACATCTTTTTAGGCTCAGTGATGTGAAGAGTCAAATTGTGGATGGACATAGTTTGGAAAGGCCTGCCCACTGCATTGGACCCGCAACATTACATCCGTTCATTCCGTTCAGCCAAGACAATTCTACATGAGCAGAATTTGTTGTTTGTGAGCTACATCACATGCATTTGCTAGTCGTCCAGGTCATCATATAGACTCACTTCAACCAGCCCAAAAATCTCAATGAACGTGGCAAATCAAGGCGGATTTTGGTAGGGCAAATAGCTACAGGGAAATATCTCCTTTTCCAAAATTGATGGGATATCAAATGGGGAATTGCTTCACGCCTGACGTCGAGATTGTCTCTCGACCAAGTATGATAGCATCTGAAGTCACAAATAAAAAACAGGAAAATTAAGCGACGTTTGCCTCACACACACACACACACAAAGTGGCCAGAATAGGAAAAACTTCAGCCTCAAAGCAGGATCGTTAAACACATCGTAGAATATTTTAGAAGATCTACAACGTGGAATCTTTCAACATTTTTCACACTTTTTGAATTTCTTGGCACTTCAATCCACCTTTGATAGATGTGACATTTCCAAAATACACGAGGAAGTCTACGCATCAGCCAAGAACCCACAACCCTACACAAAGACATAAAGAAGCAAGAAACAAGGTATCTTTCTGGTATCATGTATAAAACTACATATTCATTTTTCAAGGACACTAACCAAACAATCAAAGGGGACGCAATTTCAACTAGATGATTTATATGAATAGCAGTTGGATCTGAACTGAGAGACTACTTAGTTAACAAAAGGATCACACAATTGTGGGTCCAAATTATGTAGAAGAGTGAGACAAATGCGGTCTCACTAATATAATTATATGAATTCAGCAGCTAGTGCTTATGACTGCTTGTCTGTTTCTAACTAAAGCCAAAAACTCACACTCACTCACCCTATTTAAGCTACTCATTCCTCCCCAATGAATCCACCTTTATTCAGAATAGCATCAGCAGCATCGTTAGAACAAGAAACAGCTAGTATTCAATACTAGCTCAAACAATGTCTAGCAGGAGGTCAAGAGCATCAGCACTCACAAACGATGAGATTAATGGTCTCATCTTCAAGCTACAAAGACTCTTGCCAAATTCTGGTTCAAGGAACAGAAGGGTATGTTATGATCATGTAATAGTTTTCTTTTGCACATTCTATGCAGCTCTACACTGTTTTGTAGATTTTGAAAAAAGTTTGTTCCATGCACAAAAAACTCAGAAAAGGATGGCATTGGCATTTGTTGCTCTCTTCTCTGGTAAATATCCAATCAAAAGTAATGCATGGTACTAATGCAGCTGAATAATGATGCCAAAGTTGTCAAGAAATTTTAAATATTTCCAAGTTATAGAACCAAGTAGCAAAATACCAGAGTTAAACATAAATTCAGTAGTTTTCACAGCCAAGGAGAGCAATGTGAATGCAAGAATTACAACTAGGAGCATTTTAATGAGAACAAAGACAATTGTGTCTGCATAAATCATACCTTTAACTTTCAGAGCATAATTAAAAATTTATTGAGTCATTATTAGTGAAATACTCAAAATCCTTTACTTTGTTTTATGTGGCTCAGGTACATGCATCAAAAATATTGGAAGAGACATGTAACTACATCCGAAAACTGAACAAGGATGCTGATGATATCAGCGATAGACTCTCTCAACTGTTGGGAACTGTTGACATCAATGCCATTGATACAGAAACTATTAGAAATCTTCTTCAGCAATAGAGAGTTGGCCCCTCCCCCTTATCTCTTTGTTCTCCTTTCCTGTTGTTGTAGCTTGGGAAGCAGATATTACATAATGTACCATTGTCCTTTTACTCTAATCTCTGAGAAGATTTGAAGTAGATGTCTCTTTAATGCACATAGTTTCCTTTTCTGTTCTATTGGAGAGAGTTTAATTACCATTTTCTTGGATTCAAACACTAATGAAAATATCATTACTAATGTAACATTCTGACAAAGCAAGGAAGTAAACCACATATACCAACATAATTCTTGATATGGATTCCCCATCTCTGACAGGAACCAGGCAAATCTGCGCAGAGAAATTTCTTCAAATCTCTTGGGCTGCTAAATTAGCAGGATCCCTGAGAAGATATGTGCAACATTTCCTGGGCAGCCCTGTCTAGGCCTGTTTTTGCCCATGTAATCAGCAGTTGATAGGGATCCTTGCTAGGTCCCACGGACTAACTGCCATTAAACTGGCTGCAAAAATTGAGAACATTTTGTCCACACTCAAAGGTCAATGTCACCGACAAAATTATGGAAAATTTTTCGTAAGAAAAATGTGTAATTTGAAGCAATTCAGCGATTCTTTTTTTTTTTTTTTCATAAAGATTCAATATATTAACTTTGTAAAAACAAAGCAAATTGATACAACAATGGTTCTTGTAGAACTTGAACCCTTTGACTCAAAGATTGGCCAAAGCTTCCTATCTCTCATATCTTCTTCTCTCTTGCAAAAGTTTAGGCTAGGAAAACAAGTGGCTATGCTAACCTTTTAGCTTTGTAAACGGTTAATATCACCACACTAATCCTTAAATATTTTCCCCTACGTTCCTATTGTAAACCACTGACCAAGCTCATGCGTCCAGTCCTAGTTACATATAGGATCCATTGCTCTTATTTTATAGAATTCCATCCACTCGTCCACTGCTATGTCAACTATTGTCTTCTCCTTCATCCACTCTCCCGTAAAGATCCAAACATTTCTGGATTTCCATAGCATCCACAGTAGGTATACCGTTAATTGGCTTCTTTCTTGCCCCAAAAATTGCTTTGAGCTGCTACTGATTTGTTGCCACCAGTCGTCAAAACTCCTAACTTCAGATTCAGGTTTGTGCCATTGTACCGGAGCGAGCCGCCAAACTATTTTTGCTCTTGGAAAATTAAAGAAAACATGCTCTAAGTTCTCTTCTTCTTCGCCGCACATTTGACATATAGTATCTAAATTCAGCTTTCTGTATTGCAGCGCCTTCTTTGTTGGCAATATGTCGTGGCAGCACCTCCATATGAAATGTTTCAGCTTGTTTTTCACATTAAGCTTCCAGCTGAATTTCCACATTTTAGTTCTAGAGCTGCCGCTGAAGCTACCTGATTCTGATTGCATTGTTTTCCTTCCAGACTATATTGGTATGCAGATTTTACAGTGAAGTTGCCTTTAGGGGTGTGTTGCCAGATTAGTTGATCATTGCTTCCCACTGGACCAATCGGTAGGGATAGTATTTCTTCTGCCTCTTGCTTATCGAACACACTTGAAACTAACTCCTTGTTCTAGCTTTGACTGTCATTCCTGATAAGCTCGTTCACCCATATTACTTTATCCTTATTTGGGTTGTTTTGATTCGGCTTGAATCCTTTTCTGTTTGGCAGCCATGGGGAGTTCCAAATCCAAATTGATTTTCCATCTCCAACCTTGAATCTTGCTCCTTGTTCTAATAGTTCTCTCGCTCCCATCCAACCTTTCCATAGCCAAGAGCTATTCCCTTTTAATTCTGTCTTCATCAATCCCCCTTGAGGAAAGTATTTTGCCTTAAGTACCATACTCATAAGGAGATGAGGTTGAGTGATCACCTTCCATAGCTGTTTTGCCAATAGAGCTTCGTTGAATTTTTGTGTATTCTGAAAACCCAAGCTTCCTTTACATTTTGGATCTGTTAGGCTCTTCCATGATTTCCAATGAATCTTGTGCTTGCTGTCCTCCTTGTTTCCCCACCAAAACCTAGCTGTAATGCTACTAATTTCTTTGCACACTGCCACGGGAAGCTTAAAACAACCCATAATATAGTTAGGTAAAGCATTAAGGACTGATTTTATTAAGATTTCTTTACCTGCTAAGCTGAGGAATTGTGTCTTCCAGCTTTGGATTCGTTGTGTCACTCTCTCCACGATAAATTTGAAGACTTCTCTTTTTGATCTACCAATCTGCATTGGAAGTCCCATATATTTTGCTTTGTGTTGTTCCTTCACTCCATCTAGAGCTTGACAAATGATGTCCTTTAGCTGCACATTCACATTCTTACTGAAAAAAATGGCTGACTTCTCCATATTAATACTTTGTCCTGAATGTTGACTGTATTTTTCCAGCATGTCTTTCAATTTATGTACCTGTTCCATGTTAGCTTCACAAAATAATAACGAATCATCCGCAAAAAATAAATGTGTAATCATTGGACCATTTTTGCTCACTCTCATTCCTTTGTAATCCCCTCTTATGTTTGCTTGTTTAATTAGATTAGAAAGGGCCTCAGTCACAATTAAGAAAAGGTATGATGATAAAGGATCACCTTGCCTAAGTCCCCTTGATGTGTTGATGTGCCCACATTTTTCTCCATTAATGTTGAAAGACAATGAAACAGTACTCACACATTGCATTATCCATTCTATGAATATTCTTGCAAATCCCATTCTCCTCATCACTTTTTTTAAAAAATCCCACTCCACACGATCATATGCTTTAGCCATATCTATTTTTAATGCCATATACCCTTTCTTCCCTTTTCTCATTGAATGTAGAGTATGAAAACATTCATGCGCCACAACAACATTATCATATATTTGTCTTCCTGGAAGAAAGGCTGATTGGTTAGGACTAATGCATGTGTGAAGGCAACCTTTGAGTCTTTCGGCCAGAATTTTTGAGATAATTTTGTACACTACGTTACAAAGACTAATGGGCCTAAATTGTGATATTGAGGTAGGATTGTGCACTTTTGGAACTAATGTGATTAATGTGTGATTGAGTTGTCTTAACATTCTGCATTTACTGAAAAAATCTTTAACAGCTGCACATATATCAGACCCAACCACATTCCAACATTTCTGAAAAAATAAAGAAGTCATACCGTCTGGACCTGGTGCTTTGTTTGGATTTATATTGAACAATGCTGTTTTGATCTCATCATCTTCTACAGGTTTAGTCAGCTCCAAATTCATGTTTTCTGTTACCAAGTTTGGGATGCCTTCTAAAACTTCATGGCTTCTCTGTGAATCGTTTGATTTAAACAGCTTTGCAAAATATTCTGTTATCTCCTCTTGTATGTCCTCTTTCTTCTCCTTGACAATCCCTTGATTTGAGACTAACCTGTGTATACCATTTGTGTGCCTTCTTTGTAGAATACTTGCATGGAAGTATTTAGTGTTCTGGTCTCCCTCTTTGAGCCATTGTAACCTGGATTTTTGCTGCCAAAATATCTCTTCCTCTCTATAAGTGGCATTCAGTTCTCTCTTTAAGCATTTCCACAGCGTCCAATCTCTTGAACCCCCATTCTCTCTTATTTGTTCCATCCTCTCTTTGAGAAGTTGAATTTTCTTTGCTGCATTCTGATCAATATGTTTGCTCCATTGTGTCAAGTCTCGTTGGCATTGCTGAATTCTGCCGCATACTTGGAACATTGCTGATCCTGTTTGTGTTTGCAGCCAACTTGCCTCTATTCTTTCCATAAAACCATCCACTTTGAGCCATCTTTTATCAAACATGAATCTTTTTTTAAACCTCTTTGTTTGTGGTTCAGTATCCATTACCAGCAGCATGTGATCCGAAGCCTATTTTTCCTTATGGTAGACTGTTGCCTTTGGAAACTTTAGCATCCATTGAGGGGCTGTGAAAAATCTATCAATTCTTTCTTCCACAAATCCTTCCCCCTCCCTATTATTTGCCCAAGTATATTTGTGTCCACAAAAACCTATATCTACCATTTCCATGTTTTGTATAAACTCTTTAAACTGCAAACAGCTTGTTGGTGATCTTTGTCTGCCTCCTTTTTTTTCCTCCGGGTCTGTAATATCATTAAAATCCCCTCCCATGAACCACAAATCTCCCCATTTCCTCTTTTCATTTTCCAAAAATTTCCACTGGTCTTTTCTTCTGTTGCTCGATTTTACACGCAAGTGCACGTGATCATTAACAAGTAATATAAAGTGAATATAAATTATCGATCCCACAAGGACTAATTGTTTATCAATTACCGAAATTTAGTTAATTCTACCTTTATTTGAATGATAAAAAGATATTTTATGAATAAACTAAATTAAAACTGAATTTAAAACTTGAATTAAAACTAAATTTAAAACAAAGCAAAGCAAAGTAAAGTAATGAATCAAATTGGCTAAAGCTCTAGGGTTTTCGATTTCACCATAACTATTCCATCTTAATATTCATCTATTTCTATAGTCTAATTTAATTTCCTGGTTGATAGTCGAGATTCCCTAATTTATTTACTAGTCCCTCCCGAGATCTAATAAAAATCATCCTAATTGCTAATTCACTATATTCCTATGTGAATTACAACAATTATGAAGTCATTAATTTCTATGGATTCTTATATAGCGACTACACAAACCATGTAGGTATATTCCTATCCTACATGCAATTTATGGCATTTATCTCAATGGACTTGACACATAACTCCCCTTCCAGTTCGTTATGATTAACAAATCATCTAATTAGTGATCAAGTAATTAGAAGCATTAAGCACAAAGATAAATACTCAACCATAGAAAATTAAATCAAATTATATTAATAGAAAAATATTAAGACTTCATAGTTAGGCTACATCGAAACCCTAGAAAAAGAATTTAGTTCATATTAATATAAAAGAACAACACCAATTTCTTAAACATAATTGCAAAAAGAAAAAAAATGAAAAGATAAATAAAAATAAACTCCAACAAAACCCATAGGTGGTAGCCACTCCACTCTTTGTTCTTTGACTTTTGTCTTCTCCACCCGTAAACTTCCAAAGATGAAGTTTCAGCTTTTGCCTTTGTATCCAAGTCAAGCTTGGCGGCTGCTGGAAGAACAACAAATGGAAGAAAAACAACAATTGGAAGAAGAACAACAAACGGAAGAAGAACATCAAACGGCGGCTGAAATTCTGCCAAGAAGAAGATCAAGAAGAAAACAAGAAGAAAAACCGAGAAGAACAAGAAGAAGAACTAAAAAACAGAAAAAAGGAAAATTTTTCTAACTCTAAATCAAAGCTAAAGAAAAAGAAGCAAAGAATGAAGTGTTGCTCCAAAGAATGGGATGCTTGATCATATCCAAGCCTTGCCTATTTATAGGCAAGGATTCAAGACATTTGGTTGTGGCCACTTGCTATTCCTCACATTCTTCATCATTTTTCATAATTAATCAATAGCCTCCTTTTGGTCCTCTCTTTTCTTTTTCTTCTTTCTTTCTTTTGTTAATGCTTCTTGTTGCCTTTTGTCTTTGTACATATTTTTTTTTCTTATTTTCTTTTCTTGTTTGGCTTTCTTTTTCCCATGTGAGGCTGCATTTTGGAAGGACTTTCTTGCTGTCCTCATGCACTCTTGTTTGGCTTTCCTTTTTTTTCATGTGAGGCTGCATTTTGGAAGGACTTTCTTGCTTTCCTCATGCACTCTTTCTTCATAAAAATAAAAAGATGGCAGCTGGTCTCCAAGCCTTCATGTGCATATGTTTGTCTTTCACTCAAATGAAAGGCTGGTAGCATATGCTGTTTTGTGTTCCATCATTCTGTTTTCTTGTGTTACAACTTGGTGCTGTGCTCTTGTTTTTTTGTGTGAATATTGGAGAATTTTGTTGTTGAATTGCTGCTACAAAAAGAGTACCCAAACTGCTGTTAAAATCAGAAAACCCGTAGCTAAAGAGCTAACCAGAAAAGCTGAACATTTTTCTTCAAGTTTCTGTCCAGTTTTGGTCCCTTTGCTTCCGGAATTTGAGAAAACTTTCTTCATGAAAGTTTTTTCTCTCTTTCTCAGCTTTCCATACCATCTTGAATCATCGCATTTGAACATCTGCATCAAGATTTATGAACTCCGGAATATGACTATGTGCACAACAAAACCTTGAAGCTTTTGCTAAGAAAGATAATATTTTGCTTTATTTGTTAAATTTTTCCTACAAAGCTCCAATCTATCCATCAATAATAAAACACTTAATATTCATATAAATAAGCATTTTAATCACTTAAACACAAGGAAATTGACCTAATAGATATGCAATTATACATCTTATCATCTTCTTCCAATTTCTGTGCTGGCATATACAAATACTGCCCACCATGTCCCTACCTCTCCCTCCGTTTGGCACTCAAGTTGTATTGAAAAGGAGTTTTTGACACATCTTAGAACTTGTATTGTTGCAGCCCAGCAAACTAATAGGCCTCCACTCCTTCCTTCTGGTTCCATAACTTCCCATCTATTCTGGAATTTCAACCTTTTACAAACTGTAGTTACAAACTTTTTTTTTTTGTTTTGTTTCTGCAATGAAAAGTAATTCTGGCCGGTGGTAGCTCACTGCCTCCCTCAGCTGGGAAATTGTAGAGGGTCCGCCCAAACCTCTACAATTCCACACACATACTCTCATTGATCACTTGGAGACCATTTATGGCTGGTTTCTCCCACCTCTAGTAATCTGTCTTTTTCTTGTTGTTGCTTTCTTTTTTTTTCTGACCCCTTATGAATGTAGTGTTATCCCCCACTGAATTCTCCTCTCGTTCCGTTCTAGTCCTTTTATCTCCTATGCTTTGTAAACCTTGTGTCATTTGTTTCTCCTGACATATTTTCTTCCCTGAACTTCTGTCTTCTCGCTTCCATGTTGCTTGTTTCCTGTCAGTTGTACTATCTATTGCCACCCTTAGATCTCCTTTTTTGTTGCTTCCTTGCTTGTTGTTCTTGCTGCTTGCTTCTGCATTTTCTATAGGTATGTTCACAAGCATAGTCTCCGCCAAACCTTGCAACATTTCAGTCGTAGTTACCTGATCCATGTCTTCTTCCATTACTACTACTTGTGAACTGTGTTGCTCCTTAGAATCTGGACTGTTTGTTTTTTCTACTTCTTGTTTTTTCCCGTTCTTATCTTGTCTTGTTGCGATTTCTCCTCTGTGCTGCTTCTCTTGAGTCCCGTTGCTGCTCATTGTTTGCTCTCCTTGGTTTTCCCTTTGGGCTTCTCTTGAGTCTCTTAATTTCTCCTGCATTTTCTCCTTGCTGTTTTCTAATACTTGTACTACTCCAATTGCAACACCTTCGGTTAAAGGATTGGGGGTATGATCAGTTAGAGTGTTAGGATCAGATGCTTTCTATTTTCCCGCAGGTCCCTTAGGCCAAGATCCACTCTTTTCCTTTCTAAAACCAGTAGCCCTTATCCACTCCCCATATTGTCCTTCTTGCAAGATTCCACTCTTGTGATCTTCCTGCCTTTGAGTACAATGTTGCTCTAGGTGTCTTACCTTGCCGCAGTAGTGACAAAATCCAACTAGTTGTTCATATTTAAAAGCCGCCCAATGTGACTTGTTTTCAAGTCTCACTATTGTGCCTCTTAGCAATGGTTTCTCCAAATCCATAGTTACTAGCATTTTGATATGCCTACCTTGTGAACTTCCGCTCTCTGGAATTAGAATATCATGAACTTTGCAGAATAGTGTGCCTAATCGTGTTGCCGTTTGTTTATTGAGCCAATGGTTGGGAAGATTCCAGATTTGTACCCAAATGTCCACCTGCTGAAACTCTCGATCTTGCTTTGTAATATCTTCTGACCATTCTCTTAAGATCAAGTACTGCTGGTCGAAAGTACTCAATTCAGCGATTCTCAGCAGTTCAAATTGGTTGCCTGTTTTTTTTTTCCTGAAACGATAGTATATTGACAAAAGGGCACAATGGCCAAGATACAAAGCCGCAAGGCTTAGAGAGTTTCGTGGTGTCGCAACTGAAAACAGCGCAATAACCCACGAAAACAAATACAGGAAGCCCTCAAGGGGCACAAAACACACCCGCGAAGCGGGACAAAAGCCGCAAAGCGGCACAGGTTGAGAGCCTAGACGACCTAGGATCAACCAATACTAATACAAAAGCCCGGTTATATCGGGACACTAATACTATGCAAAACTGATCCACTATGATCGACTAAAGCGAGTGGCTCCATTGGGTACCTCAAAGGGCATGAGATGAGCAAAACTGAACGCACAGTGGTGGTCCCTAGCGCACATCCTACACCGCTCGAGCCGATAGGAAACCGCAATTCAAGTCATAAGCAGATCTAAAAAAAAAAAAAACATAAAAAGCAGACATTTGGTTCTACTACAGAAAATGCCATATGATTGACACAGACATTTTGACTACAGTAGATTTGTATCCATCATACATAAATGCCAATAGTAGGAAATCTAGAAACTTTATCAACGAAGCATGGACTCAGAATATGCATAAAACAAGTGAATGCATTTGAAGTTCCGAAAATACGAGAATGGAAATGATGAGAAACAGTACAAAGTTAAGGTCTTGCGAAAAACAACATAAATCCTTAAAGACAAAATGGATAATGGATCATGATGAGCTTAAAATATTCTAATATCAGTGCAATCCAGAAGAATTACATAGGATAGTCAGACTGCATTAATGCAAGAAATAAGTTTTGAAGTTCATACCTATGATCTCATAGAATATTCATGCGACTCAGCACTTTCAAACTTAAAAAACCGACCAGATCATGTAATTTCTTGATATTTCTGGAATGAAAACAAGCAGAGCTTTGTTTGTTTCCACCTGCTTGCCTCACTGGATGCTTTTTTTTTTTTCCTGATTTAGACAAGATAAAACCTTAATTAATTTCTTCACTTATAACTACCAAAAGTAATTAATTGAATAAATAAACCAACCATCTCACCAAGAAATATATACAACCACCCACATGGAGTCAATATGAGGACAAAAGAATGATTCTGCGTCACAAGATAAGAAAAAAAATATTATTTTTCTCTGTCTACTACAATTCAGTAAGAACGATCAAGAGTCTTGAGCCTAAATGGAAAACACGAAATTTGATTACTTTATATGAGACAATGTGCCATACCATAGTAGCATGAGGTACTATTCCTTATTCGTAACCACTTTCTAGCTTGGTTACTTTATGTTTTCAGTTTTCTGGCTACAAAAGAACAAATTTGGTTACCATTTACAACAACTTCCAATTTCAGTAAATACGCTAATTAATTAATCACCAAATGCAAAACCACACAACCCCTAATCAAACTCCCCAGTCAAGGCAAAACTCATGTCTAAGAAAGCAATGAAACTTGAATTCAATTCATTGCTAATAAATTCAAGGGAAAAAGCAAAGTGGGGTATATGTGTTAATGACTTTCTGATCAGTGAATTTCGGCCTCAAAGTTTTACTAAAATGTGCTACCGATAAGATTCAAATCCTCAATTTATGGGGAAGAATAATAGAGTCACGTAAATATACGACCTCGAACCAATAATATTTTATTCATGGGGTAAATTTCATGATTAGTTTGTATTTCAAATAATTTTATAAAATTTGAGGATTGTACTTAACTTGTAGATCACGTTCTTATAACCTCATCGTTTGTCTACAAGTATAACTATATTTCAAATTTTCACAAGTAAATAATGGATTATTTATTAAAACTTCTTAACAGACTAAAATCTTGTTACTAATTTATACGTTAAACTGTTTACCCTAAAATGAATTTTCAAATCTGTCTTACAAGTAAAGCGTAAGAAGAAAATCAGAACTAAGTGTTAGATCATCGTAAAATGATGAATCATGACTTTATCAGATTCTTAATCACTGGACACAGTTCCTTCTCATCGCGAAGTTGAAGACTATACAAGTTCATGCCAGATATTGAAAACTATACAAGTTCATGCCAAATAACCAATATTTCCAATTGAGGTGTTTGCATAAAACTAAATGCCAGCCACCAAAGCAATTAGACAGACCAATCTTACCACTTACCAAGTTATATAGATGCATAACCATTTTTATTAAGTAAACCTATGTGAAAATTAGAGCCAATGACAAAAGGAAATTTTCATCCCCAAGATATACGGACAAAGGGCCTCATTATTTTTTTGTCTTTCTGGGGATTAGCTACCAACAAAATATTTTTATGCAAATAATATCATATCTTGATTGTAACTAGTGGAGTTAGTACCGTGCGCACGGTACTCACGTACAATTGGATTGATTATTAAATTATAGACAATTATATCTATAGTTAATTTAGAAAATTCTTTATATTAATATTTATATGTCTATTATAGTCAATGTAGAAAAAAAAGGAGTATAATTTTCCATGTATATACGTAGTCATGTTGAAGGCATAGTTTAAGATAAGTAATTATTTCATAATTAAAATGAACTCGAAGTATTATTTTAATATGAATAATTAAATGAATGTAGGGGTAGTGTAAATACTTCATAGATAAATTAATTTATCTATAACTTACATTTGAATTTAAAATAATAAGAATATAATCTTTCAACACCAAATTGAAGTTGAGGACTCTATGACATATTTATGCATTTGTCGGTTAGTTGGTGTATTTAATTGTATACAGTTTTTTATGATAGGTTAATTGTTGTATTTAATCATGATTTATAATATTGGGCTAAAAGTATGTATAATATTGGGTTGTTTGGTTAAATTGTTAGGCTCTTATTTTATACAATATTATTATACATCCTACCATTGTCTTCATTTCAAGTAGTTTTCCTAGCCTATTATTTTATACAATATTATTATACATCCTACCATTGTCTTCATTTCAAGTAGTTTTCCTAGCCTATTATTTTATACAATATTATTATACATCCTACCATTGTCTTCATTTCAAGTAGTTTTCCTAGCCTAACAATTTAACCAAACATCTAAACTTCAAAATGTAACGAATGTAACAGCCTATTATGAAAGTTGAGCCCAACACTAAAATCTTGGGAAATAGTTCATTAAAAAATGACGTCATAAATAAAACATCTTTTCCAAAAATAATTGGTTTTAGGATTTCTTCATTATCTTGGCACGACATTGTCTAGTAGCGAGAAGAAGATATTACCTGTCTTGCCACATTATTATTAGGTAAGAATTTACAAATTATGTAATCCTTGTTTGTTTGATTTTAACCAGCTTTGTTGAAACTTGCTATAAGATTTATATTAATGGAAGTTAACATGCCTTTTTGATGGCTGGATTCTATAGGCGATTGGATTTTGATTTTTAGTTTTCTATGCGAAGAGGTGGTAGTTTGAAGCTTCATTTATGTAGTTTGATTCCACTGCTTCTTTCTTTGGTTTTATAACATTGGTTTTCATTTGATTTATAATGCATGCAGAAAATTCTTGCAAAATCTCTTACAATGACTATGATGTCTTACCTCGAGATATTACCCTAATATTAATGAACATAGAATTGCATCCTATAAAAACCAAAGCACTTATAATCAAGGAAACAACTTAGCAAACAGTTTGTATAAGACTGGACCCCTTTTTTGTCAAGAAATTTGCAAAAATAGTAGGTTTTGGAGAAACATTTGCAAAAATAGCAGGTCCAACAAATCCTTTGCAAATATAGTAGGTCAACGATTTTTGACCACGGAAAAATACCTAAATACCTTTGAATTTGAACTTCAACATTTCTTTTCATTTCACCATTCTTCTTCATTTCTTCATTCTTCATCAATTAAACATCTCATTTTCAAGGTGCCTACTTGAAAATAGTTGCCTAGTATGAATGTCCCATATAGGTGATGTAGATATTTTGACAGTAATCATAAAAAATGCAATAGAAATCCCAACTCACAAACAAACAAAATCCACTTTTTGCAAACTGTCAATTGGGTATTTTAAGAAGGCCGGTAGCTTATTTTAGTTGAACTGACAAATAATGCCAGAAGCTCGACATTAAATGGTGTATGAATCTAGGGTCGACATGGATTCAATATCTGGATCGACATTTGAGTCGACCAAAATGATTGATATTGTAGTCGACATTGGTTTGAGATTTTATTCGGTGATACATTCAGCCAGGAAAAAATTATGAAAATGCCACTCTATTTGAAAACCGCACCTCATTTAGTTTCGCGACTGTTCGTTCTCCTGTTCATTCTCCCACTCCTATTCGCCATCACTTCAGTCGCTGAAGAAGAAGACGCACATATTATTTTTCAGCCGCTTGTTACTCTGTCT
Source organism: Gynochthodes officinalis (assembly GCA_020080225.1). Classification (NCBI taxonomy): domain Eukaryota; kingdom Viridiplantae; phylum Streptophyta; class Magnoliopsida; order Gentianales; family Rubiaceae; genus Gynochthodes; species Gynochthodes officinalis. The sequence goes on along the minus strand of CM034615.1, from coordinate 33,885,554 downwards.
TCTTGACAACCAATATATATCTAGCATATATACACCATATACAACATATACATTTGCAATGACACGTATGTGAGGCGACCGACCGGCAGAGAGTGCTCCGGAGGAGAAATCAGAGAAGCCGACTGACCACACGAAAAAGGTCAGTTCAAATTTTCCTTCCTCTTTTTGTTAAGTGCGCATATTACTTCCTGATTTTGTGTTTTTGCCGCGCATACCGTTTAGAAAATGTTATACAAGTTAGGGTTTTTGCTATGCATATGGTTAAAACCGTTCATATCCTATGACATACTATTTATTTTTTAACTTTGTACACACTAAAACTGTCGACAAAACACTCAAGCACCATGGATTGACCATGGGTCGAGAACAAGTCTTGAACTGTATGCCCAATATGTCGACAAGTCTTGTACAAGTCTTGAACAATATGTCGACTGTTTAAAACTATGTCGCCATATTTGTGGACACACTATCGATCAATATGTCGACAACTATATATATATGTCGATTAATGTCTCAAACTAATTGTTGACCATTATGTCGACAAAAGTGTCGACCAAAATGTCAATACATATGTGGTTACATATGTTGACTGCATTATTGAACCTTCCAAAATTCCAATACATACGTGGAAACATATGTCAACTGCATTGTTGAACCTTCCATTGTTATGTGCAGGAACATCTAAAGGCACAAATGGTTATTCAGGGAGAGTTTTTCAATGCTCAGGTTTCCCAGTATTGCTACTATGAAGCCAATATGAAGATGATCTGGTCCAAATTGACGGAGACGCAGAAGAAATACGCCAAAGGGAGAGTTGTCTCTCTGAAATTGCTCTTGACCATGAGCATACATTTTAGTGCAAACAGATCATACATTCCATGTTGTTGAGGCAACTCAAACCCAACGACAAATCCATTCGGGATAATAGCATATACTTCAACTTTGCGAGTAAGAAAGTGAAATTTGGCAAGAGGGAGTTTGTCACCATCACGGGGCTCAAGATGGGTGATTTTGATGGTGCATATGCGAAATACCGCGTACCAAATGGTCCTCCGGCAATAACAAAGTTCATTAAACACCTGGGTTCAACAGAGGAAGCCACGTATGATGAAGTGTTAAAGGCTTATGATCGGATAAACTCAAGCTATTCAGATGTTGATGTTGTGAGCATGACACTATTGCTTCTATACACATCAATCAACGGCATGATCAAAAGAACTAAAATCGAAGATAAGCTTCTTCATTTGGCCTGTGATTGGAGGAGATTTGATGAAATGCCGTAGGATGAACTATCTTACAGGGCCACCATTGATAGTGTTAGAAAGAGCATGATAAATGTCTTGAAGCAAACTAGTCACCCAAAGAACAGGATTTACACTCTTGGGGGTTTCTCAGTTGCATTGGGGGTAAGGATAGCATTAGCTCGTTATGTTAGAGTGTTTAAAGTGGTCTAAGTACATGTACTATAATATAATTACTTTTATGCTAAATTTTTTTCTTTCAATTTCTCAGGTGTTCGCATATAAGGTCATGCCACATCTTGAGCAGTTGAAGATGGCTCAGAGTGTCGAATGCTCTGGGGACAAGCCCAGGATGTTTAGATGGAAAGGTGTGAATGCACAACGTAGAGAATAAGAAAAGAAGTAGGTGTGGGAAAAAAGAACGTCCGACCAGGGGGGGGGGGTATGATTTGTGTAATTGTTGATGCTTAGTTTAGTTTAGTCCCATGTGGAATTCAATGACTATCTTATAGAAGAGGATCGAACTTTATAATTTGATTTCCTGCAAAAAGTGAAAGTTAGATAAATGAAACCAACTGTTGAAGAATGAGAAAAATTTTTGCAATGGGAGGAGGAGGCGGAGGAGGATGATGCGAATTTGGTAGGAGAAGAAGCATATTTCTCAACTTATTATGTGTTGTATAGGAAGAGGACTAGAGAAAAAGATGTTGCCAAACCTGAAAAGAGACAAAAAGTACAACATGAGGCCAAGGATGAAGTAGAGCAAAGAAATGAATTCATCAGTCAGCTCATTCAACGCCAAACTAAGACTGAGCAAAAATTGTCCATGTATAAAGAAGAGCTCAAACTTCTGAGGGTGGAGATGGATGATAGAGTAAATGACCTCACTCTTGATCTCAAAAAGATGAAGTCTAAAGTCGAGCATCTGAATGCTTATGTACACCACATGTTGGCCCAGCAGATTACACCTTCGCTGCCCAGTCCCAACTTCAGTCTATTGGCCTGTAGTTCACATAGCTACAGCGATGAAGCAAATAAAATGGAGGATCCAAATTATATAAGTTCAGTCCCTACGCAAGGGAGTTTAGCCCCTCGAGAGGAGGGTATAGTCCTTGAACAACGGGGTACATCTCCTGGAGAGAGGGGTACAGCCCCTGAAGAAGGGGTTTGGCCTCTGGAGAGGGGGGTTCAGCCCCTGCAGAGGGAGGGCTCTGGAGAGAGGGGTTCAACCCTTGAAGAAAGGGGTGTAGCCTGTGGAAAGGGGGGTTCAGCCTCTAAAGAAGACATGGGCGGCTTTGAAGAAGTTGCTGTGGTAGAGCAACCGGACATTGCTAAACGGCACAAGTCTGGAGAAAATGAAAGGCCGGACATAGGTGGGGAACTTGTGCATAGGGTTGAGGAAGAAGTGGATGTAATGGCTATTGTCCAACAGCTCACGTTTGAACATAGTACTCCTTCGGCCAAAGGCACCCTACCTATAGAGAGTGCTCTACCTCCGCCGATGAAGGAAAGGGAAACCAAATCTTCTGTGGACGAAGCGGTTGTGGGGAAAAATTTGGGGCTGACTCTGGCCCTTGAAGCTGATGACCCGGACCAAGAAAAGGCTAAAGTGCCGGGGATACGAGGTTCGCTATGCCTGATTTGCTCCTAACCAAAGAATAGGACCAAGAAATGAATGACTAGATGAGGGCGAAACCAAGCCACTATTTATGGACGCAAGTCGGGATTTCTTTAGACTCTGATTTGCTAAAGACAATGTGGACAAAAGGATATTGGCTCAATAATCCAGTAATTCTCATTTCCTATTTTGGTTTTTACTTTATTAGTGATGCTTGTCTCTTAACCTTGAACTTTATGTTTTTGGTAGCAAATTGATTTGTATAATCCATGCTACGCAAACGGATCATTAACATGGGCCGTGAAGATTTATCCATTATGGAGTCATGTTTCGATGTAAGTTGTGTTCACCATTCCACCCGTAGTTATTTGATATGTTCATTTAATGAGATGCTTAGTCTTGTTTGTTCTAGGTTGGCATGAAGATGATACATAATGACAAGAGAGATGCAAACGTCGATGATATGGCGATGAAACAGTTCGTTGGTGATTGTTCATTTCCCCACGACCTAAGGAAGTTAGAATTCATGTTATTCTCATGTCATGTGGATGGCAACCATTGGATGCTTGTGAAGATGGATTTATATGGGCAGAAATTCCACGTGTACAATCCATCGCCTCAGGGGACAGTTGTGGTGCAGAAGTTACAATATCTCATTGTAACAATGCCAAAGATAATCAAGGCATGTGAGTTTCACACATATTATGCAAAGGAACATCCAAGAGAGGACAAATGGGAAGTTGTGGTGGAGCACATTGTTGAGCACCAAGAACCGGTGTAAGTTTCTCCATACCCATCTTTGTATACATAATGGTGGATGACATAGTATGCCCAATCAAATAAATTTGATTTCAATTGTTATTTCAGGAGCGGCGACTGTGGTATTTACACACTAAAGTGGGCTGAATGCATAATCTATGGGCTCCCGCTAAATACAATCACACTGACGAATGCTACCAATCTGCATAAATAGATGGCGTACGCATTTTACGTCCACGCATGCGAGGAAAATAAATTCCAGCCAGAGAAGGGAAAGAAAGCGAGAAGGGGAAGGAAAGGAAATCTAGAAGAAGAGAAGGTAAGAAGGGTAGGAAAGCAAGAAAGGAAGGAAAAAATGTAAACCAATGCTAATGTAAATGTAAATCTACGCTATGTAAATTTGTAAATTATTTCAATCAACGGTATGTAAATTTGTAAATACATTCAGTTGGGGGATTCTTTCAATGCTCACCAATAGATGTGGTAAAAACATTCTTCTTTGATGTGAGCGAATGATTAGTTGGTGGTATCTATAAAATTTCTTGTCCATATTCATACGATCACAAAAAAAGTAAAATTGCAAAAATGATTTGACAAACTCAACAAACTCTTATGTGTTCGAGGTTTACTGGATAGTTTAGTTGACATTTATGTCCATATTTTTGTCGACATTTTTGTCGACATATAAGTCGACATTTAGTCGATGGATTAGTCGACATTTTATTGTATGTCATTTGATATTTAAGGCGACATTTTGTCGAGGGTTTAGTCGACGTTCATTATGCATCATTGGTCGACATAAACTCGACCTAGCGCGGGAAATGGATTTTACAAATATTTTAAATATAAACATTTTCTCGTGACCTAGCACATATTAGGATGCATCCAGTATACTCCTTCACCTTCACCCTAGCTCTACTGTTTATACGGACATTTTCGACATCGTCAGCAATACACAGCCTTTTGAGTTGTTCTAGCCTATGAGCAACGCGCATTTTCCCCTAACATCCTCTAAGCCTCTAAGGATCAGGTATGCTTCTCTATAAGCATCCATTGTTTCACGATAGGCGTATCACAGCTGGTGAAATCAAAACAATTACAACCCCATACATTGAAGAGGAAATCGGGTCTAGGATGAGAGAAACACAATCCTATGTTGTTGAGCCGGTCGATATGCATTGATGGTGTGTACGGGACATTACAAACCATACTGTTACAGTCGATTTACTTGAAAAAACATGCACGTGTTGAGTGTTTGATATGGATTAACTCCCATGTGTTCATGCACTAGCTGCAGCTCGTCGCTGTCAAATTGACCATTACACCTTATGCTCGCCATTTTACCACACCGATGCAATTATAGGTGCTTATGCAGAGCCAATTATGTCCGTTGGTGATCCTAAGAATTGAATTGTGCCCAAAGAAGTTTAACTATTCAACTATCACCACCGGAACCAAGGGCTAAGAGTGGTAAGCGCAAGAAAAAGAGACTTCCTTCAACTGGCGAGCAAAAAGTTGAAATAAAATATGGTCGTTGTGGACAACGTGGACACAACCAGCAAACTTGCTCAAATCCATTCATTTTTAGGGAGAAAAAATGATAACACTATGTGCTTTGCTGTATTGGATATTTATAATTAATTCTCCACATGATGTTTTATTAATAAAGAAAATACAATATTCCATTAATTTCTCTCTCACACCATTAAATATGGATTTGAAATAACCCATATATACGACAGATGTTGTGTGGTTTACTTCTTATTGATGTATCTCGATATATTTGTCCACGTTCACCGACTTCTGTTGGACATATGTAATTTATCGACATGTGTTGTATTCCACATTTTGTAGTCATTTCTTCCACATCACATATTTAGCAACATATTTATCGACATTTTTGTCGACTTGTTGTCGACATGTAGTAGACATATTAGTTGACATTTTATCGATATATGTATTGACGTATTAATCGATATATATATATATATATATATATATATATATATATATCAATATTGGATCGACATTTTTATCGACAGTTAGTCGATATTTATTCGCCATCATCCCGTCCAATTTCTAGTTCAATCCCAGTTCAACTTTTAAAAAATTAATTCTGGGTTATAGTATATACTCGCAAAAACACGCTTCATGAACAAGGAAATATGAAACTAACAGTATAGGATAATTTCACTGACAGTTTGTTGGAATTTGCGTTCCTTGCGAGCATGCCATTAGTTTCACCCATAGGCAATTAACAATAATGGAATGGAATGGGTGAGATGGGATGTTGCTTCAATGAGGAATAATTGGCATTTAAATTTGTTACAGACAATTGCGGTCTCAAATGTAGAAGAGAAACGTTGAAGTTCAAATTCAGGGGTATTTAGGTATTTTCCCGTGGTAAAAAATCGTTAACCTGCTATATTTACAAAGGATTTGTTGGACCTTCTATTTTCGCAAATGTTTCTCCAAAACCTGATATTTTCGCAAATTTCTCTTTTTTGTCTCAATGTTATAGATTTCTAGAAGAGAGAAAACTACAAAGATTAATATAGGAACATAAATATAATTTTCATGCACACTAAAAATAATAGGAACATAAGCATAATCTAACACATAATTACTACAACTCTATTATTCTTAGTAAACTAGTTCTAGGATAAGAATAGCTAGACTCTTAAACTTATTACTCTCTCACTTGTACGTTCAATTTTCTATCACTATTTGAGTTAGACTTCTGAGTATCTCGATCATAGGCTCGACAAGAATAGGATCCATCTCATTATCATTTTCTACAAAGGATATATATTAGCCAATTATTTACTATAATTTAGGAGCCATAGGATAACTATTTATGGATGCCCTCCCATATTCTCAGTCTTTTAATAATCATGGTTATAGTTGCAAGAAAACATACCCTAATAATGTAGTAATATTGTATGTGGTTGAGGAGATGAATCAACTACTCAAGGATTGTTAACCTTATCCTTTGAAGACTAAGACCTTAAAAAATATGATCAAGGAATTGGAAATTTTGAGTTCTTATAAATTAGAACAAGAACTTGAAAAAGAGAAAATGAGTGGTATGGAGAGTATGCTACGCTTCAAGAACTGGAAGACTTGTTCATTGAAACAAGGAATACCTTGGATAATGTTAATGATGGTTTGGAGGATATTCATTCCAACCCTAATGGCTAGCTTGGTGATGTTACTAAAGAAGAGAGTTCAGTTGTTATGCATTTATTTGTTCAATTATAGTCAATAATAATGAGATGAATCCTATTATTGTTAGACTAATTATGAAGATACTTAAAAGCCTAACCATGAGATGGTGATAGAAAGTAGAATGTAAAAGTGAGAAGAATAAGTTCAAAAGTCTAGCTAGTCTTATCTTATACCTAAGGCTATTTATTTTTATCCGCAAAACAGTGGCATTCCAAAAACCAATCAAAACAATCTGAAAAGAAAATTTTAGATCATATTGGATTAGATAATTTATAACATAATTACAATTATTTTTTGTTAAGTTTCGATCAAATATTCAATTCGTATATTGCCTTATGAATATCTGATAGATAAATAGATATTTTCAAAAAATAACCTTTTGACCTTGTTCCAAAAAATTCTGTCTCATTCCTTTGCTCTTTGATTCGTTTCCTTCTCAAAATCAATTGAACATGTTCCTTTCCTCAAAATCGATTGAACTTCCTTTTTTCAAAATCAATTGAAATCAACAAGTGAGTATTTGATGCTTGACCAATTCTCTTGCATTCTTCAAAACTGAGTGATTACTCTCTTAACTTGCAACCCAAAATCCAGCCCTTCTAAAGTGCATAAAGGTTACATCTTTCATTTCAGATTTCAATTTTAGTTCATAGATTTTCTATTCAAGCTCTTGAGTTTGATATAATTTTGTGATTTTTGATGAGTTTTTTTGTGAAGCCCAATGATGGGTGTTGAATCTAGTAAAGTAAAAAGTTCTACTCAAAATTATTTCAATATATCACAATGAATAGGGTTGTCTCCATAGAGATTGGTGAATTTACTTCCTATGAACAAAAGCTATAAAGTTCCGTAGGAGAATTTTTTCTCTCCCCCAAAATTTTCCCTCTCCCTACCGCAACACAATCTTTCAACAACAATCTCTTTTCCTTGCCCCCCCCCCCTCATTCTCCTTTTTTGAGAATGGGGGAGATTGCTCTTTCTTCTTGGTTTTAGTAGTTTTATATCCCTATTTACTAAGGTTTAGTCCTCTTTTTCAGAGGTGCTTTTGTTTCTTCATATAAGAGTTTGGTCTCCCTTTTTTGGAGTTCTTTTATGAGTTTAGTTCTCTTTTTGTTTCTAATTTTTGTTTTACCCCAAGAAAGGAAGCAACAGTTTGGTTGAAGGCTTTAATGAAAAAAAAAAAAACTCTACAACACCCTTTATCACCTCCAACCCAAGATCTAATCTTTTTGCTGGAGAAGAGAGAAGAATATGATGACGAAAACCGTCACATCTGATCGAAGAAGAAGAGATGATGAAGTTGGATCATATTTTCTGGAGTACAGCCGAGCTTTAAGATTTGTGCCTCAAGATTTGCAAAGAAAGAAGAAAGAAGAAAGAAGATGACGAAAAAGGTGAGATTTGATCGAAGAAGAAGGGATGATAGAGTTGGATGATATTTTCTGGAGTGTAGCAAGTTTCAACATTTTGTTAGACCCAAAATAATATGAAAATAAAATAGAAGAAGATGGCTCTAAATTTCAAAATAAAATTTTCAACTCAATACAAAGAACAAAGTCAATATATGACTTGTCTAAAAAATTAGAGGCTTATTTTTTGTCTTTTTCACACACACAAAATATAATGGACAACATGTCATATTTATAAGACTTACCAAAATCCAAACCTAACAAGATTTCCTATCCAATGTAAATCTAACTTAGAATAGGATTTAATCACTAAAACCAAATCTAAATATGAATCACTACCCAAAACCTAAACCTATTTAGAAACTTAGTTTAATTATTCTATATTGCTTCCCTTAAACTAAGCCCGGGGTCACTGGTATCAGAGCCAGTGGGGGAAGTGGGTATATAATCATGTATTCTAACTAATTATGATAGGATTATTTTAGATCTATTATCTCATGGATGGTGTCAAGGAATAGCTCATATGCTTGTTGTTGACCAACATGTGGGGGGTATCTGGTAGGAATGATAGTACAAGCCAGAAGTACCACTGTTGAGGGGGCTGGTTTACCAATCCGGTAATGAGTTATTCCTGGCTAAACCCCATGACATAATGGATTGGAAATTTTCTTATCATACCTAGTTAAAATATATGGTTATATCTCATGAAACTCTATGGTCTATACCAACCCAGGGAATTAACATATATTTGCATTCCTGATTTCATTATCCGTGATTATTTTACTGTTTGACATTATCTGTGCTTATCTTGTGATAATTCATTTCTGTTTTATTTACTTTATGGCATTTTTTAAGAACTTCTCTAAATCATCTTCTTCATCTTCATCTTCATCTTCAAACACTCTTCTTAAAGAAGAAATTAATTTGGAAAACATTAGCCAATCCATAGATAATTGGAAAATTCCTAAACACCCAATAAAAGACATTTATCATGATAAATGGAATTTGACAAGTGACTATACTATTAAAACTGTAGAACAGACAATAGCCTTAAATTTAGAATATGAACAAATTAAACTTTTGTCTTCTAAAATGATAGAAAAACATAGGCAAAAATATAATTATTTGCATTTTGGTTTAGTACAAGTAGCTGCTAAGCCCTTAAGCAGAGAAGGATTAGATACTTCCCTTCTTCTTTGTCTTAGAGACTGTAGATTCTTAAACTTTGAAGACTCTCTACTTGGAATGGTAGAAACCAGTCTGTGTCGAGGTCCTGTCTATTTTGATTGTTTTCCAAACTTTACAGTTTCTTTACATGATAAAAATATTTTGGATTCTTTAACATTAAACATTAAAACAGCAAACTATAAAACTAAAACCGGATCTTTGCCTGTTGCACTTTTATTTAGGATTCAATATAAAGCTATGAGTTCTGCTTTTAATACAGGAGCTCTTAAAACTCATAAAAAGGGAGAAACTGTTTTATTCCAAAAAGATTTGTCTAGATCTAGAATCTCCATTTCTAAGTCCATCAATTGGAATTAGGTAACATTACCAGAACAATGGTTGCTGCCTGATGCAACTCCTTCAGTTCCAGTACAAAATACTTCCGTGTCAAGTTTCAGACAATTTGCTAGTGAAACAGTCCAAATTTCTTTTAACAGATCAATTATTCAAAGATTTTTTGAAACTCCATCCCTTAGATATGAAACACAATCTTCTAGGCAACCCCCTAGGCACTCAGTCTCTTCGGTTTCAACACAACTCCATGGTCTAGACAATTCTTCACAAGTCCCAAGAGCTAGATACACTGTAGAAACAGAATCCGTTGACCAGGACCAAAGTGAAGGAAATCCACAATCTCCAACCTATTCTTCCATAACTGACCATCCAGAAGAAGTTTTAGGTGAGTTAAGAATGATAAAAAGGGAATTTCAAATAAATAAGGAATTACTTAAGAAGGATTTCTATTCTGATAAAGACCAAGAAAAAAGAAAATGGTTTTTCAAAAACTTTCAAGGTGATAGGAGAAAAGAAAATACAAAATATTTATTATGGATTTTTACAAGAAAACGAATTACACATGTTGTTTTTTGAATGGTTTGAAACATATGCTTATTCCCAAAACTTTGATTATCTTTTTAAAAATGAAAACCAAATTTTTACTAAAACTTGGCAAACTTTGGAAGGAGGTTCTATTCAGTCAGAGTTTCCTCCAAACAAATCGTTGACAACTAGTTATAAATCGGTAAACATAAAAGCCATTCCTTTTAAACATAAAGAGGCAAAAACTGGAGATGAAATATCTGCAAAAGATATTCAAAGTATTTTTGAACAAAATAATTATACAAACAAATATTTACAAACAATAGGAGAATATCTTCTTACAAAATGCTTTTCGAATACTCATGTTTCAAACTCTTTTCCTAATAACCCTGTTTTTAAACCATATGAAATACCTAGTAAACTAAGTAAACAGATTAATAAGCCCTCCACTAAGTTAGAAAAAAAAATTGCAAAAATCGAGGAATCTTTCTCAACCCCAATTAGTAAACAAAAATCCAATGATCCAGCCTCTGCTTCTATTTGTTGGATTATGCCCTAAGAGCCAATCATATGATGATGGTATATGCATATATTGTATCATAATGTTCATAATTAATGGCACTAATTATTATGTTTATCTTATATCTGCGTTTTATGAAATAAACATAATAATGTCCCAAGAATTTAATTATTCTAAAATTATCCCTAGTCAAGTATTATCATTAAATGGGACAATGATAATGCATTAAGACTAGTATGTGTAGTGATTGATGAAATTGTTCATGATATGAGATATCAAGTCAACACATGGGTACATGTTAGAGAACAATGTACTGGATTGACCCGCCATGAGAAATATTACATGGATTATTACATGAAGTGTCATAAATATTTCTCATAGTGATGATGGTGTAAATAATCCTTAGACTTGAGATCCTCAGAGATCCCAACATGAGGAGTTGCATGTTTTGATACTACCAAAGCGTTACCCGTAATGGTGAACTATAAAAGTAGTAATTGGATATGTAATAAATCATGCAGTGGGATGTTAAGTGATCAAGAAAGGATTTGCCCCTCTTATATAATGAGAGTGATATCTTTGGGCCTCTTGATTGAGTAAGACCATAAAATGCATGGCCGTGCTCAAATGAGTCGATATGTGATATTGGACTCATTTGCTTAAATGTGTCTACTCGGGAATCAAAAAATGAAAAGATTGAACTATACAAGCATGACACGATCCATGGCTTGTGTTCGATCGAGATATCTAGGGCAAAGGGATTTAATTACACAATAATATATATCACAAGAAAAGTAATGTCGAATTACTAATATTCTCATGACTTGGGTAGTATTGATGTGTTGCTCGACACCGCTCATTACTTTTGGCATAAAATATATTTTATGTCAATGCCAACGTTATGAGAACCTATTGGGTCACACACTTAGATCGTATCCAAAAGAAGTACAAAATTCATGTGATGAAATTTTGGTTAATCCTATTGAGAATAGGAATCTATGGGGTTTTCGTTTTAAAACGGTTTTGGATCTAAGGCCAAAATATTTTGGTTCTATTAATATTAATAAATCCAAAATGAGTTTTAGATTTATTAATTAAATAATATCAAAATGGTTATTGGAAAATGAAAAAGCAGCCATGAATGTTGTGTATGTAATACATTGTAACTCATTTTATGAAAATGAAAAGGCAGGCATTTATTGGAAAATGAAAAGACAATCATGTGCAACATATTGCAACTCAATTTCTGGTATATGAAATGTGAAAAGGCAGCTGTTCACATGGATACAAATGAAGAAAAACTGTTGGATGCAATGAAGAAACCGAAGGGACACTTTCATTGAGAGAGTTTTCTTTTTAAGCTTTCTTTGTTGAAGAAAACTTGGTGCTATTCTTGGTGCACGAAATTTCTTTCTTTTCTTCTTCTCTTGTTCAATATAGACACCACTCCTTATTTGAGAAATAAGAACAAAAACCAAAATTTGAGTTGAGAACTCAAAGTAGAAAACCAATCCTTAAGTTGAGAACTTGAGGGAATACCCAAGTAACAAAATCTTAGCTAGCACTAAAAGAATTTTGTTACTTCTTTCTTTAGTTAATTGTTTGACAATTAACTTGAGGTTTGGAGACGATCGTGTGGATACCATAGAGGCAAGGCTAGATTGGTTTTGCTTGTGATTCGACAATCAACAATCTCCAACAATCAACAAGGCTACACTACTGGTAAGGTAACAATCTTCACTACCAATTTGATTTCACTTCGTATGGATCCTTGGAGGAAACCAAAAATTTTTAAATTTCCGCTGCGTTCTTTGATTTGGTTTCCTACACTATTAACCAGTAAATAAACACTTTAGAACAAGCCTCTTCCTCTGAGTCTTCCGATTTAGAAGTTCAAATAAGAACAGAACAATTATAAATATCTAGATTAAAACATCAGTATGGGAACAAGCAAATTACAAGCTGGAAAAACCCTCCTAAATTATATTACCCCAGGGCTACATATCCAGATACCATCTTAGAAGAAAAACCCAACGTTTTGCAAAATAGTTATAATGCAAACAACATCTATGAGTGGAACATAGATGGCCAATCAGAGTATAATATTATGAATATACTCCAATAAATGAGTATGGTTGCCACTACTTATCGTACGACACATAGTTGTACCGATCAATTGACTGCACATATTCTCATTGCAGGATTTATAGGTCAATTAAAGGGTTGGTGGGATGAACATCTCACCAATGAATTAAAACAAGATATTTTAAATGCTGTTAAAACTGATGTAGATGGTGAACCCATCTTAAATGACGAAGGAGAAACTATTTCTGATGCTGTTTCAACTTTAATCTTTTCAATTGCTAAAGCTTTTATTGGTGATCCAAATATTTTTAGGGATCGCTCTTCTGAACTTTTAAACAATCTTAAATGCAAGAACCTTTCTGATTTTTGTTGGTATAAGGATACATTTTTTACTAGGATCTTTAGCGGGCCTGACAGTAATCAAGCTTATTGGAAAGAAAAATTCCTTGATGGTTTGCCTAAATCATTAAGGGATTTGGTTCGGGAAGAACTCCGAACTCAATATAATGGAGTTGTCCCGTATGAACAAATAACATACGGGCAACTTACAAGCCAAATCCAACAAGTGGCATTAAAATTTGTAGACAAGATAAAATACTAAGACAACTAGCTAAGGATAGGAACCAACGTAGGAAAGATTTAGGTTCATTTTGTGAGCAATTTGGTCTTCCTGCATGTCATTGGCATAAAAAGAAAAACAAGCTAAAAAATAGAAGTCCATCTAAGTTTTAGCCTAGATACAAGTCTAAAAGACAATTTAGGCAATATAAACCAAATGAAAATAAGCACGCATTGCCCTATAATAAACCAGCCTTGCCTGCTTTACCTAATATAATTTGTCATAAGTGCCATAAGCCTGGACACATAGCAAAATACTGTAGGCTGAGAAAAAGAATCCAAGCCTTAGAGTTAAACGAAAATGTGATTAATCAATTAACCAACTTGTTAATAGAATATAGTGATGATAAGTCTGGTTATAATAAGGATAATCATTTAAATAACATAGAAAATGACGAACTCAGTGAATTTAGTTAAGATGAGTTGGAAGTCCCAACAATAAATGTTTTAACTAAAGAACAAGATTTGCTTTTAGATATAATTGATAAACTCGAAGACGCAAAACAAAAGAAAAATTTTCTTAACAAATTGAAAAACATATTAAACGATAAGCCCTCGTTTTCTTCGGCTTCTTTTGAGTTAGCTAAACCTCCTAGACTATTAAATACTTATAATTTAAGAGATATTGGAAGATTTCTTACAAAACCTTCTAAACAAACAACAATACAAGACTTACAAAATGAAATTGCCCAAATAAAAAATGAAATTAGAGAAATAAAAGCTAAACAAGATATTAAAAGTGTTGCATTACAAGCCATACTAAATGATAGGGGGGAAAACAGGATCGAAGAATCAGACTTTTTGGAAGTTCTCCAAGATTTTCAACCCCAGGTATGTGCCACTGTTTTTACTCATAGACATGATGTTAAAATCACTTTGATAACTAAAAACAGTTTTGTTTTAGAAACAATTGCTTTATGGGACACTAGGGCAGACATAAGTTGTATGGAAGAAGGAATAGTTCCTTCTGTTTTCTTTGAAAAAAGAAAAGAAGTTTTGCATTATGCAAATGGTTCAAAATTGGCTATTTCCTATAAATTAACTGATGTTGAAGTAAAATTTTCTTACCTTGTCAAAGTTTCCTTTCTTGCAAAAGATGTAACTCATCCAGTAATCTTGGGAACTGATTTTATTTCTCAATTAAGACCTTATAGAGCAATTGATAAAGGTTTTATAATTGAGTCTTTTGGTTCAAATGCTTTGTTACCGTTTGCAAAACCCCCTGTTAAAAGGGAATTATATCTTTTACAAAAGAAAACAAAACAAATAAATTTTTTAAAGGAAGAAATACAATATAAAAGGGTAGAAGAAGAACTTAAAGATAGCATAATAGGAAAAATAGTTGAAACACTTTTACAAAAAATTGAAAACAAAGTTTGTCTTTGAAATTCCAAATGCATTTTGGAATAGAAAAAAAAATACGGTTAGGCTTCCTTATGAAAAGGATTTCAATGAAAGGGATATTTCGACAAAAGCCAGGCCTATTCAAATGAATTAGGAATTGATAGAATATTGCAAGAAAGAAATTGATGATCTTTTATCAAAAAAGATCATCCAACCAAGCCAGTCTCCTTAGAGTTGTTCTGCTTTTTATGTTAACAAGCCTTCTGAGATAGAAAGGGGTGCTCCAAGGTTAGTAATTAATTATAAACCTTTAAACAAAGTTTTACAATGGATTAGGTATCCTATTCCTAATAAAAAGGATTTATTAAATAGGTTATACAAAGCTGTTATTTTTTCTAAGTTTGATATGAAGTCTGGTTTTGGCAGATACAAATTCACCCAGAAGATAGGTACAAGACTGCATTCACAGTCCCGTTTGGCCAATACGAATGGAATGTAATGCCATTCGGACTAAAGAATGCTCCTTCTGAGTTTCAGAGGATCATGAATGAAATTTATAATCCTTATTCGTCCTTTATTCTGGTTTATATTGATGATGTGTTGATTTTTTCTGAAAGCATAGATCAACATTTTAAGCACTTAAACATATTTTTGCATGTTATAGAGATAAACGGGTTAGTAGTTTCAAGAAAGAAGATTAGTCTCTTTCAAACAAAAATTAGATTTTTAGGCCATAATATT
Organism: Gynochthodes officinalis; assembly: GCA_020080225.1. Taxonomy (NCBI): domain Eukaryota; kingdom Viridiplantae; phylum Streptophyta; class Magnoliopsida; order Gentianales; family Rubiaceae; genus Gynochthodes; species Gynochthodes officinalis. Next base: position 33,869,945 of record CM034615.1, on the reverse strand, counting down.
TATTAGGGAACAATTGTTCCAATAGAAAGAGCAATTCAATTTGCTAATAAATTTCCTGACCAAATTATTGAAAAACAACAATTACAAAGGTTTTTAGGTTGTTTGAATTATGTTGTTGACTTTATCCTTGAACTTGCTAAAACCTGTAAACCTTTGCATGATAGGTTAAAAAAGACACCACTAGCATGGACTGAAATCCATACAAATGCGGCAAAACAAATAAAGGCAAAAGTTAAGGCTTTACCTTGTTTGGCCTTAGCTGATCCTCTGACTTATAAAATAGTAGAAACAAATGCCTCTGGTTTAGGTTATGGTGGTATTCTAAAACAAAAACAAAACGGTAAAGAAGGAATAGTGTCTTATACATCAAAACACTGGAATAGTACTCAGCAAAATTATTCCACCATTAAAAAAGAAATTTTGGCCATTGTTTTGTGTGTCAAAATTCCAAGCTGATTTATTAAACCAAAAATTCATTATCTGTGTTGATTGCAAAGCGGCTAAACATGTTTTGGAAAAAGATGTAAAGAATCTTGCATCAAAACAAATTTTCACAAGATGGCAAGCTATTCTTTCAGTTTTTGATTTTGATATTGAATACATTAAAAGAGATTCAAATGTTTTGCCTGACTTTCTTACTCATGAATTTTGGCAGGGTAAATGATGCATGGAAAAGAAAGAAGAACAACCCCCTCTTTTACCGAAACAAATTTTGACATTGGCCAATATCCTAACAACTCCAAAAGATGAAGCCTCATCTTCCCAAACAAAACCTCAAACTCCTTCCAAACCAGCACAATCACCAAAAGATTATGCTTTGACTTCACAACACTTCCAAGTTATAAACGAAGCCATTGCTGCCCAACCAATTTCCATCCAAGCACCTAAAACATGGGCAGATGTAATAGAGGAAGAAGACAATAAACTTAAACAACTTCAAACTCAAGCCCAAATTGATCTCCAAACTCTAGCTCAAGCTGCAGGGTTTCAGCTAGTAAAAAACCAAACCAGTAGAAGTGTCTAGCCCTATTACTCAAACTGTGGCAACTCAAAGTCCCACCTTTCAAAATAGAGTGGTGGTTCAAAATCCCACTCCACAAAACCAGTTGATCCAGAAAAATGTTTTCTCTACGACTGGGTCAACTGAGTACATTAAAAATCAAAGTTATGTTTTGGTAACTCATACTGAACCTGATTTTTGGATCAATGATCCATACAAACTAGCCCAAACCATCCTTCTAAAAAATACCAATTATGTTTTCCCTTCAATAAGCAAAACCCAAAATTTTTATGAATTCATCCTTATTGACACCAGTTCTGTTTCCCTTAAACACCATGAAACCAACAGAAACATTACCCATTCACCATGCCAAATCCTCAAAATTATTCGACCCAAAGAATGGGGAAACCCAAATGTCTAGACACCGTTTTCTCAACCCTTTGCCCAGCCAAGCTATTCTTATTGGGACTATAGAGATGCATGGTTCTATGCCTTCTCCATGCAAAACAAACTTAACAAACATTCTTGGTTTTTCTACTTTAAATGGAAAACCGATTATTATTTCCCAAACTGGTTCCTTCAGTGGTGGTAGATTTTTGGCCCAAATCCTCAAATTCTTCCTGGAGATGTCCAAGAAGGATATCAAGTTTTCCAAACAAAATTTGTATCAAACTTCAACCATGTACCTAAACTTTTGCACTTCTTCTACAAATTTTCTCTTTCTTGGATCTACCAATGGAGGTTTGAATTCCTCAAACTTCCATGAAGCCTAAGTGCCAACCCTAGTCCGACAAGGGTATACAAAATGGTGGAAGCAGTTCAACACAACCTCGGTCCAACCAGCACAGGTCGAAATATGGTTTACTAAACACCCCCAAAACCTTATTTCAACCGACCCACAACATTCACAATTTTCACAACAAAAAACCCTAATGGATTCAAAATTGGCAGCAATTTCATCAAAAGAAGACTACGTTCACCATCTTGAAGACCTTCTCCAACATCTCAGGCCGTCAGCATCAGCATCCCAAAACACTAATGTTTCTCAACACAGCCAGAGCAGTCAAGCACAACTTGTTCAACACTTCCTCATTGATTTCCAGCTGGACGACAACGGAGACGACTGTTACAGAATCTTCTCCCCCATTCCGTAAAGGTTTAAAATCACTATAAAAAAAACACTGTTCACGACGGAACCTACTGTAGCAACGGGACATTGGAAAATCCTGTAGCGCCAGAACTGTTCAAACACGACAGGAGACTGAGCACTATACACTGTAGCGCGTCACCGTAGCACGTCATTGTAGGAAAAAAAATTCTATAAATAGGCTAGTTGAGCACAAGAGGGGGACACTCTTGTTGAAAAACTCTCAAAACCTCTCTCTCTTACTCTCAAATTCTCTCCCAATATATCCCTCATTTTCTTTGTAAACCTCTACTTTCTTTTGTAAACTTTCATTTCCACTTGTAAACCTTTTCCTTTTCAAGCATTGTCAAAGGTAGGATATGAATATATTTAATTAATAAATATATTCATTTTAATCGTACATAATTTGTGGCAAGCTACGGTTCCCAATCTTCATTGTGTTGTTTATATTCTCTTTTTTATTTATTGTGTTAATAATTGTTGAATGGCCGGTTTACTAGACTGCCTAAATTAGTGGCAATCCGTCTGCGACCCACTTCTCATTTGTTGTTCTCTTTATTTCTCTTTTACTTTAGGGGCTCACCCCGGGGTCTTGGTATCAGAGCCAGGGGGGAAGTCGGTGTATAATCATGTATTCTAACTAATTATGATAGGATTATTTTAGATCTATTATCTCATGGACGGTGTCAAGGAATAGCTCATATGCCTGTTGTTCACTAACATGTGGGGGGTATCTGGCAGGAATGGTAGTACAAGCCAGAAATACCACTGTTGAGGGGACTGGTTTACCAGTCCGGTAATGGGTTATTCCTGGCTAAACCCCATGACATAATGGATTGGAAATTTTCTTATCATACCTAGTTAAAATATATGGTTATATCTCATGAAACTCTACGGCCTGTACCAACCCAAGGAATTAACATATATTTGCATTCCTGATTTCATTATCCGTGATTATTTTACTGTTTGGCATTATCTGTGCTTATCTTGTGACAATTCATTTCTGTTTTATTTACTTTATCGCATTTTTTAAGAACATCTAAATCATCTTCTTTTTCTTCATCTTCATCTTCAAACACTCTTCTTAAAGAAGAAATTAATTTGGAAAACATTAGCCAATCCATAGATAATTGAAAAATTGCTAAACACCCAAAAAAGACATTTATCATGATAAATGGAATTTGACAAGTGACTATACTATTAAAACCGTAGAACAGACAATAGCCTTAAATTTAGAATATGAACAAATTAAACTTTTGTCTTCTAAAATGATAGAAAAACATAGGCAAAAATATAATTATTTGCATTTTGGTTTAGTACAAGTAGTTGCTAAGCCCTTAAGTAGAGAAGGATTAGATACTTCCCTTCTTCTTTGTCTTAGAGACTGTAGATTCTTAAACTTTGAAGACTCTCTACTTGGAATGGTAGAAACCGATGCATGTCGAGAGTCTGTCTATTTTATTTATTTTCCAAACTTCTGATTTCTTTACATGATAAAAATATTTTTGATTCTTTAACATTAAACATTAAAACAACAAACTATAAAACTAAAACCGGATCTTTGCCTGTTGCACTTTTATTTAGGATTCAATATAAAGCTATGAGTTCTACTTTTAATACAGGAGCTCTTAAAACTCATAAAAAGGGAGAAATTGTTTTATTCCAAACAGATTTGTCTAGATCTAGAATCTCCATTCCTAGGTCCATCAATTGGAATAAGGTAACATTACCAGAACAATGGTTGCTGCCTGATGCAACCCCTTCAATTCCAGTACAAAATACTTCGGTGTCTAGTATCAGACAATTTGCTAGTGGAACAGTCCAAATTTCTTTTAACAGATCAATTAGTCAAAAATTTTCCGAAACTCCATCCCTTAGATCTGAAGCACAATCTTCTAGGCAACCCCCTAGGCACTCAGTATCTTCGGTTTCAACACAACTCCATGGTCTAGACAATTCTTCACAAGTCCCAAGAGCTAGATACACTGTAGAAATGGAATCCGTTGACCAGGACCAAAGTGAAGGAAATCCACAATCTCCAACCTATTCTTCTATAACTGACCATCCAGAAGAAGTTTTAGGTGAGTTAAGAATGATAAAAAGGGAATTTCAAATAAATAAGGAATTACTTAAGAAGGATTTCTATTCTGATAAAAACCAAGAAAAAAGAAAATGGGTTTTCAAAAATTTTCAAGGTGATAGGAGAAAAGAAATACAAAATATTTATTATGGATTTTGACAAGAAAACGAATTACACATGTTGTTTTTTGAATGGTTTGAAACATATTCTTATTCTCAAAACTTTGATTATCCTTTTAAAAATGAAAACCAAATTTCTACTAAAACTTGGCAAACTTTGGAAGGAGGTTCTAATCAGTCAGAGTTACCTCCAAACAAATCTTTTACAACTAGTTATAAATCGGTAAACATAAAAGCCATTCCTTTTAAACATAAAGAGGCAAAAACTGGAGATGAAATATCTGCAAAAGATATTCAAAGTATTTTTGAACAAAATAATTATACAAACAAATATTTAGAAACAATAAGAGAATAACTTCTTACAAAATCCTTTTCGAACACTCATGTTTCAAACTCTTTTCCTAATAATCCTGTTTTTAAACAATATGAAATACCCAGTAAACTAAGTAAACAGATTAATAAGCCCTTAACTGAGTTAAAGAAAAGAATTACAAAAATCGAGCAATCTTTCTCAACCACAGTTAGTAAACAAAGATCCAATGATCCAGCCTCCGCTTCTGTTAACCAGTCAATAAACACTTTAGAACAAGCCTCTGCCTCTGAGTCTTCTGATTTAGAAGTTCAACCAAGAGCAGAACAACTAGAAATATCTAGATTACAACATCAGTATAGGAACAGGCAAATTACAAGCTGGAAAAACCCTCATAAATTATATTACCCCAAGGCTATATATCCATATACCATCTTGGAAGAAAAGCCCAACATTTTACAAAATAGTTATAATGCAAACAACATCTATGAGTGGAACATAGATAGCCAATCAGAGTATAATATTATGAATATACTCCAACAAATGACCATGGTTGCCACTGCTTATCGTACGACACATAGTTGTACCAATCAATTGACTGCACATATTCTCATTGCAGGATTTACGGAAGGGTTGGTTGGATGAACATCTCACCAATGAATTAAAACAAGATATTTTAAATGCTGTTAAAACTGATGTAGAAGGTGAACCCATATTAAATGACGGAGGAGAAACTATTTACGATCTTTGTTTCAACTTTAATCTTTTCAATTGCTAAAGCTTTTATTGGTGATTCAGATATTTTTAGGGATCAATCTTTTGAACTTTTAAACAATCTTAAATGCAAGAACCTTTCTGATTTTCGTTGGTATAAGGATACATTTTTTACTAGGATCTTTAGCAAGCCCAACGTTAATAAAGTTTATTGGAAAGAAAATTTCCTTGATGGTTTGCCTAAATCATTAAGGGATTTGGTTCGGGAAGAACTCCGAACTCAATATAATGCAGTTGTCCCGTATGAACAAATAACATACGAACAACTTACAAGCCAAATCCAACAAGTGGCATTAAAAATTTGTACACAAGATAAAATACTAAGACAACTAGCTAAGGATAGGAACCAACGTAGGAAAGATTTAGGTTCATTTTGTGAGGAATTTGGTCTTCCTGCATGTCATCCGCATAAAAAGAAAAACAAGCTAAAAAATAGAAGTCCACCTAAGTTTCAGCCTAGATACAAGTCTAAAAGACAATTTAGGCAATATAAACCAAATGAAAATAAGCACGCATTGCCCTATAATAAACCAGCCTTGCCTGCTTTACCTAATATAATTTGTCATAAATGCCATAAGCCTGGACACACAACAAAATACTATAGGCTGAGAAAAAGAATCCAAGCCTTAGAGTTAGACGAAAATGTGATTAATCAATTAACCAACTTGTTAATAGAATATAGTGATGATAAGTCTGGTTATAGTGAGGAAAATCATTTAAATAACATAGAAAATAGCGAACTCGGTGAATTTTGTTGGATGAGTTGAAAGTCCCAATAATAAATGTTTTAACTAAAGAACAAGATTTGCTTTTAAATATAATTGATAAACTCAAAGGCATAAAACAAAGAAAAATTTTCTTAACAAATTGAAAAACATATTAAACGATAAGCCCTCGTTTTCTTCGGCTCCTTTTGAGTTAGCTAAACCTCCTAAACTATTAAATACTTATAATTTAAGAGAAATATTAGGAAGATTTCCTACAAAACCTTCTAAACAAACAACAATACAAGACTTACAAAATGAAATCGCCCAAATAAAAAATGAAATTAGAGAAATAAAAGCTAAACAGGATATTGAAAGTGTTGCATTACAAGCCATACAAAATGATAGGGGGAAAAACAGGATCGAAGAATCAGACTTTTTGGAAGTTCTCCAAGATTTTCAACCCCAGGTATGTGCCACTGTTTTTACTCATAGACATGATATTAAAATCACTTTGATAATTAAAAACAGTTTTGTTTTAGAAACAATTGCTTTATGGGACACTAGGGCAGACATAAGTTGTATGGAAGAAGGAATAGTTCCTTCTGTTTTCTTTGAAAAAAGAAAAGAAGTTTTGCATTCTGCAAATGGTTCAAAATTAGCTATTTCCTATAAATTAAGCGATGTTGAAGTAAAATTTTCTTACTGTACATCAAAGTTTCCTTTCTTCTTGCAAAAGATGTAACTCATCAAGTAATCTTGGGAACTGATTTTATTTCTCAATTAAGACCTTATAGAGCAATTGATAAAGGTTTTATAATTGAGTCTTTTGGTCCAAATGCTTTGTTACCGTTTGCAAAACCCCCTGTTAAAAGGGAATTATATCTTTTACAAAAGAAAACAAAACAAATAAATTTTTTAAAGGAAGAAATACAATATAAAAGGGTAGAAGAAGAACTTAAAGATAGCATAATAGGAAAAATAATTGAAACACTTTTACAAAAAATTGAAAACAAAGTTTGTGCTGAAATTCCAAATGCATTTTGGAATAGAAAAAAAATACGGTTAGGCTTCCTTATGAAAAGGATTTCAATGAAAGGGATATTTCGACAAAAGCCAGGCCTATTCAAATGAATCAAGAATTGATAGAATATTGCAAGAAAGAAATTGATGATCTCTAATAAAAAAAGATCATCCAACCAAGCCAGTCTCTTAGAGTTGTTCTGCTTTTTTATGTTAACAAGCCTTCTGAGATAGAAAGTGGTGCTCCAAGGTTAGTAATTAATTATAAACCTTTAAACAAAGTTTTACAATGGATTAGGTATCCTATTCCTAATAAAAAGGATTTATTAAATAGGTTATACAAAGCTATTATTTTTTCTAAGTTTGATATGAAGTCTGGTTTTTCGCAGATACAAATTCATCCAGAAGATAGGTACAAGACTGCATTCACAGTCCCGTTTGGCCAATACAAATGGAATGTAATGCCATTCGGACTAAAGAATGCTCCTTCTGAGTTTCAGAGAATCATGAATGAAATTTATAATCCTTATTCATCCTTTATTCTGGTTTATATTGTTGATGTGTTGATTTCTGAAAGCATAGATCAACATTTTAAGCGCTTAAACATATTTTTGCATGTTACAGAGATAAACGGGTTAGTAGTTTCAAGAAAGAAGATTAGTCTCTTTCAAACAAAAATTAGATTTTTAGGCCATAATATTTTTTAGGGAACAATTGTTCCAATAGAAAGAGCAATTCAATTTGCTAATAAATTTCCTGACCAAATTATTGAAAAACAACAATTACAAAGGTTTTTAGGTTGTTTGAATTATGTTGTTGACTTTATCCCTGAACTTGCTAAAACCTGTAAACCTTTGCATGATAGGTTAAAAAAGACACCACTAGCATGGACTGAAATCCATACAAATGCGGCAAAACAAATAAAGGCACAAGTTAATGCTTGACCTTGTTTGGCCTTAGCTGATCTCTGACTTATAAAATAGTAGAAACAGATGCCTCTGGTTTAGGTTATGGTGGTATTCTAAAACAAAAACAAAACGGTAAAGAATGAATAGTGTCTTATACATCAAAACACTGGAATAGTACTCAGCAAAATTATTCTACCATTAAAAAAGAAATTTTGGCCATTGTTTTGTGTGTGTAAAAATTCCAAGCTGACTTATTAAACCAAAAATTCACTATCCGTGTTGATTGCAAAGCGGCTAAACATGTTTTGGAAAAAGATGTAAAGAATCGTGCATCAAAACAAATTTTCACAAGATGGCAAGCTATTCTTTCAGTTTTTGATTTTGATATTGAATACATTAAAGGAGATTCAAATGTTTTGCCTGACTTTCTTACTCGTGAATTTTGGCAGGGTAAATGATGTCGCGGAAAAAGAAAGAAGAACAACCCCCTCCTTTACCGAAACAAATTTTGACATTGGCCAATATCCAAACAACTCGAAAAGATGAAGCCTCATTTTCCCAAACAAAACCCCAAACTCTTTCCAAACCAGCACAATCACCAAAAGATTATGCTTTGACTTCACAACACTTCCAAGTTATAAAGAAGCCATTGCTGCCCAACCAATTTCCATCCAAGCACCTAAAACATGGGCAGATGTAGAAGAGGAAGCAGACAATAAACTTAAACAACTCCAAACTCTAGCCCAAATTGATCTCCAAACTCTAGCTCAAGCTGCAGGATTTCAGCTAGTAAAAACCCAACCAGTGGAGACATCTAGCCCCATTACTCAAACTGTGGCGACTCAAAGTCCCACCTTTCAAAATAGAGTGGTGGTTCAAAACCCCACTCCACAAAACCAGTTGATCCAGAAAAATGTTTTCTCTACGACTGGGTCAACTGAGTATATTAAAAATCAAAGTTATGTTTTGGTAACTCATACTGAACCTGATTTTTGGATCAATGATCCATACAAATTAGCCCAAACCATCCTTCCAGAAAATACCAATTATGTTCCCCCTTCAATAAGCAAAACCCAAAAATTTTATGAATTCATCCTTGTTGACACCGGTTCTGTTTCCCTTAAACACCATGAAACCAACGGAAACATTACCCATTCAACATGCCAAATCCTCAAAATTATCCGACCCAAAGAATGGGGAAACCCAGATGTCCAGACACCATTTTCTCAACCCTTTGCCCTGCCAAGCTATTCTTATTGGGACTATAGAGATGCATGGTTCTATGCCTTTTCCATGCAAAACAAACTTAACAAACATTCTTGGTTTTTCTACTTTAAACGGGAAATTGATTATTATTTCCCAAACTGGTTCCTTTAATAGTGGCAGATTTTTGGCCCAAATCCTCAAATTCTTCCTGGAGATGTACAAGCAGGATATCAAGTTTTCCAAACAAAATGTGTGTCAAACTTCAACCATGTACCTAAACTATTGCACTTCTTCTCCATATTCTCTCTTTCTTGGATTTACCAATGGAAGTTTGAATTCCTCAAACTTCCGCAAGCCCAAGTGCCAGCCCTAGTCCGACAAGGGTATACAAAATGGTGGAAGTAGTTCAACACAACCTCGGTCCAACCAGCACAGGTCGAAATATGATTTACTAAACACCCCGAAAACCTTATTTCAACTGACCCACAACATTCACAATCTTTACAACAAAAAACTCTAATTGCTTCAAAATTGGCAGCAATTTCATCAAAAGAAAACTATGTTCGCCATCTTGAAGACCTTCTCCAACAGCTCAGGCCAGCAGCATCAGCATCCCAGAACACTGATGTTTCTCAACAAAGCCAAACCAGTCAAGCACAACCTATTCCACACTCCCTCATTGATGTTCAGCCGGACGACAACAGAGACGACTGTTACGGAATCTTCTCCCCCATTCTGTAAAGGGTTAAAATCTACTGTAGCAGCGGGACACCGGAGAATCTTGTAGCACCGGAACTGTTCAAACACGACAGGAGATTGAGCACTGTACACTGTAGCATGTCACTGTAGCAAAAAATAAATGAATAAAAAAATAAAAAAATAAAAAAAAATCTATAAATAGGCTAGATGAGCACAAGAGGGACACACTCTCTTGCTCCCAAACTCTCAAAACCTCTCTCTCTTACCTTCAAATTCTCTCCCAAAATATCTCTCATTTTCTTTGTAAACCTCTACTTTCTTTTGTAAACTTTCATTTCCACTTGTAAACCTTTTCCTTTTCAAGCATTGTTAAAGGTAGGATATGAATATATTTAATTAATAAATATATTCATTTTAATCATATATAATTTGTGGCAGGCTACGCCTCCCAATCATTATTGTGTTGTTTATATTCTCTTTTATTTATTTATTTTGTTAATAATTGTTGAATGGCCAGTTTACTAGACCGCCTAAATTAGTGGCAATCTGTCTGTGACCCACTTCTCATTTATTGTTCTCTTTTATTATTCGCTTTATTTCTCTTTTTGAAACTTAGTTTAATTATTCTATATTGCTTCCCTTAAACTAAGCTTTCATAATTTATCATGTCGAACATTTTTTTTCTACTTTACAAATGTTTCCATCTTCAAATCCTTTGTGAAAATGTCCGCCACTTGATCTTCAGTTTTGCAATAATCAATGATGATCTCCTTCTCTTGAACTGACTCACAAATGAAATGAAATTTGATGTCAATGTGTTTACTTCGCTCATGGACCACTGGATTCTTTGTTAATTCAATAGCCGACTTACTATCACAAAAAAAAATCTCCATAGGACTCTCCTGCTTGTGTTGTAAGAAACCAAACATCATTCTTAATCATAAAGCTTGAGTAGCACTATTCGCTGCCACCATGTTTTTAGCTTTAGCATTGGACAAAGCTATCACTAGTTGTTTCTTGGATGACCATATGCTCCACTATTTCTTCTGCTCTCTGCACATTTAGCATATTGGGTCTTCTTAAATACCTCTCGATGCTAACTGATCCTTTGTCAGTAAGATACCATGCCAGCATCTCCAGAGAAAATGTTTCAGTTTCCCTTTAACTCCCAGTTTCCAAGTGGTCTTCCAAACTTTTTCCAGTATTCCTCCAGAAGTGCTACTTTCTGGTCTTTGGGTTTGTTGCCCTTGTTTGCTCATTATCTTCTTGTATCTTGTTGGACTGAGTAATTTCCTTGTTTGCCAGGCTGCCATACTATTCTGTCACCTCTACTACCCTTGTTAATTGGAATGGTCATGATGGTCTCTACATCTACCTAGGTGAAGATCCATCTAATCAATTCCTTATTCCAACCTATTCCTTCCTGGTTCATAAGTTGGCTAACCTAAGTAACTTGGTCCTGAGTAGAGAGTATAGAAGTGAGTTTACTATCTGGCTTTCTCGGAATTCAGGGGTGCTTCCAAATCCAGATAGACCGCCCATCTCCTACTTGGAATCTTGTTCCTTTTTGAATAATATATCTAGCTCCCATCCAACTCTTCCACAACCACGAGGTATTGGCTCTTGGTTGGGCCATCAAAATGCTCTCATTTGGAAAGTGCTTGGCCTTCATCACCTTGCTTATGAGCATATTTGGTTGGGTTATCACCCTCCAAATTTGCTTAGCTAACAACGATCATTAAACACTTGGAGATTCTTGAAACCTCACCCTTTTCTTCTTTGAATTTGGTCATTTCCTTCCAAGCTTTCCAATGGATTCTTGGCCTACCTTCTCTCTTTCTCTCCATTAGAAAGTGGTGAGTTCTTGACAATCGCTTACTTACATTTTTCGGTAGTTTGAAACAAGCCATTACATATCTTGGGAGTGCAACAATTACCGCCGTGATGAAGTCCTCTTTCCCTACTAGTCTTAGGAACTTGTTTTTCCAATTTTTTATTCTTTTTTGCACTTTTTCCACCACATAGGCGAATACTTTCTTCTTAAACCTCCCTATATGCATAGGAAGTCCCAGGTACTTTGCCTTCTACTGCTCCTTGATCCCATCCAGATTTTGGCATTTGGCCTTCTTAGTTTCCGTCGTCATGTTTTTCCTAAAGAAAATGGACAATTTGTTGAGGTTGACCGATTGCCCTGAATAGCTACTGAACTTGTCCAGTAATGATTTCACTCTCTTTGCTTGATCAATATCTGTTTCCCAAAAAAGTAGAGAATTATCTACAAATAACAAATGAGTAATTAATGGTCCTTTCTCCTATCATACTTGCTTGCCTAATCATATTCGAGAATACTTCTGAAATTATTAGGTACAAATACGATGATATTGGGTTCCTCTGTCTCAAACCCTAGATGGTTGAATATACCCACAAGACTCTCATTGGTATTTATAGAGAAAGTAGAGGAGCTAATGCAATCGTTTAATCCAAGAAATAAAAGTTCCATCAAAACCCGCTTTCTTAAGCACCTCACAAAGAAAATTCCACTCCTTTCTATCATACGCATTGACTATATCAAGTTTTAAAGCCATCAATCCCTTTGTTCTTTTATGCCTAGAGTATAAGTGTGTATGCACTCATGAGCAACTACAACATTGTTCAAGATCTGTCTCCCAAGTATAAACGTAGCCTGGCAGGGTCTAATGCATTTATGAAGGCAGCTTTTTAATCTTTTAGCTACAACTTTAGAGATAATGTTATACACAACATTACACAGAATGATTGGTGTATAGTGGGACATAGAGGTTGGATGTTTAGCTTTAGGGATAAGAGTGATTAAAGTAGAATTCATTTGTTTAAGCAATTTCTTATGACAGTAAAATTTTTTTAATAGCATTACAAATGTCCACTTTGACCACATCCCAATCAGGGAAGAAAAAGAGGGTTCATACGGTTTGGTCAGAGCTTTATTGGGTGTATGTGGAAAAGAGCATATTTTATCTCACCTTTCTACATCGCGGATTAATCTTTGGTTCATTGTCAGGTGATAGATTATGGAATGCCATCTAACCCTTCATGATTGTTGTGGATTTGAAGAATGAAACAATTGATGATAAAACTCCACAATCACCTCATTTATCTCCTCTAGCTTCTTACATATCTAGCCATCCCCTCACTAAGTCTTGATCAAGTTATGTCTCCTTCGCTCATTGTGAATGCATAAAAGCACTTTGTGTTATTATCTCTTTCTAGCGGCTATTGGTCCCTAGCATTTTGCTTCCAGAATTTCTCCTCCTCCTGATAAGCAACATCAAGTTCAACTTGAAGTTGGCTCCACCTACTCAGTCCTATTCCTTCTTGCTTCCTTAGCTCTTCCAATTGTTCTCTGGTCTCTAAGATCATTTTTGCGGAATGGTAATCTTGCTTATGCCTCCATTGAAGAAGCTCCACTCTGTACGGCCTAATTTTGCAGCAGATTTGATACATTGGGGTTCCTGCAACGTCTTTGCTCTATGACTTATTGATTACCTCTCCTTCACCTTCTTATTCCACCTTCTATCAAAAACAAAACCCTTCTAAACTCTCTGATCATTGGGTGCCATATCTAAGAGTAGAAGAGAATGATCAGATGAAACTCTTTCCATATAGAAAACTTTAGCTTTTTGGTTCTCTAAGATCCAGTTTGAAGTTCCAATGTATCTATCTAGCCTTTCTTCAACAAAACCCTTCCCTTTTCTATTGTTGGCCCACGTAAATTTCCTTCCAACAAAACCTAATTCCCGCATCTCCATTCTGTTAATGAAAGTTTTGAAATTAACAAAACTGGACTCACTCTTGGCTGCCCTCTTTTTCTCCTCCTCTGGCTATATCATTAGAATCGCCACCCATAAACTAGCTATCTCCTAATTATTGCTTTTGTCCATTGTCGTTCGATCCAGGCAATTTAATTTCTTGTGATTTTTCAACCTCCATGAGGTTCTGTCTCTTCTCCTCTCCTTCCAACACATTCGTTTCATGGCTTTGCATGGAAAGCCCTCTTAGGAAGTGCACTTGGTTTTCTAGCACAATCACCGCTTTCTCTCCTCCCTCATGTTTTTACCCACCTAACAACTCAACACTCGATCCACTTTTCTTTTATCCTAAAACTACCCACTCGCGGCCCTGTTGGATTCTCCTCCTCAAAACTCACTCAGCCTTTCCTTCTCTACTCGACTTTCTACCTCTCCCAAGCTCGCATTCTGTCTTGCCTAATAGTTATCCCTCACTCCTACATCATTCGGATGCTCTCCCTTCCTTTGTTCATTTTTGTTCCTCAACACAATGGTTCTCCTCGTTTTTTTCTTTTCTTTTCTTTTTCTTTTCAAGCACTTTGGTTCCCACTGCCCGTATCCAATCCCCATATTCCTCTTCCTTTAAGACCCTTTGTTAGCATATTCACTTCTAAATTTGTATCCTCTCTCCATGCCCTACCCTTCCACAATAATGGCAAATGCAGCCAATTTTTCATATTTAAATGAAATCCAACAAGCATTACTTTCAAGTTTTAGAATTGTACCTCTCAACAAAGGCTTGCACAAATCAATTGTGGCTAAGATTTGCAATTGTCTTCCTTTCTTACTGGCCGTGGATGGAATCCAGACATCGCTCACCTTTGAGAACAAGCTACCAATCTTGAAACCAGTCTCCTTGTCATCAATTGTATTGGGAGATTCCATACCTCCACTCAGAACTCGATCGACTGAAAATTTGCTTGTGATTGCTGCAAATTATACATCGATCTCTGAAAACAAGGAATCATTGTCAAAAGTCCACCCTCCGCAAAGAACACTTTCCGCTTATTGGTTTGACTTGGAAACAAATTGGAACATGTTAGCTCAGCTCTCTCGTAATAAATAGCTTAGAAATTGGCCAAATGTTCTTAATGTACTCCTTAATCCTAAGAAATTCACTCTTTTCCCCAAAATTTTCCCAATCAAGTTGTGTATGCACTCCTCCTTGCTGCTCGGACATCGTCCTCCACGATAACATGCCTTCTTCTTCTTCTTTCGACAAGCTGAAATTTCAAGCCAACTCACAAGCTCCTCCTCACGTTCAAGGTTAGATGTCGCTCGCAATCCATCTCTACTCACCAACCAAGAATTAGTCCTGCTCAGTAGAAGAATGCAAAGCGAGAAATAGAATCAAAGTCGAGATTTCAAGCAAGAAATTTGGTAAGCCAAACTCGGTAGAATAGAGACAAGGAGGCAAGAGAAGTCTGTTGAGACACTTCTCGAATCGCTCTAGTTGACACTAATCTAGTCCGTGCTACCTCTCAGTAGCTTGACCGTATACGTATTGCAAAGAAGAGAGCAATAGAGACACAAAATCCAAAAACTAAAATTTCAAGCAAAAATCGACAAGCCAAGCTCCGAGGAAGAACGAAGAGACAAGAGGCAAAAAGAACATTGATGGGAAAATTCTCAAAGATTCTCACTGAAGACCAGATCTATCCTGGATTACCTCTTAGCATCCCGACCTCACCACGTATTTGCAGTTAGAATTTGTGCTTAGCTTGGAAGATGAGAAGAAAGAAAGAAGGAGCCGCGGCGCTGCCAATGAGGAGACAAGAATTTGATTAAGAAATCATTACCTAGTTTTGAGTAATTAACTTAAGGAAAAAAACTTGTTTAGCAAGTGTCAGCTGTTTTTTTTTTTTTTTTTGAACTATCTGCTCTAGGAAAGGGACTATCTAAGACTATTTAGTTTTTGTGCCTTAAACTATAATCTACCTCCTTAAAGGCACCCCCTCCCCATCCCCAAGAGAGAGAATTAAGCACTCCTAACGACACACCTAAGAAGACTCTATAAGAGACACCTTCACTAGGTGAAAAAATACCACACAGGGGACAACAATTAAGTTAGTTGCCTTCTAGCTTTATTCCTTTGTAGAAACTTGCTAAATTAATTAAATAAATACTCACCTCTATTGTTAGTGCACAGGCATTTTATTTTGTGACCTACTTCTTTCTTCTTCATCTCTTTGACTTGTTTGAAATTGGCCAAGGCTTCTGAGTTTTCCTTCATAAAGTCAACCCAATGTAGTACTAGAAATAATACATATTAAGACACCTATTTAAAGACACTTTCTAAAAAATTGTTATTATACATATCTTTTAAGGACATTTGGTGATGATATATGCTTTAGTTCTTATTAAGACATTTCTTTAAAGGCACATTTTAGAAAATGCCATTATAGATGTTTTTTGAGGTATTTATTATTTATTATTTAATTTTAAAAATTATTTTAACATTTTTCGTTTCTATCCTTTCCTCAATTTTTCATATATTCAAGAATTTCTACCACTCATCTACACACCTCTCCCCCATTTGCTCAATCCACGATCTAGTCTATCACAATGTTAGTTTTGTCTTGATCTTGCTTCACTACTTTTTTAATCCTAGATTAACTAATTGGGAAAAATCTTTTGCCTAAGTTAAATCCCTAGAAGATGGTTTAGGGACTAGATTTTTTGGATCTGTATGGTGGTGGGTTTGTAACTTTGGATAGTGTTTTTGTGTTGAACCTAAAATAATGGTGCCATTGATGCCTTTAACGATTATAGACGACCAGATAGATGGCTTCCGGTCCATAACTCAACAATGGTTCAACTTTTGAAGACTTTGATCAGTTGTGAAGGTTTAGGTAATCTATTCAAATTTTCAAACTTTTTGGCCTTGCATTGGATTTATTAGTGGATGTTTAGAAATGTTTTGAGTTTGAATTCCTACCATTTTTTAATACCAATGTCTGAATTTAAATTGTCTACAAAGTGTTTGGAGAAATGCCTAAAAGTAACTTTATTATAATACAGAAGAAATTGCTCTAGCTGAAAAGACCAAGGTATTTTTTGTGGGTTTTGGTATTTTTTTTTTGGGTCATTTTCCTTGTTGGTTTGCTTTATCTTTTTTTTTTTAGATGTGCATTAGTGTCATTACAAGTATGTATAGTTAATTTGCACTAAAATCAACTACTTAGGCAAAAGAATCAAGCACGGTTTGTGAACTTGTCAAATTTAGTTTTATTCCAGATAAAATCATCTGAATTGGGTTATTAGTTTGTGAGTGGAATTTGCTTCTTGTCAGACTTGAGTTTCGGAAATGCGATGAGAAAATGGAAGGCAACATGTAGGATGTAAAAATCCTATGTTCAAAATTCACACAGCAGAGAATACCAAAATAATTTATTTGGAGACAAACAATAAGATGAGAAAAAACTTCAAAATACAAACGGTGGGAAGAAACTCCTACTTCTCACAATTCTATTTTTCTTGGAGTTTCTCTCGTTTTGTTTTTCTGAGCCTCTCAAAAACTAATAACCATGAGTCCTTTATATAGATCCCATATTTAATCAAAAACAATTAGGATGTGATAATCAAATCCTACTCAAAATCTATTTTCCTAAAACAATTCAAGTCTAATTCAATTAATAATTACTAAATCCTATTTAACTCTAATTTAGTAAATGAGCTTGGTTTAATACACCGACAATGCCTCTCGTAAAGCAAGCTCTCATGGAAGCACCCAACTCTATCTCGAGTATGAATTTCTTTTGAAATCTGACATTGCCGTGTAAACCACGTATGACATCAACTTGTTGATCTTGATCTTCATTATCACCTTCAATCTTGTCATGAATGAAAATTTATACTTTGAAAAACTTCTATTTTTCTCTTCTTCTTGATCAAAAAAGTCATTCATACAGACCCACTTTTGAAAACAATGATCTTCACCATCGGTATGCAATTCAAAATATTCTACAATACCGAATTTCTCTTATAGAGAAAAAGATTCAAGTTTTCTCTCATCTTCTTCAACCGTGTCAATGGTTTCCAATTTTTCTTCTAAATTAACAATTTCTTCATCAACCAAAATATCAAAAATTTCTTCTTGTAAATCTGTCAAACCAATTATCTCTTCTTCTTCTTTTACAAAATCAATATGGTAATTTTCACAATCAATCTCTTCAAAATTTTGACTTTGAACATTTGACTCTAAATTGGGACTATCTTTTTCCTCAATTATTGTCGTATCTTGAGGTTTTGATATTTGTTCCACTGGCTTATTTGCTAAAACAAGTTCCCCATCAATTCTTTGCTCATGAAGAATTAAAGAATTTTGTAATTCTTTAATGCTCAAAGTTGATAAATCTTTAGTCTCCAATATAAGTGCAACAACATAATCAAACTTCATAGATAATGAATAAAAAACTTTTTCCACCAAAAATTTATCATCAATAATACACCCATGAAATTCCATCTCATTCTTGATATCCAACAAACGGGAAAAATAGTTCTCAATCGTTTCAAATTTTTCCATAACACACAACTCAAATTTTCTCTTCAAAAATAACACATTATTTTTTCTAATTTGATCTATGCCAATATAAGCTCTTTCTAACATATCCCATGCTTGTTTGTCTGTTTTAGCAGTATAAATTTTATGAAAAATTGACATATCAATTGCCTGATGAATTTAAGATAAGGTCAAATATACATTTCTTTTGATTTTGGCATCTGCATTATCTGGTACCTCTTTTTGAATGAATCAGAGTAAATCGTATGCTTAAAAGTGTGTTTCCATCTCAATCCTCCAAAAATTATAATTTTGCTTTTCCATGAGTTTTGGAACAACACATTTTATGTTCCAATCATCCATGGCTAACAAGTAACTTTTATCCTCCTTGCTAGAAAATCACCGGGATCATGAAACCAACAACTAACGTTGTTGGCTCACGATACCATAGCAGGATGTAAAAATCCTATGTTCAAAATTCACAGTGAAAATAACAAAATAATTTATTTGGAAACAAACAATAAGGTAGGAAAAAACCCTACATATCAAAATACAAACAGTAGGAAGAAATTATTATTTCTCTCAATTCTATTTTTCTTGGAGTCTCTCTCGTTTTGTTTTTCTGGCAAATTTCTCAAAACTATAAACATGGGTCCTTTATATAGATCCCATATTTAATCAAAACCAATTAGGATGAGATAATCAAATTCTACTCAAAATCTATTTTCCTAAAACAATTCAATGCTAATACAATTAATAATTACAAAATCCTAATCTAACTCTAATTGAGTAAATGAGCTTGGTTTAATACACCTACACAACAAATAAGAGTTTCATTGCTACATTTTGGTTTCTTATAGTTGGCTGACTGTGTGTACAAAACAAGGTCCAATTAAAATTTAAAATCCCACTTACGCAAAAGAAGAATGAAATTATGAATGAATATTTGTTGCCTTTTGTGCAAATCAAGAAGAATTTTAGTTCTGGACATAATTGGAACATAATGAAAGAAAGTACTATTTAAATGAAGTGAGTTCAGCACTTTCATGCACCCGGAAACCCCATGCTTGTACGATAAGTTGGAATAATGAAAGAGAAACCAGTATTGCTTCCCAGAGAAGATAGGCCAGTATAGAACATTATGAGAGATAGAAACTTGATATTTCTATTTCAAGTTTGAAACTTTCCAATTATAAGTTGTAGAACTATAGGAATGAAAATGTGAGGAAATTATAGATTAAGAAACCGAGAATATATGATTATTGAAAAACTAAATTATATGGCTTTGAAAATCAATCCATAAGGAGGATGGCTCAAATTTTTATTTTTCATATGCATGAATTTATGAGAGATTTTTAATGATGTAGTCATATCAATTACATTGGCATGGTTATTACTCAACATTGTAGTGCCAAGAAATTTGACTGGTAAATAATTTTGCATCCACTATTTCATTTACATGTGAATAAAAACTGAAAAAACACGTCCAAATGCTTATATGGCAACTTTTGACCATTTGGAAACTAAGTGTGAAAACACTTCAAATGCTCCTCCAACACAATTTTTTGAATTGAAGTTTTCTGTTACTTCAATGATTTTCCTCTTGTGATTTCCCTCTTGTGCTCAGGAGATTGATATTTCAAATTTTGAGATATATATTGGTTGATTGATACTCTACTTGTCTGCCATTCAACTAAGGTTGACTTTTGTTTGAAATGATTTTGCAGATTTTTAATTGGTTATTGAGCAATCCTGCGATAACTCTATTTTATATAGGGTTTTCTTATTAATTTTGGTTAGAAATTGGCTTGTGTTTTAATTTGTTTTTACATATTTTGGCCAAATTATCCTTTGATTTTATGATTTCCGAGTTTTCAAATATTTTTAGAACTTTTGAGCATAATCTTGAATTTTCTTCTAATTTGAGGATAAAAGGACTAACCAATTATCTTGGGACTATTTTATTGTCAAAAGCCAAAGAAAAAAGGGAATGAAGAAGCTTTAGCCACAAGAAAGTCAAGCCAAGCAGCTGAAAAGGAATTTGTAAGAAGGAAACAAAGCTGAGTAAAAATTAGGAAACATGAAATTTAATACAGACATAGAGAGAAAGAAGAAGTGGTGAGCTGCAAACAAATTTGGAAACAACCAAAGAAGAAACCAAACAACAAAAGGAAAAGACTTCTTCAGCTGGAAAAAGACTACAAGCTGGGTTACAAACTAGAAACAGAACCGTCTTTGCAACAAGGAAACAAAACAGAGTGGGTCACAAAGTAGGCAACAAGGAATCGGACAACAAAGAAGGACATAGAAGTCAAGACAAGAAGGAAAAAAGAATGTGCTACAATTTGGAAATAGAAGTAGCCGAGTTCTTCTATAAAAGGAGGCAGATCCATCGAGTCCAAAAAAACATCTTTCTTTTTCTTCTATTTTTTTCTTTCCTTAGTCAGTAGTTTAGATTTCCTCGTAGCAGACTTTTAAGAGAGCGATCACCGTTCTTTTCCTTTGTTTTTCTTTTCTTTCATTAGTTAGATTTAGTCGCTACTTGGGTTTGCGACTTGCAAAAATGCATTCTTGTTCTATTTCTTTTCTTTTCTTTAGTTTAGTGCAGAATTTAGGAGCAAATATCCCTATTTTTTTCTCCAAGACTCTCGGTTTTCTTGAGAATTTCAGAGCGATTCTTTCTTTTTCTTAGCCGAATTTCACTGCCCTCTTGTTCCTCTTCCTGGACTTCCGTCATTCTTATCTTGTTGTTGTCTTTAGTAGTTTAGGAAGTCTAGAAATTTCAGCCGCTAAGCTTGACTTGGGTACAAGCCAACAAATTTTCTTTTTCCTTTGGGAAGCTCTGATGAAGCAACAAACCATGCAGAATTTTGTTGTTTGACTTCAAGTCTTAGGTTTTGTCTTTTCTTGTCTTTAATTTTAGTAATTTAATTTCTTGTGTTTTGTTATGAACTTCTAATTGTGGTTTATTTTCAAGTATTAACTATTTTATAGTTTTTGTTTAGTTATTGAATAATAGTTAGTTTACTTTTCTAATTTATTTTTAATTTTAATTATGTCTACTTTTATTTTGTTGTTAGTCTAAATTTCATTATGTTCTAATTTCTTTTGTTAGAGATTAGATAGATCTTAATCATGAATAATTAATTCTTAAGACTTGTTCATGCAATCTATATTTCAATTATGAGTTTAATATCATGTTCTTAATGCTTTTAGGTGATTGATCACCACTTAATTGATTTTTGATGCTTGTTTGATATCGTGTGAAGATGACATGCATGTGCTCATGTGATATTAAACCGTGAATTCAATTTAGGCCGTAATAATCTAGGTTGTTCATGTGGTTTCGGTAGTAAAACTAAGTCGTGACTACTTAGATTGAATCCGGGAATTTCCATAGTTCCTAATGCATTTAGAAATCTAAATTCACCTAGACCAAGTGTGAGTTGATTTTAATCTAAATAGGGTTATTAGACCAATGTTGGCTATTAATTTACATTAGGGAAATTTCACCATCATAATTTGGAATTTAATTTAATTGCATGACAAGTCAAGAGAGTTAATTAGGATTGATTAAGTGAAATCGAAATCTCTAACATCTTATTTGTTGCTTTTATCAAGTGTTATTAATTTTTCCTTCTTTAGTTTAATTTACCATAAAACAATTTAATTGGCTAGCTTGTTGTTGAATTAATCATATTAGTAAGTAATTGGTTAGTTTTAAACAATCCTCATGGGAACGATACTCTACTCACCACTTTATTACTTGTTGATATTGTACACTTGCAATTTCACTGAACACCTACTAACATTGAAAGCCTGTGAATGGATAGATCCAAATGGGATGAGGCAGATGTTATCTTCAACACCATATTTTCAGCTTACTTCAAAATTGGAAGGAATTGGAAGAATACTACAGTAAATTGGCAATAGAGAATTAAAGAAATTAGAAGATTCTCCCATTGCCTTTGTGACTTGACCTAATTTATCATTTCTCTTGTGTCTATTAAAGAATTTGTAATTTTTTATTTTCTTTATGCATTTAATATGTAGCATATTAATATATCTATATCTATATATATATATTTAAAAAAAAAAGTCTATAAAGGTATTTGCTAATGCCCTTTCAAATTATCTATAAAGGCAATTCCTGATATCATAACATTTGAGGAATTACCATGTATGTATAGTAAAATATATCATATTAAGACATTTGAAAATGCCTTAATAGAGAGTATACTATATCTACATTAGTATAGAAAGCATTTTTTTTGTTTTTTTGTTTTTGGATTGTCTTAATAGGCCACATGTTTTAATAGATGAGTTATAAGGACATTTTTAATGCCCTAACAAATATATATATAGTATATCTTGAAAACAAAAGTAATCATATGACTCATGCCACTAAGTGAACAAGCTTAAGAGCCATCCTGGCTTTGAAGTTTGACTCTTCACATATTAGTTAATGATATTTTTCATACTAGCAACTAGCACAAACTGTATCTTCTCGAACATCTAAGAAATGTCATTTAACATTGACTTATTTATTATTGTCTTTAACTTGTGGTAAGTCATAGGGCCTAATCGAGCATAACATAGGTCTGTTATCTCATACTTTGTTGTCTTATCAACATGGCTTCTTGTCCTAACATCACTTAGATTGACTCAAACTTTGCCACTTACATCACTGGTTTTTTTTTTTTGGCCCTTACATCACTGGTTCACCTGTTAGTTTTGAATTTCTATACACCTAGACATTGCAGGAATTGAATAAAACATGCCAAACATTGACTGTAAATTGTGACACTGACGAAAGTTCTTTATCATTCCAAGAATATAATAAACATTTTCAGTTCAACCTATTGTGAGTGAACTGCAGTGACAAAGTATACAAGAGATTAGAATAATCTACTGTCACCACTACACAACTTTCTTTATATTCAGTTAAACTGTAATTTTTTTCTTTTATTTCTAGTCATACAATTAGAACACCAGAATCAACAATCCAATTACCATTATAATTAACACATTTAGTAATTATAACTGTTGGAATGTACTTTTCTTCTAAATCAGTGCTACTATAAAAGATACTTATACATCCTAGTACTTTTCATCTTCATTTACTCTCTAAAGGGATGAAGAAACATTACTTTCAGCTACCTACTTTCTACAAAATCTAACATGGTGACCAATTGCCATCTTTGTAGCGTTCATTATTCCATCATCTTTGTTTTGTTGTGGACCATGACATTGTCTATCTTAGCATCTATACTTGGTTTTAGCTAGCTCTCCCTTCATTGTGGCTCCTCTACTACTTTTTACAAGGACCATGCCTGCCTCCGAACCTATTTGGTCATTTGGCGTCTTTCTATCTTAATAATCTTGTTATTTGGTATAAAGACTTGGTGTCATTGTTGACTAAAAGTTTAAACAAACTCTCATCTAAAGCTTCCTCATTGGAAAAAAAAACTTTCCAACTGGGCAGGATTCCTTCCATTAGCCCATCTAGGGGGTATCAGTAATAATACCCTTTATTTTGGTCTCAAATTATGGAGAATAATTGCTCTTATTCGGGTCTCTGTGGTAGTGTTGTTAGGATCCAGTTTGGATATTTCATCACAAATATATTTTGCCTTAAAAAAAAAAAACCCCATCATATTTTGTTGTGAAATAATTAGTAACTCATTTTTGAGCCTTTAGAACTTTGCATCATTTTTCTTTGCTAAAAGTGATTTGAGTGCATCCCATGCTTGTGTCAATGTTTTGCCATCTTTGAACCGTTGTAATAAATCATCTTCAATAGCCACAGTCAAAGTTTACATAACCTTGCGAATTTTGACTTTCCACTTTTTTTTTATAACAAATGATAGTATTGTATTGATATAATAATTACATGGCATTGCCCACTGGCAATAGAGAACTTAGATCTCACACATGGAGTCTAAGTTGAACAGCATGGACTATACCATGCAGCATAAAACTCCAGCTACATTAGCTAAGGAGATACACCCAAAACAAAAATATAATAAATAAATAAATAAATAAACCTAACTTGTAAGCCTCCCTTTGTAAACATTTTGAAATTCCAAATTGTGAAAAAGCCACTGATCCTTACCCATACCTCCACCTATGCATTCCTTGATGCCGTCCAGCTCCACTTTCTCAAAGTCTCGGCTTCTCTTTGTGCAGTCATGTCCTCTGTACCATGGCACATAAATCTTTTCCAAGAAGGTAGAATTTCATATGTATACTCTAGGAATCATAATTATTGTAATTGATTGTCGGCTTGTAAATATTTCTATCTGAGATGGAAGGTTTCGCCATTATTAACTTTGTATGGCAAGAACCAACATTGGCTTTCAAGCTAATTTTATCCTGTTATGACTTTTGATAAGCTTTAAAAATCGGTCTAAGGATAAATCGGCTCTGGTACTAAATTGTTGAATTTAATATCAACAATAATACTGGACAACTTAATTTAAGTACTTAATCATCAAGGGTAAAACTAGTCAAAATTTGAAGAAATAGAAATAATTTTAATTTCTATTCAAGAATTAATACCAAAGATAATACTTAGATATCACTTACAAAGAAAATAATTTTTTAACTCAAAACAAACCTCACTTATAGCTCTTAAATATTAAAGCTAATCAAACTCTTAGATCTTACTCAAATATTAGAACGTATTGCTCTTTATTCTTTCTTGAAATTGTTATTCTCAATGTTGGATACAAAACAATGAACCGAGGCACTATTTATACTTGAGCTAGGGTCAGCATTTTTTTTCAAATTTAATTCTTGTAACTGCATGCATTTTCAGTGGAGATGGAATTGAAAGATCAATCAACTTTAGCAAACATGATATGCAATCCATTATTGAAGCATCTAACTAAATCATTTCCCAAAATTCTTGAAGTGTTTGGTCATCATCACAATTCCCAGCCAATCAAGATAGTTGGCTTCTCAACTTTAATATTATTAATATGGAAATGAGACGTGATCAAGGAGTTGATGAATTGTTTTGACCCAAAAAGATTACCTCATTAAGGACATATAGAGGTTTGGCATGCGAGAATTTAAACCAGTTAATACTTTTCTTGCTAGTCATTTTAGACTATTTTCTACTATTTTCCACTCAATCACCATGGTCAAAGAAAGAGAAAGATTATATGGCAATTAGTTATGTTAGTTAATATAAATCTAGTTTTGGTATATAATAGAGATGTGTTGTAATGTGGATATTCTTAGATACTTATAAGATACTTCAGACACTTGTTCGGAGTTGAGTAGAACTAGTAATACTTTAGTTAGTTTCATAGATTTAGACTACGCTAGTGATCTTAATACATGCACGTCTTTTACGAGTTATGTATTTTGCATTAGAAGTTGTGTCCTTAACTGAAAATTACTTTATAATATGTACTGGTTTTATTTAGTATTGAAGTAGAGTATATGTACACACACACATATATATATATATGGTAGCCATTGAGACTAAAAGAACATTTATGGTTGACAATCATATTTGACGAATTATGTTAGAGGGTTACTACAATTTTCTGTGATATTGAAAGTATTATTTGACAAAAGACCAGATACTTCCTTCATCTCAAAAAGAGTCCATTTAGTTAAAGTATAACTTTTTATTAATTATTAGGCACAACTCATTTAATATACCACTAAATGTATAATTTTACATTTTTATCTTTATTTTGTTAATTTTAAGTATACATAATTATTATTAGTAAAGATATTTTAGAAATTTGGTTTGAAATGTGAACTCTTTTTTTAGGATAAAAAAAGTTTTTAAGATAAACTTTTTTTCTTTTTTTTTCTTTTTTTTTTGGATGGAAGGAGTATATCATAAGAGGACGAAGATTCAAGATACTATTTCAAAAATGAAGATTTGTATTCAAAAATCAATATCGAGAACAATTCAATTGATATGTTTACGAAGGTTCTTCAAGCTTACAAATTCAAGCAGTCCTTGATTTGAGCACTGTATATTGTTGGTGGTTCGATCTACTGGGGCTTCTTCGGAAAAGGAGAAGCAAGTCATTAATTTTTCAAATCTATGTTAAGATGAAGATGTGTTGTGTAATTGGCTAGACCCTCAAAGATGTTAATGTGCTAACCTAGCAAATTCAATGTCAACTTTTATTTCTATGCCGCCATTGCATTTGAATTTACAGATCATTTCACTTTAACATAGGAAATAGTTCCTATATTCCATCATTGTACTACAATTATTTGAAAAAAAACATAAAGCCAAACGAGAGAATAAATGAATTGGGTAAGAATTGGACCTCGTTATTACAATTTAGGTCACCTTATACCAATAATTTGATGGATCAAATGGAAAGCAAAATTGATTACACATTCAACATTTCCTACCTCATTCCTCTTGCAAAATTCCTTGTACGTAAGAAAGCATAGTGCGATTTGAAGCGTCCGATCCATTAGACGATCAAGGAAACTAGAATTAGAAAATGGAATAACTGAAATTGAGTACTCAACAAAATGGAGCATGTTAAATGAGTACTAGAGCTCCATACTAGATTAGCCAGAGTGAGAAAAGGAACAAGCGACGAGAGGCTAAGCCAACCCACAAAACGCTTTATATTTGTCTTCGTTGTCAGCAGTATCTTTCCAGTTCTTAGTCTTTCTTTATACTAGGATTATTTCTTAAAGAATATTCAGGAGTATAACATAGGTGATGGTAATATATCGTCCCACACGCAATTGCATTAATAGATGTGAAATCGTTTCTGGAACATGATGTCCTGCTACTTTAACAAAGAAATCAATATGATTGTCAAGGAATTTATACAGAATGTAGATAAGGATGATGATTGCTGGCCTTTCATTTTTTTATTATTGATATTTATTTGGGAAAATTCTCGTTAGAGGCATGCTAAGATTCTAAACTCTTAACAAATGGTATAAAAATTTTCTAATTCACGTAAAATCACACTTAATATTTTAATTACTCATTCAAAAAACCTTTTTAACCTTACTAACTCTTTGCCAAACTTTTTATTAATCTATTAGGGTTAAGATTTTCCTCCTATAGGAAGGAGAAATTAGACAAACTTGTCAATTTGCAAGAATGATTTGAATTGAGATGAAAAGTAACTATATCTGCAATCATCAATAACCGAAATATATTGATGCAGTCTTTCTGTAGCTTACTTTTGGCCTTCTAACTCTGGGACAACCTTGAACTTGGGAGGAGCAGCAACTTTGGATTCAGCAGCCATGGTCCTTTGTGAACTGTCTCCTTTTCTCTTAATTAGAATAATTTAGTAACAAAATTTGATATGGGTAATAAAGCTATAAATAAAATAATTCTATGTCCTTGATAGGAATTAGGAAAATTTTGCATCCTCTTTAAGAATTTGACGTCCTATTACGCCCTTATGAAGAATCTTCTCTATATATTTTCAGTGATAAAAAGTATAATTAATGACAAATTTAATTATTTTTTGATATAAATAAAGCGTACTAACAAAAAAAATAAAATCATTAATTTTTAAATAGTGGTATATATATAATTAGAGATAGTGGTATATACCATTAATCTTTTTGTCCGTTGTGAATGATTAGATAGTGGTATAGAGATAGTGGGATAAATAGTGGAATATATCATTAATCTTTAGATAGTGGCGTATATATTTTTTGTCTTATGTGAATGTTTTATTCAGAAAAAGATAATAATAAATATTTATATATTTATAATATATTTTTATTTTATTATTGCTAATTTTTAAAATGCAATCCACGCTTTCCTCCACCAACTAAATCCATTGGAAAGTTCAATCAAATTTAGAAAATTGTGGATTGACACAAACTTACAAAATGGTACAGTGAAAGCATATATCCAGATAAAGTTCTACATTTCCTCAACCTCCCCTGTCATCAACACTTCTTTTCTTTTTTCTTTTTTATTGACTGTGTCTTTCGCTGTCCCGTACTGGTCAGCATATCTGGTGGTGACTGGTGACAGAATGGAGGGTTAGTGGGCTTTTCTTTATGTTATCCCCTCCGACCAACCCCTCATTCTTTCTCGATCTGTGGGGACTGCATTGGCCTACGCTTATAATTATTGATATGCCTGTCGCCGGGCCTCCGGCTAACTCACTCAGTGCCTCAGTGGTGCTTGATGTGAGGGTTTGAAATAAAGATATGAGTTTGATAGTGTTTGAGGTGGTTGGTTGAAAGAAATGGAATTATTTGACCTACTTGACAACACATTTTATTTATTAATATTAATATATTCTCATATTCCCCAATATTAGAAGTATGGAAGTTAGGGACATGGGTTTGCTATTTAATTAATTTAATAATTAATTAATACTATACTTAATTAATTAATTAATTAATGTAATTAATTATTAAATTAATTAATCAAGATTAATTTAATTAATCATTCATTTACATAATAATATTAATTAATTAATTAATCTCATTTTATTAATATTAATTATTATAATTAATGTATAATTAATTTATAAATAATTAATTGATAATATTAATTAATTACTAATTATTACTAACTAATTAATTAATTCAATTAATATTAATTAATTATTAAATTAATTTAATTAATAATATTTTTATTAATAATTAATTAATTTAATATTATAATAAAAAATTAAATAATATTAATTAATTAATTAATATTAATTATTATAATTAATATAAATTAATTTATTATCAACATATTATTATTAAGTAATAATAAATTAACTAATTAAGATTAATTTACTTAATTATTCATTTAATTAATATTAATTTAATAATTAATTAATCTCATTTACTAATATTAATTATTATAATTAATATTAATTAACTTATAAATAATTAAATAATTACTTAAGATTAATTTAATCAATAATATTTTTATTAATAATTAATTAATTTAATATTATAATAAATAATTAACTAATATAATTAATTAATTAATACTAATTATTACAATTAATTTATAATCATTTCCATTCCCTAACACAAACCAACCACTATTATTAGTAATCATTTCTATTCCCCAACACAAATCAACCAGCAGAATTATAATGAAAGACCCCTTATCATTCCCCACTATTATCATTTCCATTACCTTCCCCATTACCCCACGTGAACCAAGTGCACCCTCAATGATCTTCTCCATCTTGATTTCGGTTCCCAAGATACTTTGTCAACTTTTGCGTAAATATTTATTCAAGGAATATTTGGGTCACATTAGTAATTTGCCATCTTAAAAATCATCGCATTTATTTATGAGTTATACACATTCTTTTTCAATAGAAAAATTGCATTTTTTTTGTCCCTAATACTTATCAAAACTAGTCTTCATTAATATTTCACAATATATTTACTTCCAACGTTTTTAATATTTAATAGATTTAGGACAATCAGTGTAAATTGATAATGTAATCACTTGATTATTTTATATTTATTAGTCAAAATATCCTGAATTACTTCATATTCTGAATTTTTTTAATGATTATATTATTTTTTTATTATTAAATTAGTGTGAACTTCTTAAACTTTTATAATGATTCAATTTGGTGTTTCATCAAAGAATTTTTTCTTTCAATTTTTAGGTAAAAAGAGCATAGACGAGATTGTGTTTTTCAATACACCCTATTCCTTTAGTCGGTTCTCACAGAAAAGTTGAATAGAAATTGAACTTTTCTTATAAAACTTGAATTTCTTTTTTTATAAGTGTGCTCATGATATTTTAATAATTTTTATGAAAAATCATTGGAGTGAAAATTGAATGTTTTAGCCTTAATTTGGTCATCTTTACAATATATAATGTGAAAGATCTTTTACTATAACACTACTAGATGGTTTTCATTTTATCAAAACCAAAAACGATTAAAAATTCCGACCTAAAGCTCTTATGGCTTATAGCAATTTTTGATGTGTTAAACCGAGCTAAGAAAACCACGCGATCTTGTTTAGCAAATATTCTCCAATATCAAAATAATACTCTCTCCTTTTTTTTTTTTAAAAGACCATTTTTAATTTAATATAACTTTTTTTTTAAATTTAAAAGTATAACATATTTAATACACAGTTAAATATATATTTTTATATTTTTATCTTTACTTTTAATCACAAAAATGTTCTATTAAACTTTTTGTGTGTCATTCTATATTGCAAACTTCAAAAATTGACATAAAATCGTAGTTTGTATTAATATTTATTTTTATTATAATAAATTTTAATACTAAGAATTCACTCTTTTGTTATGAAATTATATTTATTTTAAATTTTTAGTGTAGAAAAAGATCAGAAAATATTATAAAATTTTATTAAATTGCTAAGTTGATACAAAAATATAAAACCTTATATTAAAATTAACTAAAATAAAAGTAGATACTAATAATATATATATTAATATAAATTATAATATTTATGTCAACTTATTACAATGTATAACATAAATGGACACGACATACCATACACGTTGGAGTGAAGTATAATTAACTAGTTAATAATTTTAAGAATTAACATCACAACTTGTTGGTTAATTTCATCTTAGATAACAGGTTAGGCTTTGCAAAATAGCTTTGTGTTCAATTTTCTTTCAGTCCCTCTGTGCTTTTATTGGGGAGGGCTTCAATGCCCCCTCTCTATACCAAAGAAAATAATTTAATTTAAAACTAAAAATGTAATTCAATAAGTTTTGAATAGTATTCATTCATCAAATACTCTAGTTGTTAATTTTTTCCCACCCAAACCTATTTGAGGTACCATTTGTTTATTCGTGACTTCAACAAAAGAACACAAAAGCAATTTGAAACACCTTTAATTTATCAATGACTCCAAGATAAATGTTCCAGTGAATTATATTGTCTATTTATCGTTATCGGGTGAGTGAACTGAAATAAATCTAAATGCAAGTTTACCAATCATTTCAGAATTCACAAGGATTCTTATGATCTAGATCAATTTGGTTGGTTCTTGTTCCTTAAGAAATGCAGTTCGAGGAACTATGATCTTAAAAGGATTTCAAAGTACAAATTTTATAGTTCTTGTGAGTTGCAACTTGAGCTTAAATAAATTAAATGAGTAAACAAGGAATCATGCCATTATGGGATGACAAATTGACTAACATTCTGAGTGTTCAACCCACGCATTAACTAAGAAGGGCGGCTGCCCGTTTTCTCTCAAAATTTACTGCGTGGGCGATTAACATGCGAAAATTTTGTGATTTTTTAAACAAAATTATAAGTAATATTATGTTCTTATTTATTGGGAAATATGTCCCTATTTATTAGGGCTTTATACTCCATGTTGGTGCTATTTGGTACTAGTTTGAGAGATGGAACTGGATATCATCAAGAAAATGAATAGGCGGAGTTACATCCAGTGGCTCTTTTGGCATTTTGCAATTTCAAGATGTTTACAAATGAAGCTTACAAATTAGGTTTTTTGTTATTTTTTTAATTTGATTTGTGATGTTGTCTTAACGATAGACAGAGTTAAGGAAAGTCTAATTTTGGATTATTGTTATAAGGATTACCTTTTAAAAATTAATATAAATTAAATACTATCTTTTGGAAAAAAAAAAACCCACGCATTAACCTGGAGCACACTTTGCACAATAACTTTTATTGAAACATCCATTAAAAACTCAAAAAAAAAAAAAAAAAGAAGCAATAGTACAAAACTAAAAACTAGTATATTGGCTAGTAATATGCATATCGCGTTATTATGGATTGTAGAATTTTGCGATTAAGCGCAAGCCATTTTTTCTTGAAGCTGCAGCACCAAACTTCTCAGTCATGTCCAGTTCTTCAGGTTTGATCCCTCCAGGAAGTTCCCAGTTGAAGTGGTAGAGCAACTGGGCAAGCAAAAGCTCGATGTTGGTGACACCAAAGTTTATTCCTGGGCACATCCTTTTCCCAGCACCAAATGGTATGAGCTCGAAATTGCTTCCAGTAAAATCAATGGCACTATCACTGAACCTTTCAGGTTCAAACTTCTCAGGGTTATTCCATATTTCAGGATCTCGTCCAATTGCCCATACATTGACGATAGTTACTGTCCCACTTGGAATAACAAAGCCTGCAATTTCACATTGTTCTCTGCTTTCCCTGGGGGCTAACAAAGGCCCTGGAGGGTGTAATCTGAAAGTTTCTTTTATCACCCATTTTAAGTACTTCAATTCCTGGATGTGATTTCCAGTGATGTTTTCCTTTCCTTTTATGGCTTCCCTTATTTCAGCTTGTGCCTGCTGCATAACACTAGGGTTCTTTATCATTTCCGACATGGCCCATTCGACTACAAGTGATGATGTTATAGTTCCAGCTACGGACAGTTCCTGTATTGTAATCATAGGAACACATAGAATCACAATATGAACGGAAGAAATGCAAATATGAGAATCGCAATATAAGTACTTGTATAAACTTGGTCTATCAGTTCCTAGAAACCATGCCGAGATTTGCGTTATCGAACATAGGAACACAAAATCAAACAAACAAATAATAGTCACTTGATCACGGCATCTACAGATATACTCATAATTCTCCACAATGATTGGACATACCATTGCAATCTATAATGGTAAAGAACATCTGTCTCTTTTATAACTCTTTATAACTCTTTTATAACAGATCTTATGCTAGGCTACCAATTGGGAGAATATGTAATTAGCTTAAATTTTCAATTTCCTAACCAAACATCAGCTGCCTAAAATACGCAGATCCAGTTTTTCAAAAAATGTAGCTGTACAATCTGTTTTGAGGATTATTAATTGATTTTGCGCTCTAATTTTACTGTTTTAGCTTATTTTAGATTGTAAATAGCTGATTTAGTGAAGCTGCTCCTAAAATTATTATGAAAATAGTTTTGAAATTTGGAAAAGTTTGAAAATGAAACCAGTAGCTGTTTTTCCTTCATTTATTCAAGAATCAGCTTGTCCACAATTAACTTTACAGAAGCAAAATTTATTAAGAATATAGTATAGTAGCTTTCATGATTGAATCTCGTCCGGATAATATATATTTGTGTGTGTGGACAATTGTTAGAAAAATTGTGCCTGATTAGTACCTAAATAATTAAAGAAACACATATATAACATCTCTTACGAAAATGATGGCTTTGATGTTATTTCTGGTGATTGGGAACTGAAAGTCATTCTTCTTCTCCAGTCTCAAGAGAACATCCAGAATATCTTCCTCATTGTGTTAGCATTATTCTTTTCGTGGCTAATGATGATATCCTCGAGGATGCCATCAAGTTTCCTGTACAGCTTCTCCAATTTCGGCTTCATTCCACTGAAGAATTGAAGAATCTTCATTGAAGGAAAAAGATCTTCAAGATTGAAAATTCCAGCAAGTGATGATGCTTCTCTTGTTGCCATAATTAATGCATCTTGATCATTGCATATCCTGCCAACTGTAGCTCTGGTAATTGTGGAATTCAAGTACGACAAAATCACTTCACTCAAAATGATCGGTTTTCCCTTCTGGGATTCAATCGACATCCTCAGATTTGCAAGTTCACCCTCCATAATATTGAAAAGAGATTGAACACTTCTGGTATTCAGGAGTTCCATGATGTATATTTGACGCATTTGTCTCCAATAATCACCATACGGAGAAAATGACACACCCAAGCTGTTGTACTGCATTATTTTTGCCACGACAATATTTGGTCGATTTGCAAACGCAAGACTATGGGTTTGGAGGACTTCTTTTGCCAATTTAGGCGATGATACAACAATTGTCGAAAGCTCCCCTAGTTGCAAATGCATTAAAGCACCATATTTTTGTGCTAATTTTTGGAGAGTGTGATGAGGGAGTGAACCCATCATCTGGTGCAAATTTCAATGAATGGAAGCTTTTTGGACCAGGGGGCAGTTTTCGAATTTCATGGTCAACTTTTCGCCCGCTGAGTAGCTTAGCGAGCAACAAGAATGAAGGTAGAAGGACAAGCAAAGCAACAAAGAAGAATAAGAACAGCATAATACCACTGCAAAAAATGATGCTAGAGTAGTTACTTCACCCTCAGTAGCAGATATGATGAAGAAGAAGGTGCTCAATGGTGACAATATATGACTATTTCTCCACTGACAGATATAATATAGGATAAATTACATCTACTATCTTTGTAGTTAGTAAAAATTACAAATAGAATTTTAACATTTGGAGAAACTACCAATACCCCCTTAAATGGACTAAATGTTGTGAATTTAGTTGATTAAAGGGGCTAAATATTATGAATTTATCAAGTTTAAGGGGTATTGGTAATATTTCATATTTTAGGGTTTGATTGGTAGTTTTTACAAACCATAGGGGTAGTAAATATAATTTACCCTATAATATACAATAGAAAAATTAATTTATGTGGTTGGTAAATGGTAACTGTAGGATATAAAAAATTCTATGTGACGTAATAGATAAAACTTTTTAAATTAACACAATAAAACAATTAGTTTGGAAACTATTTCAATAATAATGACAATGAAATCTGTTTCGATTTTTTACAATCACAAACTTAAAGTCTAATAATATGTTAGGAAAAAACTTTTACACCTCAAGAAACACAAACATTGCGAAAAATTCTTACCATACTCATAATTTTCTTTTTCTTGTAGTTCCACTTTTTATTTTTTTCCTTGCGACCTTTCTTTTATTTTCTTGTACCTTCATAGATATAAGAGTAATGATATTTTTAAAACTTTTTATAGTGAAAAGTAATAGTTACTAATGTGACAAATATAAAAATAAAATTATTTGTTACACTCTTTAAAAAGTGCAAAATGATAAAGAATGATTTTGTTTTTTTAACTCGCCATATCGGTCATATGATTTTATTATAAAAATCACTAACAATACTATTACTTTAAATATAATAGCCTCAATTCTTTATATGAAACCTGTTATTAATAAAAATAATTAGAATTTAATAACCAAATCCTACACAAAAACTAATTTCCTACGACAATTGAATCTAATCAATTACTAATTATCAAACTCTAATCAAATAATAATTTTCTAAATAAGTTTAATTTAAATTTTCAATATTGTCTCCCATAAACCAAACTTCGTGAGAGTAGTTTTAACACGATCACAAATATGAATTTCTTTTGATATTTCCATTACAAGATAAACTACGATAATGCCAATTTTTAGTTGATTTTCATTATCACATTTAATTTTGACATGGAAGAGAATTTGTACTAAGAAGAAATTTTAGTTGGTTCTTTATCTTGATTGAAAAACTCATCAATATTGATGCACTTTTCTCAAAACAATAATCTTCACTATCATTGTTCAATTCAAAATTATTTTATGACATCCAATTTCTCTTTTAGATTAAAAATTTAATCTTATGCACAACTTCAACTATGTCGATCATTGTTATTATTCCCGAAATCAATGATTTTTTCATCAAATAAAACATCAATTCTATAACTTTTCTCTACAATATAATCAATCTCAATATTTTTCTTTTATTTTGCTAAACTAATTATCTATTCCTCTTCATTTACTAAATCAACTTCTCCTATTAATTTTTGCACCACTTTCTCATTCTCAATACTATTCAAAGAGAGAATTTTAAAGGCTTTGGAAAGATAAAATACTCATTTGAGTTGTAGTAACTATTTAGGCGTTGAGAATTCTGACTCTAAACATTAGACTCAACATTAGAACAATCTCCTTTGTCCATTATTGTAGCATCTTAGACTTTTAACACTCAGTTCTCCCACTTGTTCTCTTCTACGAACTTCCCATCAATTATTTGTTCATGAAAATTAATGAATCTTATAATTTTCAATACTCAATGCTAATAAATCTTTAGTCTCCAACATAATCCACAATATGATCAAACTTCACAAATAGCGTATTAAGAGGTTTTTCATAAAAAAATCATCATTGAGAATATATTCATTAAATTTCATATGATTCATGATATTTGACAAATGAGAAAATAATTTAAATCATCTCGATTTCTCTATAGTACATAACTAATTTTCTCTTCAACAACAATATATTATTTGTTTGAACTCAATCTATACCAAATTATGCTTTCTACAAAATATCACATGCTTGTTTAGCAATCTCACATTATAAATTTTATAGAAAAATGACATGGATGAATTTTGAGAAAATGTCAAACTTACTTTTTCTTAGTTTCAAGATCAGATTATTTGATATCTCTTTTCAATGAATTGTAATAAATCAAAACTAGAAAATGATTTTCCATTTGAATCTTCCAAAAATTATAGCTTTGCCTCCTATGAGTTTTAAAATAGCACATACAATATTCTAATCATCCATAATTAATTAATGGACAATCTTAGTCTCCCTTGCTAAAAAAAAAACACTAGGATAAAAATGAATAAATTAATATTGTTGTCTCTCATACCACATGTAAAATATCAAAAAATCCAACCTAATAAAAATCACATAGTGGATAAAATATTTTATATTAACACAACAAAAACAATTAGTTTGGAGGCTACTCAATAACAATAATAACGATATTTGTTTCGACTTCATACAAGCATAGCCATAAAAACAAGTGGAATTTTTCATAATAAATACACCATTTATTCATGATATCAATATTACTTGCTGACAAAATTGAGTAGTTTCAAATAAAAATAAATCAAAAGTTGGGTAATAGACCTGACCCCAAACAAAACAGACGTGACAATTTTCAAAATTTTCAAAATTTTAAACATGATTATACAAACTTTCCAATGATTTCGATGTCATTCATACTCTTGATGGTGAGTTATGAAAATTACATAACAAAATACTATATTTATGTAACTATAAAGTATGTCATAGGTAGTTCCAATGATGTGCGACATCATGTTGAAATTTTTAGTTTTTTTCTCCATTAGCTAAATAAAATCTTACCCACTCTTTTGTTTACAAATGGGTGTAAGATCATGAAAGAAAGTACTTTTTGATAGGTTGAGGATGCATGTCTAGTGTTTTTAAATCATTTTTAACAACTAAATTTACACTATGATGTGCAAACCTTATGTGAAAAAATTTATTACCTAATGATGGTCCACAAATTGATTGTAAATAAATAATAGATTTTGTACTAGCACAAACATTGTCAAATGTAATTGAATTTTTTTAGCTAAACTTTATTCATTTAAAATAACACTAATTTATCTATATATATTAATGGCACTGTGACTTTCATCAAACATACGTGGAGCAATTACTCTTTTTTGTAATAACTAATTATTATCAATCCAATAACAAGTAAAACCTATATGATGAAGATATTACTAATAATCATTCCAAATATATGAACATATTGATATACTAGTATCCAATTTTTAAAAAACATCAATGAATATATATATATATATATATATATATATATTTTATAATATCTTTTAAGTTCACGCATAGTAGTTGTCATATGTATACATTTTGCATGAGAATTTAAAGTATTTTGACAGTATTTTATAAAATTTAATTTTTACCAAAATTAAATGATAAATGTTGTACATTTATTATTTTAGTTAACTTAATTATACTATTTTGGTTAGTATATCTAAATAAAGAAGAGTTTGGCGTTTTATCAAAAAATCTCCTGAGTTGTATTTGTGATGGGCCAATATCAACTTGTTAAGGTGATATTTGGACAAGTGTTTTTTGCTATGTTTTCTACCCTCTCTTTTTCGAAAATGTAGTCTTTCTTGTAATAGTTGCAAATTGTTTGACCGGAATTTCTTTAACACAAAAATTTTCTTAAAATGTTTCTTGAACATAATAGTCTGCCTGATTGTTGGAAACATCTCGCGGGCTAAGCTAAGTTTCTTGGCTACTGGGTTGGCCTTGGAATTGGGCTAGGTAGCCCTCCTCTAGTAGCCTACCCACCCCCAAGCCTTTGAAAAGAAAAAAAAAAAAACAGAAGAAGAAAAATGGTGGGTTCGAACTGGAACCTGATTCGGTTCTACAAAATATAAAATCAGTCGTGATTCTAAGACCCATATTTACCAATTCAATTCAAACCGAAAGCCAGGATCATGCCTAGATAATGGGATGTTGGTCTTTGTGACCTAAAGGACTTACAACATGACAATCAAGATTTGTTCTTTTATGAACTTCTCATTTTAGACATGTTTATGAGCAACCAAGTCGTGGGGTTCCAACTTTGGGGAAAGCAACCAGCTTAATTGAAAAAAAAAAGAAAAAAAAAGACATGTTCAGTAACTTTATTATGTTTGTTTTTGCCTAAATTTTTTCCTCCTTGGCTTTGAGGTTATGTGATGTATTGAATTCTTAGAAACTTTAGCCGAAGTTAATTTGTAATAGCTTTGGAATGTATTTCATATTGAAGTTTGGTGACTGCTTTCCGAAGTGTCATCAAGGGTGCTCTTTTAGTATTTTGGTTAATTACATTCTCTCTTATGGTTTTGACTTATTACCAATCGAATCTTGTCATTTACAAATATTACAATTATCGTTTTTAGCAAAGATAAATGTTTAACAAATAATCTACTATCACCTAACGAGGTCATAATAATTGTTACGCCACCAAAAATTCTATGAATATTTTAAAATACTTTTCAATTATAAGTTTTAAATTACATTTTTCTCCGAGACATATTTAAATTGCTAAATGGTCCCTATAGGTTGTCATTTTATTTTTCTTTTTCTTTTATCTTTCTTTTAATTTTTCTTAGTATATGTATAAAAATTACATTCAAAATTAGCCATGCTTATACACAAAAGATAAATTTTTGCTCTCTCTTTAACCATATGTCTTTACTTCCAAGAGATCTTCCTCTACAAAGCAAGATTTTTGGAAAACTCAGATATTCTAGTGTGGATGGTAGATAGGCTTATAGATTTATTTCTTCTATTTCATGCTCAAAATAAGGGAAGATATGTATTACTTTGATTTTGAATCAGAATAGAGATTTCGAGAAATGACTTATCTATGCATATCTTATCTATGCATTTTAAATCACAAAATGCTATAGTTGAAACATTGATTTTTTAATTTCTTTTGAAATAATTTGTAATATCATGTATCTTTCCTTGCTAGTTATAACAAAAAACGGCACAATGAGTTGATCCAACTTATTTTTGAAATAAACAACTCATACATACTTTTATATATGTATGAATATATGTAATATGTAGATTTTAACTGGATTAGTTTGGTTCATTTGATTACTACTTCAGATGGATAATGAAAAATTATTATGTTTGGCTCTTTTAAGGGATTAATCGTAATAATTCTCTCATTCTAGTAACAAAAAGCAAACTTGACTTAAATGATCAAGAGAGGTTAGATAACTCAAATAAATAAACTATAAAATCTATACTTTTAACCTTTTTTCTCACAATTTTTTATTTTTTCATACTTTTTTTGTAATATTTTTCTTTGACTTTGGGTGACAAAACACTAGTTATCCATTTTTTCCCAATCAATTAAAAAATAGGTAATTCTTTTTTCACTATCTTTAATTTAGATTTTAGCTATTAAGAAAGGAATACTGGAGGAGATCAAGGTTTAGACCAACATTCTCACTCATAAAATCATAAAATCATAAGAAATATTAAATAATAATATGGTCATTTGAACACATAACTAAATAAAAATAATTAATAAAACTAATGGTAAATGGAAATGGTTTGGCATGATAGTGGATAAATAATGTGTAATATAATAAAATTTTGATTTTGAAAATGAAGTAACCCTTTATAAAGGAAACTGAAAAAGTTTGAGTTTTGCCATAATAATTTTTAAAAATTATGAGGGTTATTCTATAATTAATTCAAAGCTCGAGGATAAATGTAATAATCGTTTTGTTTCTTTACATTAGTTGACTATTACATACATTAGAGCATCCACTTTTGGGCTAGCCATGGATACTAAGGCCACGCCACATCAAGCTGATGTGGCGTGGCCTTAAATGCATGGCCGTGAGCGGCTTTTGCACTATCACTTCCACAACTTGGCCTTGCATTTTTTTTTGGTAGAACTAAATCGACACCGCTTGGCATCAAAATGACGCCAAACGACATCGCCGTTGCTTTGTTTTCGCTTGTTTGTTTTGACAGCTTATACTTTTTTCTTTTGCATGAAAAACAACGCCGCTTTGGCATCATTTTGACGCCAAACGGCGTTTTGTGCGTGCATTTTTTTATTTAAAAGTTGATATGCTCGTACCGCACTTGTCGACGTGACGCGCACTCCAATGGGCACGCACCATGTTTGATGAGTGTTGCAAACCAAACATCGGTTTGCAAAGGTCATTTCCTTTTTCTTTTAAAAAAACAAAAATCACCAACGAGAAAGAATTTTTCTCTATAAATTGACATGCATTTTACCTATTTTTGTGCAAAATCGATATTATTATTTCCCAAACTCTCTCAAAATCTCACTTATTTAATTTTTTAATTATTTAATATATGATAATTAAAATTATAAGTTGTATTATTAATATATATATTTTTTGATAAATGAAAAATAGATAATATTTTAGGAGAATCACACTTTTAGTTTCCAATGTTTTATCAAATATCACTTTTAGTCCCCAAATGTTTCAAATCGACACATTTAGTCCTCAAACTTTCATATATTGACAAATTTGGTACAATTGATGGCTATTAAAATGAGAAATGACAAAATTTGTTACAAAATTTGCTATCAAATTTTTATTTCACAAATTTAATTAGTTCTTTTTATTTTTCTGCTCAAAACCCAGATCTTTTAATGTTCAAATATTAAAGATTTGTGAGATAAATTAATTAAAGAATGAGAGTTTTGAATGAAGAGTAAAAGAAAAGAATGTAATTTTCAAAATTTTTAAATTAAAAATTTGATAGCAAATTTTGTAAAAATTTGTCATTTCCTACTTTAATAGCCATCAATTGTACCAAATTCGTCAAAATATGAAAGTTTGAGGACTAAATGTATTATATTTAAAACATTAGGACAAAATGATACTGATAAAATATTGAAGACTAAAGTATGATTCTCCCAATATTTTAATAATTATTAATTTAAACAAGAAGTATTAAATATATTAAATAAATAGTGAAAAAGTAGATAGATGAGAGATAAATTTGTGATGTGGATGAAAAAATCAAGCCATTAGCGTGGCAATTTTTGATGATGATTATATCAATAGTAGAGGCCCGCCTTAAGCCGATGTAGCGTGGTTTCAAGGCCAAGGCTAGGGGTTGATGTGGATGGCCTTAGACCCAGAAAAGTGTAGGTAATTTTTTAAAAATATAGGGACTAGCTAGTTACATTACCAAACCTCTAGAGAGGGGTGGAATTAACCCTTTAGTATTTTAGTATTTGTAGAAACTATTTTAATGAAAATAACGTGTTCTATTTCATCATTTTAGTTTTTGACGGGTTAGTAATCCATTGTTTTTCCTCACAACTGTCTTACCTTTCCTCATTTAAAGAAAGAAATTATGATTTTGTTTCTTTTTATGGCTTTTCCTTTAGTCTTGAATAATGTTCTACAACCAAACAGGAGTGTGAATCATGGTTAAGTCAAGAGGTCAGAAGTCAATCAGTCGAACTAGTAGTAAAAAATCGAATAATGTCATTATAATGTAATAAATATAAATTAATTATAAAAATATTAAAACTAGCATATAAATATATGAGAGATAAATTATTTAGTCTTTCTAGTATAGTTAAATTTAAATTTAGTATTAATTGTATGAAATTTTATGTAAGATTCAATAATTTTGTGAAAATAGCATAAAAATTATTTTAAGTAAAGAATGGATTAAAAATTATAAGAGTTCTCTTTATAAATATTTGAGATATTCAATTTTAAAGAATTAGAAACTTTATCAGTGAAATTTTCAAAATATTTACAAAAAGATGAGTTTTGTTAAAATTTAGGATCAAATTATAAATTTTAAAAATTAAAGTTATGTTTTGTTTTGTTTTTTCCAAAAGTTATGTTTTGTAAAAGAGAGTAATGATCCGATCAATCTCGATCTTTGACCGGTCAAAACCTGATTTTTCAACGAAAACTAGATTAGACGTATAATGGGTTCTTGGATGGACTGGTCTAGTCCAATTTTAAAACAACAATGGTCCTGAACTGAAAATCCTTCACATAGTATCGTTTTAAATTTTTGGTATCCATTAATTGTGAAATATTTATTAACATTCAACTTATGCAATAAATTAAAACATGTGCATCACCATACACGTGGATAAAGTTACTATATGCTAAAATGAAAATGATACTATAAAACTTAAACACATCAATATTAAGATTATTTTCTGTCATGATAAAGCAGATCTTTTCTTTTCAAATGCGAAAATGATTTTTACCAACTAACTTTGCCCAATATTTGGCAGTTTAGTACTACCACTCTCGATGAAAAAAATCAATGCATGGCATTAAAAATTAAATACCTGGTAGATATGTAAGCAGAATTTGATACTCCCCCTGCCTAAAACAAGAGTTTAATTTGAAAAATTTTACCTGTCCTAAAAAAAGAGCCCACCTTTAGAGTAAAATTCTTGTATTACCATTACTAATGATAATAATGTATAATTTAAATTAAAAAGAATGAATAAAAATGTAAAATTATACATTTAATTTTGCATTAAATGTGTTGTATCTTACAATTTTTTTTAAAAAAAAAAGTACGAAACCAAAAATGAACATTTTTTTTGGGACAAAGGGAGTAATTTCTTTCTCATTCTATCAGGCAATTGTTAAGTAGGGTACAATTTATCTCATTCAAGTAACCTTTACATACTTTATTGCAGAAGAGCAATGTGATATGAAAAATTGCTTCTTGCAAGGGAAGATTTAGAGATACAAGATCAGCCTTTCACATTGGTGGCGCAAAATTTGCATAGGGAAACGGAGTAGTAATTGGTATGATAGAGTTCAATTGACTGTTTACATCCTATGGATATTGTGGAAGTCTAGAAACTATTGGATTTTTCAAAAAGAGAAGTGGGAATATAAATTAGTAGTGATATCGCAATGACAGAATGGATGAAGTGTTAGGTCGCTAACAATAAGGGATGAGTCAATTCCTATGAATGAGGATGCCATGGTATATGAGTTTAGTGGACAAGGTAACCTTTTTTGTAGAACGTGTTAGGATTTTAGGTTCAAACAATAGTATATGCGATTGCTTGAAGTATTACACCCTATGTATTTAATTTGGAATACTTAGCATGTTACCTCCAAATAACATATATATAGGGATACAAGAGGTTATAACTAATGGGCTATTGCCCATACAGGCCACTACAAATATCTATTACCTATTGGGCTTATATTAGAACATACACTTGGGTTATATTAAATACCCAATAATCTCCTCCTGTGTTCTACATATAACATAATCCAATAGATAGATAATGTAATGTTTAAACAAAATATTAAATCATTCATAGCACAAAAAGATTCATTACTCAAAAATATGAATTCTTTAAACACAATTATGAGTTTTAGAAACAATCTAAACTCAACCAAACACAATCAATAGGTCTCACTTATAAGTGAACCAAATCAAAATTTTAAAAATTACCTAAACTTCAAACACAAGAATTTTAGAAATACTCTAAACTCAAACTAAATGGGCAATTTCATATGTAAGTGAACTATTTATTCAATTGAAAAGAAAATAATAGTCGAATTATCCATCAAGTAGATCATCCTCTTCAGATCCCATTTGAATCAACTCCTCTATTTTCGCCATTTTATGTAAGTTACAAAATATGAATTTCATGTAAATCCAATCATTTGTGTAACAAACTAAAGTGTCTAGTTCTACCAAAAGAACTTAGTACAATACCACAATGATAAAATAATAAATATATATCAATGTCAATATGCATCAATATCAATAACAATAATAACCAATGTCAATAATAATATGCATCAATGTCGCTTTCTTTATAATAACAAGACCTAAACTGATATGAATTCAACAAGCATTGAAGAGACTTCAACCCGAAGAATGATGACAATAACAAGTTCTCGAAAACAAGCTTCGATCCACTTCAAGGTCTTGATGGACCGATGACAAAGGCTAGAACAAAGAAAATGAAGGAAGCCTTGAATGGACTCATCCAAACGCCCAAAAGGATGGGGAGAAGACCAAGATTGACAAGACCATGTTTATTAATGTACTAAGTGTAATTGGGTCTTGTTAATGGGTTTGGCTTTAATTATATGGTAATTTGAGTCATGTAGCCCAAAGAGTCATGTAGCCCATTTGGCCTAAAGAAACCCTAGCTTGTGCAACCCTAATTTGTAAACCCTACCTTGTATCCATATAGTGGCCGTCGGCCATCTTGAAGGGCAGATTTTGATGAATGAAAATTTGGTTCTTGACATTACAAGTTTGAGAGAATTGCTCTAGTTTCAGAATTACTTGCAAATTACACAAATTCGAATTTGTGTGTTTGTTGTTCTGATTTCCTAGATTTGTTCCTTAGGAAATTCGGATTCCATCCATCCATTGATTCCAAGGTTTCTTGATACGGGTTATCAAGGGTTGAGGACCTATTCCATCTTCAAGGAACATACCAACTCCAATGGAAGAATTTATTGGCTTAAAGAATTAATATTTAGTTTAATCAAAAGAATATCCATAATCAAATTCTTTATCCACTGCCTCCTCATCG
The DNA here is from genome assembly GCA_020080225.1 of Gynochthodes officinalis. NCBI lineage: Eukaryota > Viridiplantae > Streptophyta > Magnoliopsida > Gentianales > Rubiaceae > Gynochthodes > Gynochthodes officinalis. The sequence goes on along the minus strand of CM034615.1, from coordinate 33,825,004 downwards.
AGATTAAAGCAAAAATCTAATTCCATAGATCGACAATGCAATACAAGTCTACCTTCGATTTTCAAGTAACAGCTCCACTCAAAGTGAATACAAATCCACTAGTGGACTTTATGTCCAATTTATGAGCACCACGACATCGTAATATCCATCCATAATGGAAGGATATCTAGTATAACATAGAGTATAATCTTTAGTACCTTTAAGGCATCTCATCACCTATCGAGGGCATCTTAAATCTCTTTACTACGATTGCTAGTTAAATGACTTAACATGCCAACCGTATAGGCTATGTCGTCTAGTGCAATTCATAGCATACATGAGACTACCAATTAGTTTCAAATAATTTAATTAATTCATACCGGTCCTTCACTCGACTCATTGCTTATTATAATCACATGGTGTCTTAATCGGTTTGTACTCACCGTATCCCCTGTAGAAAGTAGTCGCCAATGTAATGAGACTAGCTAAAGGAGATGGCTTGCCTTTCAAAGTTTAGTTTCATACCAAGAATGGTATTAACAATACTAAGGTCTTTCATGTCAAAGTCTTTAGCTAAAGCAGATTTCATGTCACTCACTTTAAAGTGATTGGAGTTAAGAATCAACATGTGGTCTACATACAAGCAAATGATAGTTACCTTATTAGACATAAATCGATGATAAAGGCATTTATCCAATAATGGACTGAAATTAGTAACTTTTATCACTTTGTCAAATTTAAGATGCCATATCTTAGGTGCTTGTTTAAGACTCATAAGGATTTGTTTAATTTACAAACCTTGTGTTTGATACCTTTCATGACATACCCTTCAAAGTTGTTCCATGTGGATTTCCTCATTCAACTCTCCATTTAGGAAAGAGGTCTTTACATCTATTTGATGCACTACATAGTGCTCAATAGATGCTAACACAAGAAGAATTCTAATAGTTGATAGATGACACACAAGTGAGTAGACATCAAAATGCACTACATAGTACTCAATAGATAACACACGCAAAGAAGAATTCTAATAGTCTATTCCACTCTGCTAATGACCTTTAGCTAAACGTGCTTTGTGCTTGGCTATTGATCCATTACTATTCAGTTTCTTTTTCAATATCCACTTGCTTTATAGCCTTAGCCCTTTGGCAAATCGACTAATCGCCATGTTGTTCGCAATAGAGAACTCGTTTCATCATCTATGGTTTTTGCCCACAGTAAAGAGTCCCTAGATCTCATTGCTTCCTGATAAGAGAATGAATCATCCTCCAAATGGTAATTGACATAATCCTCAAAAAAACTTTTAGCTAATCTTTCCCTTGTAAATACTGTAAGATCTATTGATTCAGATAGACTAGTGCCTTGAAGACTTATTTCAGGTTCATTAGACAATTCCATAGAACCATGAACAGTCAAACCATGATCTCTAAGGAACTTGTTCTCAAAGAAAATAGCATCTTTAGACTCAATAATGGCCTTAGTAGCCATGTCTAGAAATCTATCTAAAGACATCTTTTGCACATCCCAAATACACGCAGTTAGAATTTTAGGCCCTACTTTTGGTCACTTAGGGTCTTGTATTCTTACATAAGCAATACAACGCCAAGTCTTAAAAGTAACATATCTACAAGGATATTTATGCCATGTCTCATAAGGAGTTAAAGACAATTTAGAGTGTGGCAACCTATTCAGGATATGATTAGCGGTTAGAACTACTTCTCCCCAATAGTAGAAAGGCAGGCTAGCTGTAAGTAACATAGAGTTTAACATTTCTATTAACGTTTTATTCTTACACTCAATTACACCATTTGATTGAGGTGAGTAAGGAACAGTAGTCTTAAGTATTATGCCCTCTGAAGTGCAAAATTCCTTGAACCCCGTTTGCATATTCTCCTCCTCTATCACTCTTAAACCTTTTTAATTTTCAAGTTGTTGGTTTTCTACTCTAGACTTGAAAATTTTAAACTTTTCAAAAGCCTCATCTTTCGATTTCAACAAATAAATATGACAATATTTAGAAAATCATCTATGAACGTTATTAGATACTCCGACCACCTCTAGTAATGTAACTCTTAAAGTCATAGAGGTCATGATGTATCAACTCAAGAAGTTGTGTACATTTAGAAACCCACTTAAAAGTTTTCTAACAATCTTAGTTTGTGCACACACTTCATATTTGTCAAATCAAATAGAAGTGTCTAATGGAATGTTATGAGTTTTAGCAAGTAACATTTTCCTATAGTTCACATGTCCTAGTCTATTATGCAACAACTTAGGATCAATCAAAGTAGAATTCACATGGCTTATGCTATCATTAGCTAAACTCAATCTATATAAACCATTAACTATGAATGCACATCCAAAATAATAAGAGTTAATGATAAAGTTACTCTACTATTCATGGTTGAAAAACACATACCAACTTTATCAAGTAAACTCATAGATATCAAATTCTTCTTAAGTGAAGGTACTACTCTAACATCCTTTAGGTTTAGTAACTTACCAAAAAGAACAATTTGTAGTTCCAGAGTGAGTCACCTCTGCCTCATCACCATTGCAATTCATCACGATGTCTTTCATTTCAATGACTTTAGTCTGTAAATTCTTATCATCTGTAGCATGACAAGTAGCACCACTATCTAACCACCATTCAGAGGAAATCGCTTTTCAACAATCATCATTGCAATGAAGAGTCGGCTTAGTCTTCTATACTAGCATATTTGCTTCCTTCTTTGGTGTGTCGATTTGTCATTTTAGGTTGATTACAATCACGCAAAATGACCCCACTTCTCACAATTGTGGCACTTGCCCTTCTTTTTCTTAAAGATAGGCGTATTGGCCTCCAATTTTGAGGTTCACTTTTGGGTGACTTGAATTTCTTAGGAAATTTCTTGTAATTCAATACGTTAGTAGTGATTGTTGTCTAACCATCTACAAGTTATTCCTAACTTGATTCTCATCCTTGATTCTAATAAACCGCTTGAAATCATCCCACTTAATAGTACTTCTTCCCGTACATCTCTTTTGAAAGAATGTCATGCATATGGTAATTTATAAATAATGGCACCAACCAGAAAATGATCACATACAATGATGTCTTCATTGATCAATTTAGATCTCAAATTTTCTAGATCAGTTACTTGAGGAGTGATTTCCATATCTTCTTTGAATTTGAAATCCATGAATTTGTCAACAAGATGTGTTTTTGACAATTCCTTCTCCTTTTTTAAATTGAGTATCTAAATTGTCTCATATTTTTTTAGCAGTATTAAACTTGTTATAAACTTCTACAAGACGGTCCGAAAGATAGTTCAATAAATAGTCTTTGCGAAATCAACATTCTTTCTTCCATTAAGACTCATCAACTTCCTTAATAGTGTCAGCAAAGGTACTTAAAACAATGTAAAAAAAATATTTTCATATTTTAAACAAAATTGTGTCTTTCGCTTCCATGAATTAAATTCAGACCTAATAAAAGTATGAAGTTTGACCAACTCAATTGGCACACATTTTCCATTCTAATAATTAAAAATAAAATTGCAAAGAATTAGAATGAGTGCACTGATTTCAGCAAAGGAATGGCTCATTTTAGGTGGGGTTAAGGGTTATATTATTTACTATAGGTGGGGTTAAGGGATGGCTCACTTTAGGGATTTTGACTTTATATATAGCGAGATAGGTAACATGACTAGATATTTATTTTGTGCTTTAGACTCATGGGAGTCCTAAGGATCTAATTGCTATTAGGCAAAACTGTAAATGTTAATTTTTTGAAAAGTAAATACAACTATTGTTTTTAGGAAAAAAAAACCTTTACGTAAGCCATTTAAATATTTCATTGAAATGGATGGGTTCAACAGAATTTGTGTGTCACTTTGTGATGTAATGGAGAGAGTGGATTCACGTGGTACATAAGTTTATCAATTTTGTTTGTCATGCATTTTACAAAGGTAAATTAATGTCAATTATGTTTCCTAGAAACCATTTGGTTAATATAAAATATTTGGATTTGCAAAAGTATTTAAGTAAAAAATGCCATTAAAAATGTGAATTCAAAATCTTGTTTAAATGGGACAATTTGAAATTGTATTTTGTGGTAATTGATTTAAAATGAAGGGTCTAGGGTTAAATAAACTCATCTCAATCAATTTTGCTAATCTCTTTTAATCACCTTATACTCTTTATTTCCACTTCTATCACAAGTATGTGTATATAAAACTCTTTTAAAGGATATTTAGGCCAGTAAATATAAATTTAAAAGTAAAGTAAATAATGTTTTATGATTGGCAGTTAATGGTGATTTTCTTCATTCTTTAATTAAGTTCAAAAGGAACATTAAGAACAAAATTTCCAAATGGTTGACTTGAATGGTTCAAGCGATCGAAAGAAGGTCTTGAACTATCATGCTTGTATCAAACCAATTGCTTAAAATTATAGTAATAATCATATCGGTACCAAGGAAAAGAGTGTTCAAAGACCACAACAAGTCTTTATAACCTTTTCCCATAAAATGGCAAAAAGCACGTCGTCAGACTCCTTCTTAACCCTATCATCAAGAAATTCAACTTTAAACCACACATCCTCATCAATGCAATCCTCTTTTACTTAATTCTCCTTGTTTTTGGTTAATTCAATGTCATTGAACTCCTTGCAAGCTATTTTGTCTCCTTCTCTTAAATTAATAGTAACAGATTCATTATCCAAATTATCCCCAAGGTTTTAAGAATTCCAGCTCCTCTTGAATATCTAAGTTGATGAATTCTACTTACTTTTCATCTTGAATGTTTTGAGATATTAGAGTTGAGTCACCTCTTTAGACATATTTTTTACTAATTCCATTTCTAATTTTTGAACCTTCTCTTTTCTTCTTCCTCCTCTTAATCACTTCATTAACCAATTGAAATTGGATATGCTTAATTATCATCTCAAGAATAATTGCAACGCCTATAGAATAACTAATTTGTCGATAAGCGAATTTCTCATAGAATGCTAGATAAACTTTTCGCATAATATCTATGATTTTAATTTTTTTCTTAATAGCCATTATAGAATTGATTTTAATTAGCAACACTTGACATATGTGGTATCCAAATAATTATTATAATTAGGAGAATCTAGATGACAACTGTATGAAAATGTAGCAATAAAGATTAATTTGAAAGTTAGATTAACCAATGGAACTGAACTGTTAATATGTGAATAAAGAAGAAAACCACGTCAAGCATGTTAGACGCTTTCCTTAGAAACAGATTTGTCCTTTTGATGTGTGCTTAAGGACTTAACGAACGCTTGTCTTCTAGGATACAATGACGAATAGCGGCCATCGCGCTTAAGTTAGACCACTCTAGCGAACTTGAATTTGTGTCTTTCTTCTATCACCAAAACTCAAACTACAAGAATTTTACTACTAGAGAGAAAACATAGAGAGATTTTGTGGGTTGTTTTGGAAAAAATTGTGTTTTCCATCAAGGAAGTCTCTTATTTATATAAGAGATTTCAGTTTGGAACAGAAAGGCTTCACCATGTTTGGAACAAGAAAAGCCAAATGTCATCATTTCAAACCATCATTCAAGCAATCATTATGTTTGTAAAGCCAAAAGCCTTCAAAACTCCAAGCAATCATTATGTTTGTTTGTAAAGCCAAAGCCTTCAAAACTCCAAGCAATCATTATGTTTGTAAAGCAAAAGCCTTAAAGCCAAAAGCCTTCAAAACTCCAAGCAATCATTATGTTTGTAAAGGCAAAAGCCTTCAAATATTTGGAACTAGAAAAGCTCTAATATTTCTCATTCACACTCGTTGAGACTAACCAATTTCCAATAGTCCCCCACATGAATGAAAATTGAAATAAAACAAAGACTTGACATGGTGATAGAGTTCTACGATTAATACCTGCATAGAATAGATAGATTTTAGTCCTTGAACCTTCTCTTGTAAAAGTACATATACTTTAACGGTGATCGATGACGCGATGTCCTTGAACTGCTCTGCTTGTGTAAATGATGATATACTTCACACGTGCATTCCCGACACATTTTCATTTCTCATGGTTATGTCCATTTTGGCCGTGGACATCGTCTGGTTTTGTGAGAGTTTCTAAAGAATTGAACCTTAACAATTTTCCTTTGAAGCGGCCCTTTCTTCTCTCTCACATAGGTGATTTCATACTTAAGAATAACCCCATTACTTTGCTTGGATCCAACATTTGTCCAATGCGTATGAATCATTAAAAGCATAAACTTAACCTATTTCTTACAAGAATCACTGCTCCTATCATAGGAATGGTTAGAAGGATAACCTTCACGGTGACCTCATTCGGTCTTATGATTTAGTTATCCTATTGAACCTAGATCTTTGGGATCTCCAATCAACTAGGTTAGGTTTCCATTGTAATCAAACTATTTATTCATGGCCTTAAGTCCCATTTTTCTCGGTGATTGTTCAACTTTATCTCTATTCAACCCTTTGGTCAATGGATTCGCAATATTTGTTTTTGACCTTACATAATCAATTGTAATTACTCCAATGAGATAAGTTGTCTAACGATTGTGTCGACGACGATGTGTCTTGACTTACCATTGTACATCACATTCTGTGCCTCCCAATAGTGCTTGGCTATCACAATGTATACATATAGTAGGCATAGGTTTTGGCCATTCCGAATATTCTCTAAGAAGTTTCGTAGCCATTCACCTGTCGCCACATTTATCCAGTGGCTACCAATTCAAATTCCATTGTGGATCTTGTTATTACTGTCTATTTGGAGGATTTCTATGAAATCGCTACACCTCCTAAGGTAAATACATACTTCTTGGTAGTTTTATATTCTTGTATGTCGATATCGAGCTTGCATCCAAGTATCCTTCTAAAGCAATGTGCCATTCACTTATGTAGCGCAATCCATATTCATGAGTATGTTTTAAGTACCTAAGTACTCTACCAATCGCTTTCAGTGATCACCCTAAGTTACTCGTGAATCATGCTCAAAGCTACTCATAGCATAGGCAATATTAGATTGTGTACAACTCATTAAGTACATTAAGCGCTTATAATTCTAGCGTATTCTACTTGAGATACATTACCTCCTCAATTCTTGGATGATATTGATTCAAATCAATTAGAGTTCGGATACACTGAATCGCCCTTATTGACTTTTCAAGTATTTTGTCCACATAGTGTGATCGACTCAATATGAGACCATCAAGCATCGATTAATCTTAATTCCTAAAATCACATTAGCCGGTCTTATATCTTTCATGTCAAATCTAGAATTTAACATATTTTTTGTAGATTTAATCATTAGTTCATTGCTACCAACAATTAACATGTCATCCACATACAAACAAAGAATGACATATCTAGTGTTTGTGTTCTTAACATAGACACACTTGTCATACTCATTGATTTTAAAACCATTTGACATCATGACATTGTCAAATTTTTCATGACATTGTTTTGGTGCTTGTTTAAGTCCATACAAGGACTTCACAAACTTACATACTTTCTTTTCTTGTCCAGGAGCAATACAACCCTCGGGTTGTTCCATGTATATTTCTTCCTCAAGGACTCTATAAAGAAAAGGAGTCTTCGTCCATTTGATGGACTTCTAGATTTTGCAATGCGGCAATTGCCAATATCATTCTTATAGAAGTTATTCTCATCAGAGGAGAATAAGTATCAAAGTAATCATGACCTTCTCGTTGCTTGTAACCTTTAATTACAATTCTAACTTTATACTTATCAATTGTTCCATCTGCCTCCATCTTTCATTTGAAGATCCACTTAGAGCCTAGTGGTTTACTTCTTGAAGAAAGGTCCTCTAGCTCCCAAGTATGATTCTCGCATAATGGAATTGATCTCACTCTTTGTGGCTTCTTTCTATAAAGGTCCTCGGTTGAGCTCACGACTTCTTTATATGTTTGAGGTTTAGCCTCTAGCATGTAAGTTAGAAAATATAGTCCAAATGATTTTGTCCTTACTCGTTGCTTCTCCTAGACTCTTCATCTACCTCTTTTAGTTCACGATAAAGATCTCGAACTTGATCATTATTTATAACAATCTCAATTGTTCATTTAGATGAACTTGTACCATCTCCTTGGAGTTGCATGGAAATACATGTTCAAAAAATGAAGCATTTCTTGATTCTATTATCGTATTCTTATGAATCTCGGGTTTTTAGATTCATACACAAGAAATCGATAAGCCTTTGCTATTTTGAGCATAGCCAATGAAGATGCAATCAACTATTTTAGGACCTATTTTCATCATCTTTGGTGTTGGAGCCAATATTTTGGCAAAATACCCCCACACTCTCAAGTATTTATAGGAAGGCTTCTTTCCTTTTCACAATTCATAAGGTGTATTATCCTCTTTCTTAGAAATCTTATTCAAAATATAGTTAGCGTTAATATGGCTTCCCCACATGTCCTGTAGCAATCCGTAACTTATCAATATTGCATTCATCATTTCTTTCAATGTATACGATTCTTGTGTTCGCCACTCCATTCGATATAGGAGTGTAGGGTGGTGTAACCTCATGAATATACCATGTTCACCACTGGTCAATTCTTACCATCTTAACCTCTTATTAAGTTGGTTTTTAACTTCTGTTTGTATACAGAAACTTCAGATAGCCTCATCTTTTTCTTAAGCAAATACACATAGCAATATTTTATGCTATCATCGATGAAGGTTATAAAATATTTGTTACCTCCTCGTGTTTGAACAAATTTCAAATCACAAATATTACTATGAATTAAATCAAGTGATTCCATATTCCCTTGAATCGTTTGGAACGATAATCTTGTTAGTTTTGCCTATATACGGTTTTGATTTATGTTTGAAATCAATGTCAAATGTAGTATGTGGTCCAAGTTAATTAATCTACATAGTGTATAAAAATTAACATGACCTAGTCTACCATGCCACAAGTTAGAAGACTCACATATAATGAAGACTTTTCTTTTCATTGATATATTTTGACTTCATGGACATTACATTCATTTTGATTGATCATCCCATTTTTACATACCCTTTTCCAACATAGACACCTTGTTTGGTCAAGACTAACTTTTCATATTCCAAATATAATTTGAATCCATGTTAACTCGCAGTTGTCCCGTAAATCGCTCTTCCGGATGGACACATAAAAGACATTGCGAACTTTCACTTCCTTGCTCGATGTCATTTTCGTGAATACGGTTCCTTGACCCTTGATCTCGTAAGTCGTAGAGTTGACCGTGTACAACTTCTCTTCATTATCCACAGTGTGAAATCGGAGAATATGGATCTATTATCGCAGATATGGCGTGTGGCTCCAGATTCACCACTACTCCTTTGGATTGAGTCTACCATGTTGACCTCGATACCACTGCAGAAAGACTTATTTTGCATAATTCTTGTGTGGTGTCACAACCAAGTTGGCCTCTTTTTCTTGTTCTTCTTTGAAAATCTACAATTCGATTTGTGACCCATCTTGTCGATTAAAACATTTTCCTTGGAACTTTGGTTTCTTCAAAATTCCACCCTTAGGTCTTATATTTAAACCCGACTTGTGTTTGCCTTTTTGTTTTTGGAGTTTTCACTATGCTCCACCACATTAGTCTTGGCAGACAGGTGTTGGAGAAATTCTTCTCCAAACCTCTATTGTCTTCTTCTATGCAAAGTCGACAATTAAATTTTCAACATTCATCCTTTTTCTTTGTGTTTCAAATAGTTTTGAAGTCTTTCCATGCAGGGTAGCTTCTCAATAATTGCAACTACTTGGAAAGACTCACTCATGGTCATTCCTCAAGATGAATCTCGTGGATGAGCAATTGAAATTCTTGAACTTGGCTCATCACAATTTTTGAGTCCACCATTTTGAAATTCAAGAACTAGGCCACTGAAATTTTTCGCGCCAATATCCTTAGATATGTACTTATGATCCAAGGACTCCCATTGTTCCTTAGCTAAACACTTTGTGCTGTACACATTATAAAGTGCGTCGGTCAAACTGTTGGAATATAGTTCAGAGAGAAATCGATTTCTTCCACGAGTCAATAGCTTGCACCACTTGTGCATTTGACTTATTCTCTCCAACAATAGGAGGATTCTCTTTTAAGAATCTTGCAGATTCAATGTTGTTAAATAAAACACCATCTTTTGTTGCCAAGTTTTAAAGTTCAAATCCTCCAAACTTTTCGTGTTTCTCATGATTGTTCATAGGAACCAAACCGCCAAATGATTGAGTCGAAGCCATGAGAGTTGAGGTCGTAGGGTTCTTAAATATAGTCATGTCATCAACTATATTTCAACCTTACAATAAAACCAATCATTGACATAAATTAATTTTCAATGAATTTGTCTTTCTTCTATCACCAAACTCACCAAAACTATGGCGAACTTGAATTTGTGTCTTTCTTCTATCACCAAAACTACGAACTTGAATTTGTGTCTTTCTTCTATCACCAAAACTCAAACTACAAGAATTTTACTACTAGAGGAAAGAAAACATAGAGAGATTTTGTGGGTTGTTTTGGAAAAATTGTATTCTCCACTAAGGGAAGTCTCTTATTTATATAAGAGATTTCCACATTTGGAACCAAAGGCTTCACCACATTGGAACAAGAAAGGCCAAAAGTCATCATTTCAAGCCATCATTCAAGCAATCATTATGTTTGTGAAGCCAAAGCCTTCAAACATTTGGAACCAGAAAAGCTCCAATATTTCTCATTCACACACGTTGAGACTAACCAATTTCCAATAATATGTACTTTAATTTTTTTATGAATGAAATTATCACTTTGGGCAAAAAAATTTTAAAAAGAAAATAGAAGGCATTAAATAAAACTTAATTTTTTCACAAATACAATCTTTTGATCTAAAAATCTAAGTTAAAATGAAAGTAAAGAAACTAATAAATAATGATTAAAAATGGAGACAAAAAATATGCTTTTATGCAATTTAATAATTATATAATTTCCTAATATTTTTCTTATTGTTTCTGTTTTTTATTAATTTGCTAATTTTTTTCCTACTGATAGTAAATTCAAACTAAGACTCTCTCTACTGGTGAGTAAAAGGAGAAGCTTTTAAGACCCTTTCATTGCAAAATAGGATATTAACAGTTGTTTATATTCTGTAAAATTTATTATTCCTCTAGTCCAAAAAAAAAAAGTCACTTTGTGTTGAGTACAACTCTTTTCAGTCATTAGATACAACACCCATAATACATCATGAAATAGATAGTTTTACATTTGTATCCTTTTAAATCATGATAATGCATAATTATTATTACTAAGGGTATTGAAGATTTCATTTTAAAAACAAGCTCTTTTTTTGTTTTCTGAACAAAGAAAGATTTTAAAAATAAACTTTTTTGGAATGGAGGAAGTAAAACAAAATCAAAATATAAGGCCAAAAAAACCTGATTATTTGAATTTTTATTAAAATCTAAGCAAATTAGATTTTTTTTTTTAAAAAAAATCAAAACAGAAATTATACCGCCGGTGGGTTTCACTAAGCTTTTATTAATAAAAATGAATAAAATATATAGGCGAAGGGATAGAAACCTTACCTCGTCCAGATTGATAGGATGGTGGAAGCCACTGTCCATATTGCTCTTATACAATACTTGACTAAATTAATTAACACGAAAAGTACAAATTTGATTTTTATCTAATTAAGTTAAAAGATGCTCTAACTATTTGGGGAATATCCGTTAAAGATTGAAACAATAAAAAATGCTTGTCTGCATTTGCCTGAAAGATCATTTGTCACTGAATTTGCCTTCCTAATTTCTATAACAATAAGAGAAAGTCGATGGAATTAAATTTTTCATTAAGAATTAAATGGTGGCTAGTAGTGGTACGGCCACTATCTGCAAGGTGGTGACATTGGCTATGATCGACCAACAGCTTGAGGTAGTCAATTATAGGTAGATGTCATAATTTTAAAATAAAAATAAAATGCATTTATTAATAATATATAAATATATTTAAAAAGTTTAAAACTAATTAAATTATAATTAATAATTAATTATTAAATATTAACTAATAGTTACCCCAATATTATCCAATAATTATTCATTTAATTATTCTCAATGGGACCTATGAATATCCCATAACCCTTCCAATAAATTTCTATCCCAATAACATCTCTTTTAATTATTCCTAATGGATATGAAAAGGCCAATAACTCCTATCCCATTAAGTACTTATTGGAACTATAAAAATATTATCCCATCTGAAAAACACCACTAAATCTTTGTATTTAGATATCTTATGGAAATAAACTCTTAATGCTATAGTATATAGATACTTTCACATTAACCATGTCTATCAAAACTTGAGAATCACATTCCACTTCTAGTCTCGAAATCTAAAATGTTCGACACAAAGCTACACCAAGAATCAAAGATTGGCATTTTGCCCTCATGCTCGTGCGCCGTGCCTACTCTAAAATGATCATATATAGTAAGCAAACATTAATCCTCTTATATCATCTCTCAAAATGCCTCCCCTGGAGATTCGCAGTGGCTCGTAAAAAGTTGCCATCCATATTGAGCTTTATGTTTTGCTATCCTAAGAAACTTTCACCAGACTTCAACCATCTTAGGAGACACCTGAACCATCTGTACATAACATAATAAATTCTCCCGTGTTAGCCCTTGAAACTCCAACTTTGGGTAGTTCTTAAGGTTTATTTGATAAACTGAATACTAAAATCTCAATGTTGAACCAAAATTGTTGAAATTTGAATGTTTAAAATTAATTTTGAATATCTAAATGATAATGCTAAACTAATTAATACCATTTGATAAACATTATATCTGAATACTAAATTATACAAATTATATCATTTTACACTTCTTTTAATTTTTTTATTTATAGGTACAAATATTAATTTTTTAAAATTAAGTATCAAATATTATTCATAAAAATATGTAAAAGATACCATCTATCAAAATTAATTTTTAATACATCAAATAAAAAAAAAATTAGTCAAAATTTATTTAACCTTTTATAAAAAAAAAAACTTTTGAAATTTGTGCTATGAAAAAAAGGAAAAAGAGTCATATAAAAAGGTTGTTTATAGTTGAAGGAAAAATAAATTAGGTTGTTGAATGATTTAATAAAAGAAGGTATGTTTGGAAAATTTGTTTAAAAGTCCTATTAATAATATTAAATGATCAACATTAATCTAACTTTTACTGTTTAATTTTTTTATAGAAATTAAGCAGTGTTTAAACAATTAAATGAAGTGAAATTTCATTATCAAACAATTCAAAATCTAAAATCTCTTAATCCATTAATTTTAAATAATAATTAGTGTTATTAAATAGACCCTTAGACAAATTAGCAAGTAGCAAGAACTCCACTTCTTTCACCGCGCCAATCAATTGGCATAGCAAATTAGAATATGTTTGAGTATACTTTTAGATTTAAAAAACTTTAAATCATGAAAAGTAATTAAAGTATGTTATCCAAATAGTACATATAAGTATAAAAATTTAGATGACTACAGGTATGAAAATATAGCTATGAGGATTGACTTGAAAAATTAAAATAAGTAAATAGAATATCAACCGTTAACAAATGAATAACGAGGAAAAATACGCCGAGACGCGTTAGACGATTTCCTTAAAACAAATTCATCACCTCCTATGTGTGTGTTTGAGGATTTAACGAAATGCCTTCTCGTGATACAACGACTATCAATGACTTACTTACACAAAGTAGATCATAACGAACTTAAATATTGTGCATTTCTTCTATCACCAAAACTACTAGAATTTAAAAACTTAGAGAAGAGAAAAGTTGAGAGATTTTGTGGAAAAATTAGAAAAATTGTCTTCTTTCCTATCAAGGGAAATCCTCTATTTATAAAGGAGATTTCCTTGTTCATTTCACATTCAAAAGAAAAACTATTAAGTTTGGAAAATGAAAAGCCATCATTATGTTTGATGCATGAAAAGTCAAGTCTTCATTCATCAAATGCCATTCCACGTTTGGAACAAGAAAAAGATAAGCCTTCATGTTTGGAAAATGAAAAGCAAGCCATCATTATGTTTGAAATGAAAAGTCAAAAGCCATCATTCATACTTGAAATAAAAAGCCAAAAACCATCATTCATGAACCATCAAATGAAAGGTTTATAACCTACCATGCATCAAACCTCATTATGCATTATGCTTGAAAATAAGAAGCCCTCATTCATACATTTTCTTAATGAGTAATTTCTCATTCACATGTGCTCAATTCATGTGCTCAAAAGAGCCATTATTATTTTCCAACAAAGTATTCCTATATTTATTGTAAATTTTCTTTTATTTTATATTTTATTTAATTTAAATTAAATATTTTTAGTTTACTTACCCTATATCGCATACTAAAAATAAAATTATACAAATGACACTAAATATTTGAATCCAAATAAATAAAGATTGTACTAGACTTTGGTTGAGGAAACTGAGAGTGAAATATTATCTTTTCAATTAATCAAACAGTTATTAGTTAAAATTTTAACTAAAGTTGTTATTAAGTCTACTTAATTTTCAAGCCTTAAAGGGTAAATTGAGATAAATTAAAGCTCAAAGAGGTAAAATAAAAATTAACCCTGATATGTTTTTTTCTTTTGTTCTTACAGCGACTATATTTTAAATATCTTTTAATTTTTTCACATACTCACATATACATTATATACATTGCGTATAGATATCCAATTCAGTACTTTTCCGTCCAATTCAGTACTTGAAAATCCAGAAGACATTTAATGTCACTGCTATCTACACACGCACCATGCCGTAGCCCCTTTCTCCAACTTCTTAATTAAGCAATGACAGAAGTTCTAGAGCATCTGAACTTCAAGAATCGCGGAACCGTTAATTCTTTTGTTGACAAAGGAACCCGCAACTGCTACTCAATCATGATTCTTGATTCTTTTAAAGGTGGAATTAGGATCGAATTTTGAAGGTATCAATTTCAATTCGATTTCAGAACCATTGATTCACAGCTTGTTTCGATTCCAGCCCAATTTGATTTTGGTTCTGATTATGGTTTACTTTCAATTATAAAAATTAAATTTAGAAGTTATAAGATAATATAACTTAATCTTTAAAATGTATATATATATCTTATATGTAGAATTAAAAATGAAAGTGAGACAAAACTGCATCTATCTATATTTGTTGGATGTTATAAATTTTGTTTAAAAAAAATTTAAATTAGATTTAAAAGTTATAAATAAAAAGATAACTTACACTTAGAAAAACATATAACTTGCACTTACAATTGAAAATGAAAGTGACAAAAGAGTATATTTTGCTTATATTTTGAAAATTGTAATTTGTTTTTAAACAAATAGAATAGAAATTTAAAAGCTATACATGAAATATAATTCAGAATTAGAAAAAAAATATCACTTGTATTTAAAATTGAAAATGAAAGTGAGAAAATATTATATCTTATTTATCTTTATATTTTATTTATATATATTTAATTTTTAAAAAAAATGACCGATTCGAACTAAACCCAAACCGAATCATCGATTCTGGTTTTGGTTCCATATTTTGAGAAATCGGAACTGAACTGCCAAGCTTGATTTCGCTTATGATTTTTGGAATCGTTATTTATGATTCCGGCTCGAATCAAAACCTTAGTCACCTTTAGACAGAACTAATTAAGGAATAATCAGGATGTTGATGCTCCCTTTATTGGTAAGTTCCCAATAACTCTTCGTGCTTGGTAAAAGTTTTTGATAACTGTAGTTCAAAACGTTTTAAATAGCCTTTTTGTGATAATTGGGACTAGCTAAAATTAAATTAATCAAACTTAATACGTCCGTATTTATTTTGCAATTATAATTATTAATATATAATAATCAGCATAATGAGTTATTGTATTTTTCTTGGATATTCGTATTGTTAATGTATTGCAATTATATTCTTTTTATTGTATCCAAAATAGAGGTGGCAATATTTCTATAATTTCAATGGGATGGGAGTTATTGGGTTTTCCATACTCATTAAAAATACGAATCAGAAATAAATTAAAGGGATTTAATTTGGTAGATTATGGGATTAAATGGGCAAATAATTTTGGATAATGTTGAATAATCAATAGATAATGATAATTTTAATTATTTTTTAATCTTTTAATATATTTATATATGTTATTAATAAATAAAATTATTTTATTATTATTTTAAAATCATAGCAGCCATAGTGGCTGGACCACTATCGAACTACCATCAATGACGTTTATCATTAATTTCAATTAGAAATTTTAATTGGGATCCTAATGGGAATTGAAAATCCCAATTACATTTGATGCCATTCTCACTAGACCCCAAAATTTAGTGAGAATTACATTTTCCATTTCTAATAATTCCTACCCATTTAAATCTCACCCGATTCCACCCATTTCCTCCCAATTGCCACCCCAATCCGAATTATCTACAGTGTTGATATTTTCGCAATTTTATCATGTTAATTGTTATATTTTAATAATTATTATTTTCCAACAGTATTCTACTTATTGTAAATTTTCTTTACTTTAATTTATTTAATTTAAATTAAATATTTTAGTTTACTTACCCTATACTTATACTAAAAATAAATTATAAAATGACACTAAATATTTGAACTAAATAATAAAGATTGTACTAGACTTTGCTGAGGAAACTGGAGGAATATTATCTTTCAATTAATCAAAACAGTTATTAGTTAAAATTTTAACTAGTTGTTATTAAGTCTACTTAATTCAGTTTTAAAGGGTAAAATTGAGATAAATTAAAGCTCAAAGAGGTAAAACAAAAATTAACCCTGATATGTTTTTTTTCTTTTTGTTCTTACAGCGACTATATTTTAAATATCTTTTTAATTTTTTTTTCACATACTACATATACATTATATAAGCATTACGAGCAGATAACCAATTCAGTATTTTCCGCCCAATTCAGTACTTGAAACCAGGAAGACATTTAATGTCACTGCTATCTACATTATCGCACCATGCCGTGCCCTTTCAACTTCTTAATTAAGTTAAATGGCTGTTCTAGAGTATCCGAACTTCATGAATTGCTAACCGTTGATTCTTTTGTCGGCTGGTGCCGAATCCTACAACAAGTATCTACACGATTCTTGATTCTTTAAAGGTGGAATTAGGACTTAATTTTGAAGGTATCAAATTTTAATTATTTGTAACCTGCTTTGATTCGGGCGCTTGTTTCATTCTAGTTCCAATTTGATTTTGTCTACTATGGTTTTACTTTTCAATTATAAAAAATTAAATTTAAAAGTTATAAATAATATAACTTAAACTTTAAAAGTATATATATAACTTATATGTAGAATTAAAAATGAAAGTGAGAAAATCTACATTTATTTATATTTTTGGAAGCTGTAAAATTTTGTTTAAAAAAATATAAATTAGATTTAAAAGTTATAAATAAAAGATAACTTATACTAGAAAATATATAACTTGGTAATTTACAATTGAAAATTAAAGTGACAAAAAGTATATTTTACTTATATTTTGGAAAATTGTAATTTGTTTCTTAAAAACATAATATAAATTTAAAAGTTATAAAAGAAATATAATTCAGATTAGAAAAATAAAACTTGTATTTAAAATTGAAATGAAAGTGAGGAAAATATTATATCTTATTTATCTTATATTTTATTTATATATATTTAATTTTTTAAAAATGATCTTATTCTCGAATTCCAACCGAATCATCGCATTCTCGTTTTAAGTTCCATATTTTGAGAAATCGAATCGAATCGCCAAGCTTGATTTCGCTTTTATGATTTTTGAATCGTTATTTATGATCTTGGCCAATCAAAACCTTAGTCACCTTTAGATAAATCTACTAAGGAATAATCAGGATGTTGATGCTCCCTTTATTGGTGTTCCCTACCAGCTTGGTAAAAGTTTTTGATAAAATTGTGAATTCAAAACGTTTTAAATAGCCTTGTGATAATTGGGGATTAGGCTAAATTACAATTAATCAAACTTAATACGTCCATTTATTTTGCAATTATAATTATTAATATATAATAACTGTAGCATAATGAGTTATTGTATTTTCTGATATCTGCATTGTTAATGTAATAAATTATATTCTTTTATTGTATCCAAAATAGAGGTGGCAATATTTATAATTTCAATGGGATGAGTTATTGGGTTTTCCATACTCATTAAAATACTAACTTAAATAAATTAGTTGACGAATTTGGTAGATTATGGGATTAAATGGGCAATAATTTTGGATAATGTTGAATAATCAATAGATAATGATAATTTTAATTATTTTTTAATCTTTTAATATATTTATATATGTTATTAATAAATAAAATTATTTATTATTATTTTAAAATCATACAACATCAAATGGCCTGACTCACTATCGGACTACCATCAATGACGCTTATCATTAATTTTCAATTAGAAATTTATTAGATCCTAATGGAATTACTGAAAATCTCAATTACATTTGATGCCATTCTCACTCAGACCTCTGAAATTTAGTGGGAATTACATCATTTCTAATAATTCCCTACCCATTTAAACGGCAATTTGATTCCCACCTATTCCTCTCCCAATTGCCACCCTAACTAAATTCATCTACAGTGTTGATATTTGGCAATTTTTATCGTGTTAATTGTTATATTTTAATAATTATAATCTAAAGTAAATATGTGTATATTAATTTGATTAATTTGATTTTAATAATAATCTCTTCAATTTTAGCCAAAATCATAAAAGGTTTGATTTGATATTTTGCAATAATAAGAAAATTATCGAAAATTTCCCACTGAAATTTACTATTTTTTAAATTGGCAAAATCTAATTTGCTTTATCTATTTATGGAAGGAATCTAACTATACTATTTTACCCAATCTATGAACGAAAGGAAGCCCACAGAATTACTTAGCATTTGTTTGCGTCCAAACTGCCGTATTGTATTTTTCGGAAAAAAGAAAGAAAGAACATTTAGTAATTTTTCAGTCTCTTCCAAAAATTAAATCTGTAAAATATATTTCTACAGAAAATCACTTAAAAATCATTTCATTTCTTTGGAATCAAGGTTCCTTTCTTCTTCAAAATAATTGAATTTACTACCTTAGTAATTTGTGAAAATTAACATTTGAATTTCAAAATTTAGAAAAACTATCAATATATTTTTAAATTTAATAAATTAATAACATCTAAACTCTTACTGCTAGTAGACTAACGTTGATCATTAACTTTGACTGTCATTAGTTAATTTGTTTGAATTCCTAAAATATCCTTTTATACTATAATATTTGAATATAATTTATCCAGTTTGTTTAATTACAAAATAGACCTTAAGGTTTAACAAAATAGATCCTTGTGGATTCTTTTCTTATTTAATAATTGTTACAAAAATATTAATAACAATTATTGATAATCAAAATTTAGATACAATTTGAAAATTTTCCGTATAATTTTAACAATTTAACCTATAAATCAAAGAACATAAAGTTCAGATACATAATATTTGGTTATGCTTAATTTTCATTTCATTCAAAACAAGTAAATTCTTTTCTTTTTTTGCCAAAAGAAAACAGATATTATTAACGATGGAATCTAATGTTAACAGATAGCATAGAATGTCCATGGCTTACTAACCTTCAATGACTACTTCTCAACTCAACTAACCTAATCCAAAAGAGGAGTTTCTAAGGTGCAAACTCTGTACAACGGGACGGGCAGCATAACTCTAACAATAGACCGCACCTCCTAGTTACTATCTAGCCAATAAGCAAGTTCAAATTTAATAAATATAATTTTAATTCCACGAAAGCATTACATCAAATTATAATAATCAAAATAATTCTTAATTTTGCTATTATTACATCAAATTCTATAAACTAAATAAAACTACAAGTAGATTTCCAATATAAGTACTTATTTCTTAAAAGTTTATAGTTACACAAATAATAAAGCAATCATTTTATCATTTAAAGGCACAAAATGATAGATTAATATTGAAAGTACACAAGAAATTTAGAAAAGTTTTTTCAAATTTGAAAATGATGAAATAGTAAAGGTGGTAAAAAATTATTAATATTATTATTCAGTTTTTTAAAATTTTAAAGTATGTATTGATATTAGATATTTTTTTACTTTTCAAGTTTATTAATTTAGTGATATAAACACATTATAAATTATTTCTATGAATAAAAAAGAAAAAGAATATAAAATAAAGAATAAAAGTTATTAAATTTCTTATTTAATAAATTTTAAAACTTCAAAGGTTACTTTATAATTAAAAAATTTCAATGGATATATATGTTATTTTTTAAACTAATTTTTTATTCTTTTCATTTATTTTATTAATTGATTTTATCGATCATTAAATTTAAAAAAGTATTATATTAAATTTTAAAATTTAATGAGTACTACAAAGAAGGGAATTTATTTTGTTAGGTAAACGCAGCAAATGGCGCTTATCTATACCTAGTATTTAGGCATACCGCGTGGCCCCTTTTTCGCTGTTTCCCTATTCAACCACATCGCCACACATCACAGCGCTGCGCCTCGACTATTCACGCAGCCATTATAAAAATTCTTACTTCACGTTTAGTGGCCTGCCTCGCACTATTCACTACTAATATCAACTTTTTTTACATTATATTAAAATTAAAAATACATTTATTAATACAACTTTAATAATTTGTTAACATTATTAAAATATTTTAAGTAAATAACTTATATTACATGAAAAACTTCAATTTACATTACATGAAAATTAAAATTTATTATAAAATAATGTGAAACAATCTAATAGAAAATAAATTTACATTACATTAAAATTAAAATTTAATAATACTCTTAAAAATGAAAATAAATACCTAAATTTAAAAATGAAATATGTAAATGAAAATAATATCTAAAGTAAATATGAAATTTTTAACAATAAGTAAAAATATATTTACATTACATTAAAATAAAAATTTAATATACTTAAACATGAAAATAAATGTGATAAATTACAAATAAAATTTTTAATAGCATGATTAATTTTTTATCATATAATATATTTAAAATAATTAATGGAAAACTTTCATTACTTTAAGATTAAAAATTACACACTATACTTAAAATATGAAAAATAAATACTCTAATGGAAACAATTAATGGAAAATAAAATAATATATTACATTAAAATTAAAAATACATTTAAATAAAATTTAATAATTAACTTAGAAATATGAAAATAAATATCTAAATTAAATACTAAAACATAATAAATAAAATACTACACCATGCATCAACCAATATTGCATTATATGCAGTAAGGCAGCTTTCAACTATTACACAAGACGTCGCAACAAATTCCTAAACCGCTAAGCTTATGAAACATTTTCGCTTGATAAGTTGTCTTCTCCACTGTCGCAAAGAATGGCGCTGAAACTTTGCTCATGTTTCATCCTTTTCCATTTGTTCTTGATGAGCAATTCTCTACTTCTATTTTCATTCCTCCTTCGGCCTCCATTTGCCTTTTTTGATGAGCAATTCCCATCGCATCTAATTTTTTCATATCCAAAGCAATCTTCCTCTCGACTCACTATCCTCTGGAAAGGAGGTTTCAGTCACAATGCTCTGACTCCTAGCTAGTTGTATACCGGACCTTATGTTTTCCTTACTTTTTGCCTTTTCAATTTCTATTGGCCGCTTTAGAGACTAGTATATGGTCTTCTAAATTGATCGGGACTTGTTCACAATCGAGAGGATAGGTTGATAAAATCATCATCCGTATGTTGATCTCTTCCCGCCAATAGCTGTGTGGTGTTTCGGGGGTATTTGAATCATCAAATGGTACATTGAAGTAGGAACATTTCTTCCAATGCAAGATTCCCACTTCGGAAAAGATCTCAACAACTTCCAATGCTCCATACCTGGAACTTGAACCCTTATTCTAATGCTCCCATATGGTGAGTGCTGAGCACATCTTCGTCATTCATTCCACTTTTTCAACCTTTCCGCGACTGCTTAAAAATTTCAACTCACTTTGACATGCTTGAAGAAATTCTCTCCACCAGCCTAACTGGGACACATTTTCCGGATTGATGTTGGCATTGTCTTCTCCCGTAGTCGCTTCTATATTGTGAAAGGATATTCTTCCCACATCATAGAATTCCTTTGAGACGACTCTATAATCGGATTTGCTGTGATGAATATATGCCAAATCAAAGCTGCGGTTTTCAAGGGGACCATTTTTTCGGCCTTTATTTTACTCATTGCCTCGAGCTATCTTATTATCACATTTGTAGGAATTTCCAATGGTTGATGGTTGGAATTGCAATGTATGTGGTGTTGGAATCTTGAACTGAAACATTGTAGGATTTATTAAAAACTAGTTGGAAATTGGGGTGGGCTTTGGGGAAATTGGGTAGATTTTTGAGAATTAGAAGCAAATTCGACCAACATTATATGATTTGATTATAACGAATGTTATTTTAAGGTATCGGTTATTTCCAAAAGTGCTTAGGGAGATTGTCTATTAAAGAAAATAGAGAATTTGATAAACAACACGTAAACTTGGATTTCGACTCAAAATATGCAAAATGCATCTCAGTTTATGTGAGGATGAAATTTACGATCACAGGACGAAAAAAAAAATTTAGCCTCAGTCGGCTGCCAAAATCGACGGCTATACCCGGAAGAAGAGCGTATGCCGCTCTACTGGGGGCGCTGTTTATATCACAGCCGCCGACAGCACCGAGGCGCTCGTCACTCTTTTTTTTTTTAAATTAAAACGACGCCGTCGCTGCCTAAGACGCCTAAACGGCGACGCTTCAAGGGGCACTTTGAAAATAGCGCAGCGCGCCGACATTGTGTCGCTACCGCTGGTCGCCGTACACGACACGGCTCAAAACGACGACGCTTATACTGCTTTCGACTTAAAACGCCGCCGCCGTTTTACCCCCGCAAAACGGTGGGAATTGGGGGCTGCCTTCGCCGCCCGCGCGTGCTCAGCAGCGAAAACGGCTTGCACCAGTTAAAGCCGTCGGCACTGGCGACTTGGCTTTTATGCGCCGTGCCGAAAATGAAAAAGAGGCCATTGTTGATGCCCTTAGTGGAGCGTCGATCGTCCCAATTGAATGCTTTGGAAAGAGTGTCGACACCTTCAGAGAGGCTTCGCATATTTGCAGAACAAATTACGCTAAATCCACTCCAAGTCCCAATCAATTTAGAAAATTGCGACTTGATGTAGACATGCATATTCATGGGACGAACTGAAACATTATGCACAAAGCTTTTCCACTACTGATTGTCCTCCACCCTCATAATGTGTGCGGTTTTACGGGTTTTATGGTTTTATATTTCCTTATCGCTGTCTTTTACTACTAATCAGCGAAATTGTCGGCACTCGTCACTGGTCCTACGTTGTCATGGCCTCCTCACTCCACTCACGAGAAGCATCTTTTCTTTTGACAACTCAATTGGGTACACTATGCGACTAATTGATTTTTTAAATTTTTTTACGGGTGGTATTTCACATTCACTCAAATTAAGTAATTTATTTACATTTCACATTTTCATAATTAGATTATGAAACCTACAAAACACACTGCAAGTCTAGATGAATTTGTAAATGATATTTAGCAATTTGTTAAAAAAATATTTTTAAAATTTATTTGGTAAGAAATTCAAGACGAATTTGGGAGAAATATTTATATTTTTTTGTTATTTTCTTTCTTTAGTTAAAATTTTTATTGTAATTTTAATGTGTTGTATTTTGTTTTTTTCTTCCATGTATTATTATAAAAAAAATGTGATAAACAAGATGAGTTTTGTAGAAAAGTTGATTTGGTGTTTTCTGTTTTTAGTTATTTTTTTTTCATTTTTATTTTCAATGGCAAGATATGAATTATAAAAAGATCTATAATACTCAATATGTGTTGCAGGAATATTAAAAAGAATGAAATTTTGAAATCAATACATTAATAACATATTATGAAAGTTAATAAATTAGAAATTTAGAAAAATATAACTGAATTGATATTAAGAAACCTTTGAATAGTGTGTAGAAATTTTCGCAAGTAGTTACGGGTTAGGGAATTTTGGTTAACAAAACTCACTAATTGATTTTATTTTTCTTGCAGTTTTTTCTAAATGTGATTTAAATACTTTAAATGAAACTTTTAAGGGTCTATTAGTTTCAATTGTCATAGTGTTCTGTAGAATATTACGTATTGTCCTATTCCAGAGTTTTTGTTATTTGATTTGGTTTTTTTTTTTGGGAATACCATGTTTATTTGTAGATTTGTGTTCATTATAAACAAATTTTCTATTCTTTCATATGTAGTAATAATATATTAATCTAAAAAAGTTAACATTATAAATAATTATATGGAGAATATGATTTATCATGATCATTTTGATAAATCTTTTGTTAGCATCCAATAAGATATCGATAATTAGATTTTTTATCTTCCATATTAACTCTATTAGTCCTAAACACATAAAATTCTTCCTCCAAAATATCATCTTCGCCAAGCCAACAATGAAGGAATGCGTAATTTCGCAGACAAACAAAGAATTTATCCGAAAGACCATAGGAATTCTTTTACCAAGATTATCCTTCTCGCTAAGCCTAACAAAAAGAGGGAAGCCGCACAATATGAGATTATTAGGCTAAAATTAGGAACGAGAAGATTGTACTAGCAACACCAAAACTAAAATGGGTTATTGAATTGACTATGTTTGGGTTTTGATGTTTAAACCCAAACGCTCGGACATAATTGCGGCTTTGATGTTTAAACCCAACAAAATTTTTGGCTTTGATGTTTGTCACAGTAAATTTTGTATGGTTTCCTTCTTTTCCTTCTGCCTAGGCGATAAGGATGATCCTCGTAGAAGAATTCCTTCTCGATGGAATTGTTGTTTGTTTGCGTAAATTCTGCACTTTCTTCCTCATCGCTCGGCTTGGCAAGATGATGGTATTTTGGAGGAAGAATTCTATGTGGTTAGGAATAATAGAGTTAATATGGAAGATAAAAAACTTAGTTGTCATTATCTTATTAGATGCCCGACAAAGGATTTATCAGATTCTCAATTATATGACAATATTTTATAATACAAACCAAATTACATTAGTAATGAACTTACATGCATTTTTAGTAGAAGTTAGTATTTCACATCCACATTTCCTTTAATATCAGTTTTGTAGTCTAACAAAATGTTGAGTTTTCATTTTGTCTTAAATACTTCTCATGAAGTAGAAGTACATGCCGGATTGGAAAAAACTGTTTCAGTAATTTTACACTTCTTTTTGAAATATATAGTTGTAATAGTATTGTCCACAATCAAACACACATACAATAGTAGTTATTGTCCATCAAACTTGAGTAAAATTAGTAAATTTTTTGTAAATATATGAAGGGTGGAAAGGAAATTGTGTTATCAATAGGTAATTGAAAAAGGTTTGAAATAATAGATATATAAAAAGATAAGTAGATATAACTGAAGGTTATTAAAGCTTGTATAAGAATTTCATGGGATATGAGGATGTTGATTAGCTTAACTATTTATCTTGCTGAATATTTAATAACAATTGTTGATATATTATTTGTAAGCCATGTTAATACAATATTTGCAAGTCGCGTATGACTTGAAATAATACATGTAGTATGTTGTATAAAGTGGACAAATTATTATTTTTTTCTTGCATTTTTAGCGGAGACACGTATGTATAGTAGTGCAAAATAACTTAACGTTGTGAATGTAAGTGTTTTAGGGAAAATGTTTAAAAATATGCATTGATGAATCAAAAGTGTAAGTAATTTTTAAATTGTTACATAGAGTGAAGTGTCACAAAATGTTGAATTTATATGTCATTAAAAAGAAAAAGGTTTAGTTAGTCATTTATTAATGTTGCATAGGTTAATCTAGTTATTTGCTTGTTTTGGACAAGATTTTATGTAAAGCGTCTACAAATAGTAACAATATTTTTGGGATTGTTGATTACAACTTACAAAGTAGCTAGGTTTGTAAATGTGTGTGTGTGTATTTATATGTATTAAGTTTTTTTTTTGAATAAGGATTAAATCTCACATTTTCCATCCTCTACATTTTGCTTTTTTTTCCACATTTAAAAAAATCTTTTTAGTCCTCACAATTTTAAAGAAGTCACTTTTGGTCAAATGGACTGGCAACAACCCATTTTCTTATTTAAGGCAGGATATGGGTGCACATCCAAACATATACAGTAGGTACATTTGAAATGCGAAGGTAAGCATTTTAATCCCTCAACTAAGTGCACTAGGGATTATTTAGTGAATGTCTTCCTAGAGAGAAAAATACCACACAAAGAAGGGCTGCAAAAGTAAATGACAAACAACTGAAATTTGATTGAAATTGAGTTAGGAGAAACTGGAATATCCAAAATGGTGCAACAAGTGTATTGCTATAGTGGGAAGGTAGCAATTGATGAGGACATTTTGGGCCATTACAAACCTTGGAGAGAAGTTTCTATGGGTATGAAGATTATAGGTAAGAGTCACAATGTTCTAGTTACAAAATTCAGTAAGATACCCAATTGTTCTAACAAAGATATTGTTGTAGGATAAAAATAGATGTGGATTTTTTCGACAGTGAGGGTGAGGTGGATTGTGATAGGTGCAAAATATTAATTGATATCATTGGTGGTTCAACACTGATTTGCTATCTCGAGAATTAAATCAAGGAACAAAGGGAAAAAAAAAGAACTTTTAATGTTGAAATCTACCCTTTGTGTGGTAGTCCCAGTGATTATAGTCCAATTAGGGGCTAAATGAAATTGAGTTCGAATGTAATGGTTGGCAATTCAATTTTTGCATGTTAATTTAAGTAGAACTATAGGATAATTTGAGTTAGTGCTAAAAATGCAGTAGCAACCATCTTCATGCAAACTTTGTAGACTATGAAGTTGGAATATCTAGAAGTTAACTTAACGAATGGCATTATATTCCTATTCATTTCTAGTATCTAAAACTATAAAAGAACTGTGCATTGACAATGAATGTAAACTATAGTATGCAACAACCACTTAATTTTCAAATGTATAATACTTCAATTTAATATTTGATGTTGCATCTGGAAAAGAAAAGAAAGTAGCTAAACTACTATTGAAGCAATAATGGTACTAATGCACATTAAAGAACAATTGAAATTGGAGCAACACAAGACTAATACCAATCTCAAATGCTAGAGCAATAACAATTATGAATTATGGAAAAAAACTAATTACAATTCCAAAATGCCATATTGTCAAGAACCAATTACTATAACAACCAATAATCTTCCCTATTTAAAGCGGTTACTATACAATTCAACATCAAAATCATTACAAAGTAGCAAAATATTGGCATTCAACACTCCTAATAACATAGCTATGAGTGGAGTTAAGCATCCATTGACCAAACCAAATATTCAATAAAAGAAGACTTTCTCTACTACTACTCGTTTGCCCTCAAATCTTGCACATTCCAAAGTAGAGGAATGATAAGAATAATATGAGATTGAATAAACAACACTTATTGAAGCAAATGGAGATGTCCATTGGGTGAGATTGAAGGCCATGCGTCTAAACTCATTGTATGAGAATCAATAAACATATCAAAGCACCATTTTGTGATGTTTGGCCAATGTGCCCTCCATTGCAAATGCGAGTTAGGGTTGGTTTGTAAACTTCCATGAGAACCACTGTTGTATTCATGAATACTATCCCACATTAGAAAATTAAAAAAACCTAGAACACCTAATAAGTGGCAAGAACCATGACCCATTAACTTAAGTTTTTGGGCTCTGTGGGCTCCTCATCGCTTATTGAGCCACTCTAGCTTGACTCCATATATAAAACCTCCAAGAAGTGGTATCAGAGCGAACGTTGGCCTACTCGGGAAAGCAAGTGGTTCCTCTTACTGCTGGACCTTGCCTTAGTGAAGGCCTCCTGGACAAGTAGGTTTAGTCCTTTACTACTTGTACGGGCACTAAATAGATCAATGGTGAAGAGATGGACTTGCTAGAATAGGGATTGAGCGTGTGGAGAGTGGCCTTTAATGTGGTAGGGTATCCATGAAGAGGAGGTTTGTTG
The DNA here is from genome assembly GCA_020080225.1 of Gynochthodes officinalis. Lineage (NCBI taxonomy): Eukaryota > Viridiplantae > Streptophyta > Magnoliopsida > Gentianales > Rubiaceae > Gynochthodes > Gynochthodes officinalis. Next base: position 33,796,935 of record CM034615.1, on the reverse strand, counting down.
TGTTCATGAATACTGCCCCACATTAGAAAATTAAAGAAAACTAGAACACCTAATATGGCAAGGAACTATGACCCATTAGCTTAAGTCGTTGGATTCATGTGAGCTCCTGCGCTTATTGGTTACTCTGAGTTGGGCTCCCTATGGTTAAAACCTCCCCAACAACCACTATCTTCACTATTTATCATTCTCTTATCGGGGTATCTTCTACTATTGTGGCAGCTTAATGCCCATTTGCAAATCTTGCAATTGTAGGTCATTTGATTAGCTCGAGATAATTTTTCAATACCATTTCCATTTAATTTGACATAAAAAAGAATGTCTCTACTTGGTCTTTTTCTCTTAACCTTTTTAGGTCATCCAAGCAACTTAATACTCACAGAGGGAAGCATTGTGCCACGTTGACCTTTTCTCACAAATTTTGTTCATTTAGGGTAAATGAGATGCTCATATTTTCTCATATATATATTTTGTTGTAGCATTGATCTACAATTATGGATCAATGAACTCATGGATAGCAATAGAATAAAAAGATAAAGAATTTATTTGTTAGATTAACCAACACCAATTATTCATAGTAATTAAATCAAGAATCAAGAAGTACTTGAATTAAAAATAGGAATATAAATTTAAAAACAAAACTTTAAGTGATTGCAATTGAATTCAATCATTCTCTTGAATTAAAAATAGAGTGGACATTAGCCACTACTGTGCACATGAATCTTGGAGTTTTTTCTAAGAATATTCCTAAACTAAAGAAAGAAGAGAGGAACATGCTGTATGAAAAAGCGCTACTCTCTCTTTATTTTCTCAATATTTTGGCCCATCTAGAGTTCCTTTTTATAACAAAAGCTAGCTCCTAAAATATAGTAATGATAATCATATTACTAAAACCAATTCTACTCTAAAAGGGAAACATAATAAGAATAGGAAAAATACTCCTAACTAAAATAAAAGATTTGTTTACAAAAATTCTGCTATAATATCCCTTTTCCTTCTTCAATTTGAAGACTCATAATTTCCTTTTCTTGCTGAGAATCTCACCTATAAATTCTTCTTATAGCTAAACATTTGCTAGCCTAATAATGCCTTTGCATGGTCACGCCTAATAACCGAAATCTTACGGTTTTTCCTCCAATTTAGTCATTTTATCCTCTTTCTCAATTCTCTAATTTCCATACTCAAAACAAAAGTATATCAAACCAAATAGTTTCACCTTATAATCAAGTTAATATTGGGAAAATATGAAAAATAATATACACATTTTAAGTTCTATCACCCACTTAATTGAACTTAAAAAATTTTGAGTGACTAATAGAATTGCACATTAATTAGATCCAATGAAAGAAAAATTATAATTTAATTCATTGAATTAACACACAAAATCAATACTCATTTTTAAAATCTATTATATATAGAAATATCAAAAAGTCAAACTAGGTTGTACCTTTATTATGCAGAATCTATCTGAAAAAACATATAATTACAAAATGTAAAACATTCATGCATAAGTATCATTTATATTCCTCTCCATACACCATGAAAGCATGCAATCAAGATCAAGTTTTTAGGAATATAATATACCTTTGTTTGATTAAAGTACAAGGAATTACTCCAAAAAAAAAAAAGAAGGACAATTAGTTAGACACAAATACGTTCCCGTTAACCAAACTTGTAAACTTCCATCCAGAAATGGAGCACCAATTAGCACATATCTTTAACTTTTTCCCAAGGAAATTTGATGGGTGTCAAAAATAATTTCAATCTAATTGATGGTGTAAAAATTTTGGCGCTATTGCCGGAATGTCTCTAATTGATGGTGCCGAAACCACTAAAAATAATCCTTCTCTGAGCTAAATTTTGTAGATAGCAGTGAGAGTGTTGAATTCATAGAGATTGGTTAGATTTACTCTTTAAACAAAATAAAATAAAAGAGAGGTTTTGCATTATGAAACTAAGTAAAACTAATTGAGACAAACCAAACAAATTAAATAGGTAACTAAAAATATGAGGAAAATCAATATGGAGAAGTTTCCAACCAAGAATTAATTTGGTATTAATTCCTTTGAATTGATCATTGATTCAAAGATAAGTTTTTTACCTTGAATAAATTGGTTATAGTTGTTGAAATTCATTCTCTAACAACCAATCTTTTCTTACTTTCTCGATAACATGGATCATTCTTATGAGTTATTTCTCTAATTGACAAACACAACTTTTGGATAAGTCCTATGAGTTATGTCTATCAATTACATTAAAATTCAAAAGACTCAATTACTAACCATTAAACCTAGAAACGCCTTGTTTATTTAAGTTAGAATATATATTTTCATAACATATAATCTAGGGAGTTGATTACCTTTCAATGTTGTTATTTGTCACTTGAATTAGAACAATCAACCAATGGTTAATTATTCTACATGACTATCTACGAATTCAACTATCAAATAATAGGTCTCTTGTCCAATAATTCAATCCAATAATATAGTGACGCATAGAAAATATATAAATACTCAAGAATAAAAGAAAATAATAGAATTAGGAACCTCACAATTGTTGGAATCAAACCTCAATTAATCTTGATTGAAAATAGAAAATTTTAGTACATGGTAGAAGAGGCATAAAAATAAAATAAAATGGGTGGCTGGTCTCAGGGAAATAAAAGGGTGGCTGCCCTTTGTGTCTTTCCCCAAATTAATTTGTTGTGTGGCTGCATTTTTTTCTAGTGGCTGCCTTTTGGTTTTTTTTGTGTGCGGTGAAAACTAATTCCCTCCACATCAGAGCGGCTACCCGCACTTCTTTCGAATGTCCTTTAGGTTTTTTGTCTTTTATAACAATGACCATCTCTCAATTATAGTAAAGATAACTATTACTAAAACTAACTCTACTCTAAAAGAAACATAAGGAAATATACTCTAACTAAAATAAAATACTTGTTGCAATATCCCTTTCCTTTTTAACGACGACTCATAATTTCCTTTAATTGCTGCAATTTTAGTCCAAGACTTCTTTCTTCCGATAAAAATTCGTTCATCTCAAAAATGCTTTAGGTGTGGTCATGCCTAATAATCGAAGTCTTCTAGATTTTTTCTTCTTTTTGCTTCAATTTAGCCCTTTTATCTTATTTTCCTCCAAGTCTTTAATTCAAGCTTAAAACGCAAAGTATATCAAAACCAACAATTTCACCTTATAATCAGTTAATATTGGTAAAATATTAACGAGAAATATACACTTGTTAGTAGACCATTTTAATCATCTCTTGTTTCTTTCAAATTTTTATTAAAAGAATGCTAAGTCATGATTTAGCATAATAATTTATGACCAATAAGTTATTAGTACATGATCAATTTTCCTAAGGGACAATGAGGAGCATGGATTTAGAAAATTAGAAGGAGATGGTATCGCTACTCCCTTAGATTTGCTCCCTGTAGTGAAGATTTCCAAACATCTCATTAAATTCACGCCACCATGTAAACCTTTGCAACCTTAAAGAATAATGGGATCCCATTTTCAGATTTGAATTTTGATCTTAGATTGTTGCTCAGATGGTAAATACACGCTCCATAAAACGATTACGAAAAATATGCTGCAATACCTTTTGTAATGCTCTTATGTCTGGCCTCAAACAAACACCAAACCATCCATATCGCTGCCAATTGCAATCTTGATCTTTTTAAAACCACGTCCACGATGCGTCATTCTCAAAATCACCCCATCCTGATGGGGTAGACTTGGTTGTTCTCGAAAATAAAGCCCATGCTAGTTGTAACAAGTGATGATCTGGATATTTTTCTTTCAAGAAACACGCATCAACGGCAATAACTACAAATGCGTAGGTGGAGTGCGGAACTCCCGAATGGATGCACCTAATCGCGAAAAAGATACTTGAATCTACCATTGTCTTCTCTACTTATCTCAATAAATGTTCCAAGGTTTACCTCGCTCATCACGTAAATAAGGCGGTAGAATCTATATGAATCCTTAAAACTTCCTCTAACTTCGCCCAATGCGCTTCTCTTGATCGCCACACCTTTTGCAGGTAATGTTAATACCTTAACTCGTCGTAACATCAAAATGATTTCCTTAGGCCTATACGCCGACACACGCCCTGTACTTACACTTGATCCACAAGCCAAGTACACGATCGTTAGCTTGCCGATTATCACTTTGGACCAAGATGATTGGCATGTATGGGTGTTGTCATATTTAGTGATCCTCCGTGCTTCCAGATTCTCAATGACAATCGCATTCAACATCCACTTGCAATTTTGTCCTTACACCGTGGCATCGAACGGCTATTTGCCCTACAACCTTTCCACTAAGAAATTTTTCACGCTAGCATAGACATCCCCATGTACAAATGACGCCCGTCTCAAACACATCCTTTATCGCAACATACACCATTGTGGATAATCTATCGACGAGATACCAACATCCGCCCGTGATAAATTTGTTGTGTCCGACAATGCACGATCTCTTTAATCGGCTTTACTATCTCCTTCTATCTTGTTTTCGCAGAAAACTCTATGTCCATGATCCTCCCAACAAAGGTTTGATCAACCCGATCCTCCTCCTCATCACTATCTCTACCAACTTCGTTGGTATGGGTCAATATTTGCTCATCTATTTGTCTTGAATGAATGACATCGTTAGCCATTGACTATCAGAGCTCAATCGCTTTCATCGTGAGTTGCAGCCCCATCTTCGTGGTTTGTTGCTTCAACATCTTTGAAGGTAACACATAATGGTATCCGTATGACCTCGTAATGTTTTATAATGTCATTCAAAAAACACCGCGACGTGGCGATCATTCAGATGGGCAAGACGGTGATGTTTGATAGGTACTTCCGTAGGTATTCTATCACTAGGTTATTTCTTAGCTGGTCTAAATTCATGATACCATGATGTTATCAACCATTTCCGAAGCTCGCATCTTCTTCAACAAAATACTTTCAATCTTCTTGTGGTTCACGAATCTATGTTCATTTGTGACTAGATCGATTATCCATTCTTCACCAATTAACTTGCACACATGGATGCACCAACTATTTACGTGAGACATTCCAAAGAATATGGCAACGAATCGCTGGATTTAACTCATGAGTGGAAATGACCAATATATGCCGAATGCAAATTAAACATATAATTATGTTCCACGGTGAACTAACTCATACAAAATTACGTAGGTAATGAAATCGGCAAAAACAAAAGTTAATAGTCGACAATATGATTGCTCCTTGCTTGAAATGTGTGACTGATGAAAATTTATGAAATTAGAAATGTGATAGATCGATCACTAGTTTGGGGAATCTAATAGATAGATTTCACTCACTAGGGCATACAGATGTGTTCCTATGACAAGATGAAGTAATATAAAATTCCCTAGCCCTTTTTTTTTCCTTTTCCCACGTGGAATCGACGACGTCGTCTCGTGTTTAGGCTGCTCAAAATCACAAACAAAATGTCGATCAAATTATCGACTAAAATGTCGACCAAATTGTCGAATTAAAATTGTCATTATTGTCAATTAAAATGTCGATCAAAATGTTGACGAAAATGTCGACGAAAATGTCGATTAATTTGTCGACTAAAATGTATCTATAGTATAATGCGAAGAAATTGAGAACCAAAAACTTCACTACATTGAATTTAACATATTTACGCAGGGAATATGACATATTTTATGTATAATGCATATAATGTATATATTTACATTGTATAATGTTTATATTGACATTTGCATTATATAATATAAATATATATATTTACAAATAATCATCCATTTACATTGTATAATGTATATATATTTCTCATATCAAAATGTACATTAACAACGTATGAAACAAATTGTATATCATTTCTTCTTTGTAGTTTTCTTTGACCTTTTTTTTTGCCTAACTATTTGCCTAGCTTATTACCTAGCTTTCTTTCTATCATCCGGCTGAAATTTGGTGTTGACTGTGTGTATCTCTACTCGGACCACGTGCTGGGCAAAAAGCCCAGCGACGCTATCTTACGATGACGTATTTGCAAAGCATTTGTTGGTGTAATTGTAGTGAGCGGCTCACCATGAATAATACATTCATTTAATTTTAAAACATAAATACCACGATCGCTCCCGTATATATGTGAAGACAAATTGAAGTTGGCGGAAGTCACACATTGTGATTGAACAATTGAACAGTATGTGTAAAACATAGTAGTCACTTACGCTGGTTCTTAGTGCACCATATTGGACTCCACACACTCACGATATCCCATCCGTCCCCCATTGGTATCCATTTGGAGTAGTGTGTTCACAAGCCTCGAATATCTTAGGCATTGTCTTCACTAGGTACTTTAACTTGAACTATAATGTCCCAGCGAGGCGATAGGTTGTACACATGGAATGACTTTTCATATATATCCATCTTCACCAACATCCAATGGTTGCCATGAATGTAGTGGGAATAAAATCAAATCCAAATTCCTTAGGTCGTTATTGGGAAATGGACAATCACCAACGTAGTGTTAAGCGCCAAATCATCGACGTTCACCTCGTGGCCAATTGTCGTGGTATTATCTTCATGCCAGTCTATCAAATAAAAAGGAAATAAGGGCCTCATGAAATGAGTGAGTTAATATATGACAAATTTTTTGGCTAAAGTATTTAAATGTCCAACTTACATGAAATATGACTCCATAATGGATATAGTTGAGCCGCCAATTTTGAAGATCCGTTTATGTAGCATTAAAGTATACAAATCAATTTGTATGAAACAAAAAGCATGAGAAAGAGGATAAATTCATACTAAATGAAGTGAGTATGGAAAATAGATCAAACGAAAATATTACGTGATGGTGAGCCAAAACCCTTGGTCCACATTGAGTCGAGCATTTTGGTCCTACGAAAAAGTAGGGTCCATAAGTAGCGGATGGGTGAAGCGGTCATCCATTCCTTTATTTCCAATTCTTTGTTCCTATTGTGAGACAAGGTGAAAGAGTTGGATTCAACTAACCTCTCTTTGACCGCTTCTAGGTCAAGTGACAACCCCAAATTTTGCAAACAATGGCTTCCTCAACCGTAGATGTAGTACCCTATCTTTTATCTATGGAGGTGAAGTAACTATCTACATGGTCGATGGCTTTGGGCGACTTGAGTCGTGCTCAACTATGAGTGTTGGACAATATCCATTACATCAACTTCTTTGTTTGCCGATCCAATGCTTGCTCCTTATGGTGCACATCACCATTTTTGCCTTATCAAATCATGATCACCATTTTTACACCCTCTCCTGTGAGGCTTTAACCCTCTTGGGACGACAGATCCTGCTCGAGGGCCTATACCCCTCTCACTTAAGGCTAAATCCCCATCTCCAGGAGCTAAACCCCCCTCTCCAGACTAACGGCCCCGCTAGGGCCCGAACCCCTTCTTCGTGCCCCGATCCCACTCGAGGGCCTATACCCTCTCACTTAGGCTAAATCCCCATCTCCACAGCGTAAACCCACACCTCCAGGACTGAACCCCTTCTCTGCACCACGATCCCCTATTCAGCCCACTTCTCCAGTGGCCTAAACCCCTTCTCTAGGGCCCGAACTCCTTTTCAGCCCTAATCCCCTCTCCATTGCTCCCATCTCCATCACGAACCTCTTCATTGCTATCACCGGGAAGAAGTCTTTGGCGAAGGTCTTGCTTGTGGACTCATTTGGTGAAGAAGCATCCTACTAATAAGTTTGTGTACATATGCACTAAGTTGCTCGAATTTCACAGATATCCGCTCGAGTTGAATAGTCAATCCATTTACTTTAGAATCCATCTCACCTTCGTACTCGAGCCCGCTGTGTATCCAACAATTCTTGCCTACCATACTCAGATGTTCAAGCGGCGTGATTTGGGCATTTTGGGATGTGCTTTAGCCTCGGCCTCATGGCATACCTTTGTTCTCTTCTACTCCAAAGAACATCTTCTTCTCTCGATCTTCTTCTTATATGACACATAATACGTTGAGGACTCTCCTTCTTCTCTTTCTTTTCCGATTGGTCACCCCTCCCATCTCGTCTCATTTTCCCACCGCCAAAAATGTTTTTCTTCTTCCGTATCGGCTTTATTCGTGGTTACTAACACTTTCTCGCATATCATAAACGTGACTTAATTCCACAAGAAGGATAGGTGACTATTGCATAGGTAAGATAGAGCAAGACAACATATGATTACAAACCGATCATTTAATTACATAAGTAAGAAAACAATAATTTAAATACAAAAATTACTTAGTAATAATAAACAATTACACAAATCTTACCTCCCGCTTCAGCTTGTTTTTCCCAAACTCGCCTGCTTCTTGTTCTCTACGCAGTATTCATAGCTTTCTATCTCGAACATCTCGGCTTTACCCCATCTGTGGACCTTATGAACCATCTTCGACGCTTCTAGAAGGGGCATTACCTCATGCAAAGATTTGAGACATTGAAAGATAAATAAGAAAAGATGTGGCATTATATGTATTTATTTAACAACATAAACTGTAATTTAATAGGCGCTCAGTAATCTTATCCCACAATGTAGGCGGAAATTCCCCAAAGTGTAAGTCCTAAGATGTGGGTGACTAGTTTGCTTCAAGGCATTTATCATGTTCTTCCTAGCACTATCAACGGTGGCCCAGATGATAGTTCATCCCATGGCATTGATCGAACCGAGGCCAATTGCATGCCAAATAAAGTATCTTGTCTTCACTTCATTCTCTTCGCCAGCCGTTGATTGATGTGTATAAGAGCAAAAGTGTAAGGCTAATGACATTAGCATCCGATAAGTTGAGTTGATGCGATCGTAGCTTTTAACACTTCATCATACGTGGCTTCCTACGACCTCAATGGTTTAATGTACTTGGTTATTGGTGCGAGGACCATGCAGGCATGGTATTTGCCAAGCGAGGTCAAAATCTCCCATCTTGAGGCTCGTAATGATGGCAAACTCCCTTCTGCCAAACTTCACCTTCTTATCCGCGAAGTTGAAGTATATGCTATTATCCTGTGTTGATTTTTCGTCTGGCTTGAGTTGCCTCATCAGTGCGGAATGTATGATCTATTTGCACCACAATGTATGCTCATGGTCAAGAGCGATTTCAGCGAGACTACTCTCCCTTCGCAGTATTTGCTTCACGCGTCCGTCATCTTGGAACGGATCATCTTCATATTTGCTTCGTAGTAGCAGTACTGCGAAACCTGGGCGTTGAAAAACTCTCCTTGAACAACCATTCTATCCTTTAGATGTTCCTGCACATAATAACAAGCTTCAACATTGCAAATTACATTTTGTTCTACACACTTATCAACAATTAAATGTTAGCGATTAGTCAACATTTATATGTTTCATGCAACAACAATATGTTTTTAGTCTAGATAGTTAATTGGTCATATTATCAATAATGCAAGCAACATTTATATTACTCGATAGCACTAATCGATAAATCACCTAGCTGAACCAACACTTAATACTTCATTCATAACATTTGATACAAAGATAATGCCGATGTTGAAATGTGAATCAAAATCTAAAAGGTTTTTAAGTACATATATACAAGGTTTTGATTTAATGATCCAAATACATTTTGTATTAATCTCACAACAAGAATAAGTGGAGAAAATAGGTGTTAGATCCATGGAGTGGTAAGAATTAAGGTTAGTGATTGTAAATAGTTTTCAAATGGTAGGTTTGCAATGATTGTAAATAGTTGATAATTACTGATACATTATTCGTGATTTTTCTCCCTAGTTTGGCCGATAATTTACTCCAGACATTATTTGAGATTTTACTCGATACTTTAGTCGACAGTTTACTCAATACAGTAGTAGGGGTTTTCCTCGAAACCTTAAACAACAGCTTACTCGATATGTTATTCAAGATTTTACTCGATACTTTAGACGAAATTTTACTCAATCAAACACTCAAGATTTCCCTCGATACTTTAGTCAAGCGTTTAATCGATAATTTACTCGATACTTACATTCGCCATACTTCTCAAGTAAAATGTCGGCATTTGGTCTCGATATATTTCTCCTCAAATGCTATGGCTAACATTAACATTTACAGTGAGTAATCTTCGACCGCTTGTTGTATATGAACAAAAGACTATGTGATAAAACCCTAACTTATAAGGTTCAAATATAAGGTTCAAATAAGCAGAAATAAGCAAAACAACAATCAGCTGATAACTCACCACCAATAAAGGAAGCTTCAAATAAGCAAAACAACAATAACAAAAACATCACACTTAGAAAAAACTGACCTTTTTCTTTTGCACATTCTTTGATTTCTCATCTATTGTGTCAGATGATGGGCGTCCACCTCTCGTGCGTGGCATTGATGGTGTAGGTAAATAATGCTGAATAAGAACGAACTAAGGTAGAGGGTGAATCGGTCTAGAAATTACGTTGGAGAGGGCACACTGAATCGGTTTGGAAGTAGCGTAACTGAAAATGATGGCGAATAACTAAATGGGAGTGGGAGAACGAACAGGCGCGACTTTCAAATGCGATGGCATTTTCGTAGTTTTAACCTACCGAGTAAAATGTCGACCAAAATGTCGACTAAAATGTTGACTAAATGTCGATAAATATATTGACCAAACTATCGCCCAATATATACAACACATAAACAAATGTCGACCAAAATGTCGATAAAATTATAGAATACATAAACAAATATATAATTTTTTACTTTGAAACTTATATCGATGCATGTCCATAAAACAACCAATTGCCGGGAAATAGTCCATGTTTATCGATTGGGTTTTGTTTTTCATGATAACTTACGAAAACTTATATCTACACAACGACGATGACATTCAAACTAGGCAACCATTCAACTCGTAAATGAGATCTCGAACCGATGATCCTCGTATATTCGTAATGAAGAATAATGAATAATGAATCACTTAATCACGAATGGTGAGTTGAAATGAAACGATGACGGACATTATGGTATTTTCACATGGTCAAACACAATTGACCTACCATATTTCAAAAGGTTTATGCGGACCGCTTATATTTGTAAACAAAGCGGTACTGGCTCGCTATATTTGTAAGTTGCCTGCTTTTACATGGGAGCCCAACTAGAATGGCCCAATAAATAGTATGAGCCCACCAACTCCAAAAGTTTAAGCTAGTGGATCTTGTGTCCTTGCCACTTATTAGGTGTTCTAGTTTTTCTTAATTTTTCCAATGTGAGACAGTATCTATGAACACAACAAACCTCTCCCTTTATAGATACACTACCACATTAAAGCTTACTCCCTCACAAGTTCATTCCCTACTCCAGCAAGCCCATCTCTTCACCATGGACCTATTTAGTGCGCATGCAAGTAGTAAATCACAACAAATCTACTTGTACACGAGTTCCCCACTAAGGCCCGATTCAATCGAAAAGGAACCACCGCTTCCCGAGTAGGCCAACATTCCACTGATACCACTTGTTGCGAAGGTTTTACATGGGAGCCCAACTAGAGCGGACTAATAAGTAATAGAAGCCCACCGAATCCAAAAGTTTAAGCTAGTGGATCATGGTTCTTTACTACTTATTAGGTACTCTAGTTTATCTTAATTTTCCAATGTGGGACAAAGATCCATGAACACAACAAAATTCTCACCCCATTTAGTGAGTTATGGATTAACTTTAGCCAACTCAAATTTTATTCGAGTTCCTACCAACTCTTTGTTTTTTTTTTTTTTCCATCTCAAGTATTAACTGTTACATATTATTTACTTTTCAATTTATTCTTAAGGAAAAGAGTGCCAAACGAATTATTTTGAAGGGTTGACAAACTTAATCATCAAGTAAAGAAGTGCATTTCTTTTAACACCTTTTCAAATTCTTATGAGTTGGTCGTGGAATTTAATTATACAATCTATATTCAACGAGTATTAAAATTGATACTATTGGCCAAATCCACTATTAGGAGTTGATTAAAAGAAACACAATTGATTATTCAAAGCAAATATATATTCTTGCTTTACTTCTTCTCCCCTATCTTTATGAATTGTTACATATCTAATGTTAAGATATTTTGTTTTCAAAGTTATGTCTAATCGCTTATGGATTTAGAAATAGTTTGACATGTTATCCTATTCGGTTTTATGTCCAATTTATTAAAAATTTAATTTAGTTTGTAAATTAAACATTCAAGTATATTTCATTTTTCATTAAATGTAGTAATTTAATAGTTTCGAACTTGAAATTTATAATCATGATGATTCAAGTCGTGATTTGGCCCAAATTGTGACCATTATTAAAAACACACTTTAAACACAACTTCCGGCACAATTTTGAAATAAAATCTCAACAAAATTAGGGTGTAAACGAACTAGTACGTTTGGTGAGCGAATCGCGAACAAGATCGTTACGTTCGCTTATGTTCGTTTGTTAAGCTAAACGAACAATAAACGAACACATTTTAGTGTTTGTTTAATAAACGAACACGAACACGAATAAGTATACGCTCGCTTATTTATGTTCGTGAACAAGCTCGCTTAGTGTTCATGAACAAGCTCGGTTAATGTTCGCTTAAAGCTCGCTTATTGTCTGCTTATATTAAAATAATAATATAAATATAATATAATAATAATGTTTGTTGATCATTTATAAACAAATTTGTTGTAGTGTAGTGGTAAGTAGCCTCCACATTAGAGACCAAGGTTCAATTTTCAATAATGCCATTTGTTTTTCCAATTTGCAAAACGTGTTTGTTTATTTGTTCGCAAACGTGTTCGTTTAAGTGTTCGCGAAAATGTTCGCTTACTCGTTAACGCGTTTGATAAGTGTTCGTGAAATGCTCGTGAACACTAATAAACGAACATGAACACATATTTCACAAACATAAACAAAATGTGTTTGTTTATTTGTTACTAACGTGTTCGTTTAAGTGTTCGCGAACATGTTCGTTAAATGTTCGCTTACTCGCTCGCTAACGTGTTTGATAAGTGTTCGTGAACACTAATAAACGAACATAAACGAACACGAACACATATTTCACAAATATAAATAAACATGAATAGTCTAAAAAATAAACGAACGAAGAAACAAACAAAACCTGCTCATTTATGTTCGATCTGCTTCTGACTCTAAACAAAATCCCAAATTTTAATTTAATACCCCATTTCAAACCATTACCTCCACTAGAGTTGTCACTCATACCACTATCACCACCACCTTCTCCCCAATTTTACTCCCATCCCGTCGCTCAATCCCTCCCCCTCCTCCTCATCTTTTCCTTCCCACCTATTCTCTTTAGTCTGGCCAATAGTCAAACAAAGAACGGGGTGGGATCTAAATTCTACACCTGTGAGAGTATCCTCTTTATCATAATTAAAATCTGTTTGACAATATTAATTACTAGTTAAAATTAATAGATTAAAAAAATTTACTTTTTGAGTTGTTTAAAAAAAAAATTCATTTAACTTAATTGTTTACGGACTACTTATTCTCCATAAGAAAATTTGAGCATTAAACATTAGTCTAATGCCTATCACTTGATATTATTTGTAACATTTTTTTAACAAATTTTCTAAATTTACCCTTTTTTATTAGAAAATTCAACAACCTAATTTATTTTTCCTTTAACTATAAATAATCTCTTTATATGATTCACATTCCTATTTTTTTCTTCTTTTTTTTTTCTCATAGCACATATTTTTAAAAGTATTTTTTTATTTTTATAAAAAGGTTAAATAAATTTTTATTTTATTTTTGTATTAAATACTAATTTTGATAGATTATATCTTTTATATATTTTTATGAATAATATTTGATGCTTAATTTTAAAAAATTAATATCTATACATAGAAATAAAAAAAAATCAATAGAATGGCAAAATAGTATAATTTGAAGAATTTAATATTCAGATCAAATATTTGTCAAACAATATTAACTAGTTTAGCATTATGATTCAGACATTTAAAATTAAATTTTAAAAATTCAACTTTCAATAACTGAATTATTTCAATATTCAAATTTTAGCATTCAACATTTAGATTTATCAAACAAATCCTTAGTGCATAATTTAACAAGTAGTAGGATACTTATCAAGAAATTTTCACAATTCAATCAGGGATAGTAAAATCATAAAAAATTTGACCTTTTCAAACTCTGTGTGTAACTTACTAAAGACTCAAGAAATGAAGAGAAGATGTGTACAAATGAGATATCTAGCAACAATAAGAAGAAAAGGGGTTGACTAGAGGAACTGAGGAACTCATAAATATTTGGCAATTCCAAATATGTCAATATCAATAATGACTCATTATTTTGATAAATCATTTCTTCGAATTGAAGAAGATTATATAAATATTTATTCAAAATCTCATTTATCAAATTCTATTGTGGAAGACACAAATTTTTTTGAATAATTTGTCAAAATATACTCGATCCATGCATAATATAATGAAAAATAAATGCTACAACTTAATATTGGCAATAGGTTTGAAAAAAATACTTTAAAATATCAAATTTAGATATTTGTACCATGAAGTAAGGAACCATAGCATATATGTTAAAAATAAATTCCCTTTGGAGAGTTGAAAAGTTCTACGTTTTCAATACGTTTTCTTTAAATAAAGACAGACCTATTTTTCTTATTTTGGATAGCAATTCTCTCCTCCATAGATGTGGAGTTTTCAAAATCCAAATATCTTAAAGATAGATATATAGATAGTAAATTTTTTTATGAATTGTATTCTTTTATATATGTCAAAGTCCATTCATGAGAATAGGCGGGAAAAGTTTGAACCCAATTCTACTATGATGAATAAAAGCACAATTGAAATTCTTGAAAATTTATGCATTGTATTGATGAGGCTATTCACTAGTTTTTTAAGTTGGATTTCTCCTGTAGATGATCTATATAACCAAGAGAAATCATAAACCAAAATAGAAAAACTTATGAGTAAATATTTCAAGATAACCTCATTAGACCATATGTAACCAATTACGATGTAAATGATTTAATATGTTTAATTATATTATCATTAATTTAATGTGCTTAAATTTTTTTATATTTTAATGCAATTAAATAACTAATTAAAAATTATTAAGATATACATTAATTAAAGTACAGTTTAAGATAAAACATGAGTTTAAAATACTCTCGAGATTTTAACTCTATGATTTGGCACAAGGTGAATATAATATAATTGTTTTCTTTGAAAAAGTTTGAATATGATTCTCAAGTTCATGATCAGCTCGAGTAACAAAGTTCCAAGCTTTTGTTTTCATCTGAAACATGAAGACTGATGTATATGTATCAAAGGAAAGTTTTGTACTAAATCCTTTTTTTATTTTTGGTTACTATATTTTCAAAAAGTTAATTTCTAATCTTTAGGTCATTATGCATCCAAGTCATTTCATAAATATTCAAAGACAGTTAACTCTAACAAATTATCAACATTAATGTCCTAGAATGGCTTTCAACTTGACTTGTACTAACTATTTTTCTTGCACCTTATCCCTATTACTACAGGAAAATGAAAATAATTAAACTAGCAGTACTTGATTAAAATAATTTAATGGTGAAGGCCAATAATTTTAATTACAGTTACCCTAAGGGATAGTTGAGAATGATTTCTCAACTAAAACCTCATATTTAAATTATATAAATCTGATAGTTGTAGCAAAGTTCGAATTATCTCTTTATGCAAACTTGATAGTTGTAATAAAATCCAAATTATCTCTTTATTGCCATGTTGTTAGCATCAGGCTGGACTGATCCGACGAGGCGGATCATGAGTTCAGTCCAATTTTCATTTAAAAATTCAATCAAATCTGAGATTGACACTAGTTTGACTGGCCAAAACTTTTATTTTTTATACTATTTTTCATAAAATTATTCAATTATACACTTAAATTTCAGACAGTATACTAAATTTAAACTTAATTACACTAAAAACCTAAATACTTTATCTCTAGTATTTTTGTACATTAGTATTAATATTTTAATAATTAATTTATATTTATTACATCATATCGATAACTTCCAATTTTTCACTACCAATGCGTAACCTTTGATTTCACCAGTTCATACTCTAGTCAATTTGACAACACTATTTTATTTATGAAGTTGAGGTATGACATCAAGGTGTTGATCTGTGATCATCCTTTGCTGATAGAAGGATTCATGTTGCCACTCTAGGCTTTGATTCAGGTAGCTGAAGTTCTTCCATAAAGCCCTTTGACATAGTTATGAAATCTTCCTTGTGCAATCGTTTCCATTCCTGGTAAAATAACAATCATGAAAGAACACAGAAAACAAGTTCGAACCCTTTGTCCCATTTCCTGTTTTGGGAAGTGGTTCATATCAAAAATGAAGGCAACATGACAACTTTTCAAGGACTGATCCTTCATGTAAAATACACAGCAGAAAAGACAATCTTCAATGACTCTAGAAACCAGGTAAAAATCTACGTTTTAGAAAACAAGATAGGCACAAAAATCTAGTTTTATATGTTGTTGAAGAAGGAAGTCAGGAAGATGAAAGAACAGCAATTTTTCTCATTTCCTGCCTATTCTAGCTGCGATCTAAACATGAATTCAACTAAATTTCAACAAAGATTCCAGGAAAATACAGATTCTAACATGTGAGAGCTTAAGAAAACCAGTCTGCTAGTAACAAATAATATGCTCACAAGCTCTCCTTCTCACTTTAATCACAAGTACATGACCAAAATTGTCTTTTCACTCCAGAGAATTTCAAGTTCATATATCTTTCAGTTGAAGCATCAATGCTATATTTTCAGCCTTAAATCTCACTATTTTGACAAATATTTGAATTTTAACTATAGCTCATATGATACTCACTATATTCGCAGTAGCAATTTGTCTTGCCATAGATAACTGCCCTTTCATGAGGTTACTGTGCAAGCTGCAGCATGCTGCTGGAGGTCAAATCAGGACAGCTAAACACTCTAACCCATCACCCATCCTCAGTAAGCCTAACCTGGCCATAACTACTTGGGAATGAATAGTCTCCTAACAAACTGTAAATTATTTGTGAATGTCCTTAAAAGTGAAATCTAACTTGGCTTGAGAACCGAACATCTTTTCCCAGTATCTACTAATTAACCAGATAAGCCACAGTACACTCCAGCTTCTCATCGTCCATTGCTCCACTCCTATTCAGTTATCTGTAGTCCAAAACCTCCTACTGAATGCTTAACAAACTTCAAGAAATTTCAACACTCAATTTTGAAAGATTGATTCAATTCCAAGCAACAGGATGTTTACATCAAAGGCAAAAAGAACGAAGGTATCTGCAGAAAATATTTTGAAACTACTAGTCTTTATAGCTAATCTTTTTATAAATGCCATGTAATTTAATTAAGGAAATAAGCCCAACAAATGAGGAGGAGATGTATGATTTCATTAACTACAAGAATGTCTAGCTACCTTAACTTCCTGGTTCAACACAACAAAGTCCAGAATAGCACAACGATGAGGCAAATAGAAGAAACCATAGTGTACCTCAAAATTCCATTCTCCATATAAATTTGTCAGACTTGTTGCTCCAAACATATGCGTCAGCTTGCATCTTTTCAGAGCGATCCTGCAAACTCAATTTAGTTTGTCACTTAAAATGCACACATGGAAGGAAGAGTAGAAAAACAAACCATAATACATCAAATGTATAGACCTGGCGCATTTTCCTCGGGGCAGGGATCAGAGAAAGGGGCATGTCCTCTTATTTCATTCTATCTAGGCCCCAACCATCCAAACAGTTAGTACCCTTTATTTATAATTTGGTTGCTTTTGAGTTATAAAAGATTCAATTATCTCTCCTTGGCATTCCATTTCTTTTACGCCTATGTCTAAATGTTCTTCAGTGGTTTTCATTCCACTTACTTTTGGTTAGAGATTACAGCTTTCTTCATTATTATGTGTCAGTATTGTTTCAAAATTTCCATCTTAGTGTTCCTTGTGCTGTATTATGATGTACTCATTTGTTATTCTTTCTTTTCTTGTGTTGGCAAATACTCTTAACCTCTTTTTACTGTACTTTTTGTTATTTGCATACTTGTAAAACATCAGGTCCAACGTGAACATAAAAGATCCTATTGATAGACTTATCCTTCCAAAAAGCTCCTGGATGCACTAAGTTCAACGTGCTTTAGTCTCAATCTTTCCCAACATCATGATAGTTCATATTAACCATAATATTCCCAAACTTGAAAATTAAATATGTCATCTGTATTGTAATTGCATGCAGAATAAAGGTGCATTCATTTTTCTCCTGTGAAAACAGTCTTATAACCACACACTAGATAACTCTTCTCATCGCAGATCTATTTGCAACTTAACTGCTGCTTTAGCTTCATCAATTAGAAAACAATACCATCCATTGGGAAGCTATAATCTCAGAATAGTAGAAATGCTTTGTGAGAAACGCACCTGAGTGCTTAACATAATAAATCTCGCACACAGATTTTAGAGGCCAGGTGATTCACAAGTAATAAAACAGTAGAAAATTGAATTTAATGAAATTCCTACTCGGAGCCAATCTGGGATTTTACTAATCTAGGCTTACTTTCCTATTATTGGGAAAAAAAAAGAGAAGGGAAGGAGAAGAAGAAGAAATTTATGTGCTGTATCAAGTATGTCCATGGGGAGAATACTACAGTAACCCATTAAAATAGGCTGTTATTTAGGCTGCTGAAGTTCAAAACCAATTTTCCTTTTTTTTTAATTCATTAAGCATATATTATTAGTGCAAATGCATTAGTAATTGACATGTACCAGATCCTGGGCTCCAAGTTCTTATTGGAATATACTCCATCTCCAAGTCTATTTACCCCATAACAGTGCAGCAATCTTCAGTATATTTCTGAGAAATGAATCCTATCTCTTCAGTTTTCCTCTACATTTGTTCTTTCTTCTCTGCACTGGTTCTACTTCTAGTAGTTTATTTTCTGCAGGCTTACTCAGCAACATGTCAGCTACATAATTTCCTCCACTGCTGCTAATCTTAAATTCTTAATCACATCAATCCTGAAAACCTTAACTTATAAAGCAGTCCTGTGACTCCTGTCAATCTTATAGCAAACCATAATAGGACAACTGCAGATCGAGCTAGAATGGGTAGAAGATCTTGCGTCCTTTCCAGTATAACAAGAACAAAATGAATTCCAAACTTATTTGTTTGCACAAAATTTTCTTATTGTCATCAGTCATACAAGATTTAGAACTAGACTAGGAATCTGAAGATCAACAAATAATGTTTAATGCTATGATCTAAAAATTTGCATAAAATCTTGTTTGGTTATTTCCCTAAAAAAGCCTCTAATTCTACATGTTAACACATTACCATTAATAGGAGCTCCCCAATTCCACAAAAACTAAGACATGCTGTGCTTACATTAAGAGAAAATCTCATGTTAATTTCCAAAGAGAACAAAATTAACTGGAACACACAAACACAAACACAAAATATGAATTGTTATCAGGTTGGACATACCATCAGATAAATATCAACAGTTTTCCTCTCATACTCATAATCCTCAAAATAATCCAGAATTGTAATTCAAAAGGAGTAATGTCTAGTAGAACCTGCAGAATAAAATTTTAAAGATAAAGTGTATGAGACAGGAATGTGAAAACCATTTTCTTCTTCCACATCAGAAATGCCCAAACAATCTGACAAGTCAACACATACTACCATTTCTAAGTAACCTGGTCCTTGAATTATTACTATTCAGCCAACACAATATTATGTTCTTATGCTATGAAAACCATACTTGGTCACTTCATTATTTTTATCTGTTTTGAGCAGAAACTTCTTTCAACTTCATGAATCAAAAAAATAATCAGAACACTTAAGCAATATTCTGTTTGAGCATTTAACCATTATTTTTATTTTAGAAATTTGACAACAGAAACAGAGAAACTAAAGTAAATCCCTAACAAAAGCCATTCACTTGTTTTTACCAATGGGAAAGATGTTCCAGATTGAGTGCCTAAGATGTACGAAACCGGTTGGAATCATTTCCTTATCAGTGATACATCTAGGACACAAGTATGAGGAAGTGGGAAATAACGAACAAACCTTTCCGGTTACTTCTTTATTCTCTATAGGTAGGATAGCTGGGTAAACTCTTCCTTTGATGCTAAACCGATGGCTGCAGGAAACAGCCAATTAATTTTCAAGCATTAAACCTCCAGAAAACCATTGATACTTGATAAATTACACATCCACCAAAAGAATATTTCACAGCCATTTTAGCTTACAACAGGATAACAACACGTACAAACTTTTAGTTTAAGCCAATGGAAAAGCATTCTCCTGACACCAAATGTTGAATAATATCCCAGGCTATTGATTTTGGCAAAACAGGATAACCATCTTCTATGGATGGTTTATAAGTCCTAGATAGTAGGAGAATCTATCCCATCCCTTGAGTTTGAAATCACAGCTTTCATGCTGCATATAGATCAAGCTGCCATTTTTTTTATAGAACATAAATTCACATGGCTCACAAATGTTCTCATATTCAAAATTTATAGAACTAAAAGGTATTAGTTTCTCGTTAAATGAAACAAGCTGTCCCCACTTAAATCAAAAACCTTTTCAGGAACAAAAACTAATCAATTAGGATAACCTATCAAACCTAAATCATATACCAGCTGAGCTAAGAGTCACAAAATGCTTAGTCTTAAATGTAAGAAGCATGATAAAATTCAAAAGAAAACTTCAGCATGTGTAAAAACACCGATTTTAAGTGAATTGAGGACTAAATTCCTCAGATTGTTCAATTGATTATGTTGCATTACAAACAGGATTAGGTAGTGGAGTATGGTACATGAAAAAGGAGGGCACCATATACTACCAGTAGCCATAGAAATTTGGTATCAACGACTTCACTTTCATTCTTCATCATCACTTTGGTTGTATTTATTCTCCTTGTTTATCAGCTAAAAATGTGTGTATTTGGCAAAAATCACATTTTCACATAAATGGAGAATACTTCCTGGAATTTGAACAAATTGCTAAGCAAGCTTTCTATTGACTTATTTTCTAAAAGAACGCTTAGTCTTGTTTATATTCTTATCACTACAATGGCAGCAAAACCAGGGCAAAAGAGGAAAAAAAGAAACAGATCTACTAAATATTATAACCAGTAATATCAACATTCTTAAGGAGAAAATACTCCAAAATGAAGTTAATAAAGCAGACAAGTGCGCAAAAGTGTCAGTGTGGGAATGCGTGTGACTGAGAAGTCATGATATCACTGACAAGCCATGGAGTACGGCCGGAGAAGATGGAGGCACACGGTTCAGTAAGACACGAACAACATCATCGGCTAGGAGGCTACCATAGACGAACACATTATGCACAGTTGTCTGTGGACTAGTTGATCCCATTAATGATTACTGCTAGTAAATGAGTCTCCTCCTTTCTCTACACAAATATTATAATACACAGTCAGTACGACTCATATATATAGATATTATTCAATGCAATTCACTCATATACCATGACAAAAAAGATTTGCAGAGCATGTAACGTTGAATTTGTAAATCTGAAACAGAGTACAAATTCTAATGCATAATGCACAAATCTATCAAGTGAACTTAATTTTCATTTCATCTCATCATCTCTGCAGATGTGATAAGTTTTCCTTCTGCTGGGAAAGATTTATTCTTCCGATCAACGGGTTCTTGTCCAGCCAAATTGGAGAGCATAAAATGGAAGAAATACGAGGAAAATAATTAACCAAAATTCAAGTGCAATAAATCAGCAACGAAGATGCAATCTTTCAAGCTACTGAAAAAGAAAGAATCACGAAACAGATAAATAAAAGATACAAACCCAAAATTAAAAGCATAAAATGAAAACAGATTTAAGTAACTGAGTACCAAAAGGAAAAACTCTCAGCAAAAGGAAGAACAAAAGAAGTGAAGAGATTTGACCGAAAACTTTAAGGAACCCAATTCCTATTCCTATTCCTATTCCTTTGGATACTATGAAGTATGAATCATCATTTGCAGACGAAGAGGAGAATATATTTCAGTGAATTCGAAAGGGATTCCAAAATGTACCTGAATAGTGCGTTTGGTAGCCAAAATTTGAGGATATTATGGAGACTGGAAAGTGTCTGCCGTATGTCAGTTTGTAGGATTGGCATCCAATCAGAATCCGTATCTATATATAAGACAACTTGAAAGATTAAAAAATAATTACTGAATTGTTCATTTTGTAGGATTTATATATAATGAAAAATATGTAATGAAAAACTGAATAATCAAAAATAAACCACAGAACTTTATATATAATTCATCATATAAAGGAGAGAATTATTAGACCATAGGTCTCTTGCACTATATTTTTCTTTTTTTAAAAGAAAAAACAACTATGAACATGTTTAGAAGTTGAGTTTGTACAGCATCATGGCCAATCAATACAATAGTTTCCTTCTGCAATTAAAATCATGAAAATAATTAGTTTTAAGCGAATTGTTCATTTTGAAGGATTAATGTATAATATATAATTTTTTTGAATCAAAATTTATTTTTATAATATTTTATGTTATAAGAGAATTTGGATGTCAATCTACAGGATGACCAACCAGAATTGTGGATGATGGTTCCAAAAACCATAACCGAAATCAGGATGACAAACCGAAACTAGAAACGGAATATGCCGTTCGGTTCCGATTGAATTGTGTATTTTTTTTAAATATATATAAATTAAATATAAATATAAACAAAATATACTATTTCTCACTTTTATTTTTTAATTTTAAATACAAGTTCTATTTTTTTTTCTAAATCTAAATCTAAATCATATTTCTTTTATGACTACTAAGTTTAAGTTACATTTTTTAAGAAACAAATTACAAGTTTCAAAATATAAATAAAATATACTCTTTTCTCATTTTAATTTTTAATTGTAAGTGCAAGTTATATTTTTTTGAAGTATAAGTTATGCTCTATTTATAACTTTTAAGTCTAATTTATATTCTTTTTACAACAAAATTTACAACTTTCAAAAAATATAAATAAATATACTCTTTTTTCACTTTCATTTTTAATTCTAAGTTTAAGTTATATATACTTTTTTAAGTCTAAGTTATATTTTCTTTATAATTTTTAAATTTAAATTATTTTTTTCCATAATTGAAAATTGAACTGTAATTGGAATCGTAATCAGGTTTATATCTACTCTTGTTGTCTAAGTTCATCACATGATTTTTTACATTCTTATAGGAAAGTTTTATTATTCAAATTAAATTTAAAGAAGAAAAATATTCACTGTGTTATAAATTATAATTAAAAAACTGACATATAAAAATGACTACAATAATTACAAATTATTTTAAAATTCCAAGACTTTGTCAATGAAGTAAAAGTTAAAAAATAGAATCTATAATATTGTACACTACTTTGTGCTTTAAAAAAAAAACACTTAATTCACAAATTTGCAAGAAAACTACAGCATCAATATAAATGTTGACACTCAAAATGAAACTTCATTTCTAGCCAAAAAAGATATATATGTAATGTTTTATTAGCAAAATATCATTTGCCATCAACATATCAATTAGTATAGAAACTAATGGTCCTGTAGAGATATGTTATCCATTTTCCAAGTCCAATTTTCACTATGAAAGAAACCAAGGTAAAACAGTAAATTTAAAAATTAAAGTTCACTAAAAGATTAATTTTAAATAAAATGTTTAGACCTTTCTTTCATCAATTAATTAGCAACTAGAAGAGTCATATGTAACTAATCTATTAAACATTTTTAAACTTTTGAGTAATTTAGCTGAATTAGTTAATTTTTAAACATTTCTTAACATTTTGAGTTAATTGAAGGAATATTTTTTTAAAAAAAAAAAATAAAAAATATATTGTTATTTTGAAGAGAGTTCCAATTTTGTTGAAATTGATTTTCCGAAATCGACTTCAAAGTCGATTTCGTAATATCAACTTTAGAGTTGTCCTCGCCCAAAATTTGTATATTCCCATCAATTTGGCACCCATAGTAGCCACGCAGACATCCATTATCGTTCGAATCTTCAACCTTTGTCACCAAGATTGGAATATCAGCCCTTTTTTGATCCATTTGCTTCTTAAAGTCAATTGCCACTTCAACTTTTGAAGATCTTAGATTGCGTTCCTGCAACCATACATTATCCAAGGATAGACTGCTCTGATACCAAATGTCAAGCCTTTCTCAATAAAAAGTGTAGCAACACAAATTTCACTAAAGATCCCAAAACTATTACTTGAATATTCAACTTTACAGGAATGAAAACTTCAACAAGAAGGAGGAGGAATGACAGAAATGGGAGAAAAACAAGGACAGAATTGAGAGGTAGAGAATTCAGAAAGGAGAGGGGCAGAAGGACAGAGAAGAAGGAACTAGGAAATGCCACAACCAGGAAATGCTACCTTGAGGGGGGAGGGACGGATGGGGGGCTGGAATAACAAAAAAAAAAATTCACAAAAAAATTTAGGGGGAAGGGGGGCAGTAGAGATGGCAGGAGGGAGGAAAAGGGGGCTGGACAGGTCTGGTTGCTTTTTTTAAAATCGACTTCAGTAAAATTGGCACACCTATTAAAAAAGTAATATTGATTTAATTTATATTAAAATATTAAAATATTAAATATTTAAGGAAAAAACCCTAACATTTTTCAATATGAAAGAATAAAAGAAAAATCTCAAGTCGCTTCCAAGATATAACCAAAAACTTAGAAATTAAAATAAATTATAATTTTTTAGACAAATTCAAATATGTAATGAAAAACTAAATAATAAAAAATAAACCATGGAACTTTAAGACCCAAAATTATATATTGACGATGACAATAATAATCATGTATAATTCATCATAAAAAGAAAAGAATTTTTTAGATGATAGATCTGTGCACTATATTTTTCTTTCTTTTTTTTTTTAAAAAAAAGAAACAACTATGAACATATTTAGAAGTTGAGTTCGTATAGCAACATGGCCATCAATACAATAGTTTCGTTCTGCAATTAAAATCATGAAAGTATGAAAAGATTGCTAAGCAATTACATAAAAATATATAAAACTATGAGAGTAGAATTGAAAAAGAATAAAAACTAGGAGGAAAAAAAATAGCACCTTGATTAAAACTCAAGAAGGTTGAATATATTAGTGATATATATAAGTTAGGAAATTTTAGATAAGAACTAGAATAATTAAAATTAAAATTACTAAATTCTCTTAATTCAAATGATAAGATTAGGGGAAGAAAGAATTAATTTAAGAGATAAATACTAAAACTTTAAAGCACCTAAAATTTGATTTTGACTTTATTAAAATTTTAACTAATAATGTAAGATAAAATTATAAGAGATAAAAATATAAAAAGAAATAAAAATGAAACGATAGAAAATTTGTAGAATAATAATCTAATTCTAATAGTGTTAATTTTAAATAGTGACGTTTCTTGGTTATCAGTTATCTTATTCTGATACCTTTGTTAATCAAATATATATATATATATATATATATATATATATATATATATATATATATATATATATATATATTAGATTTTAGAATACATGGCGGAATTATGAGATTTTAAATAAGTGTACATTGATTTCTATAGCATATAATAGATTAATTTTAAAATAAATTATTTTGAAATCAATGTAGGCAATGGATAAATTATTGCCTAACTTGTGGTTGCGATCTCAATATGTTTGGTGCACTCATAGAAAATATCATTATGTGTAATTTGCACGGCATTACGACTATCACAATGAAGTGGAATAGTCAAGAATGAGAAACACCCAAGTCTTGAAATAACCATCACAACGACAAAGTTCAAATACAGTGTCAACGAGAGCACGGTACTCAACTCCAAAGATTGAATGAGAGATTCTTGTATGCTTCTTACTACACTAGGAAACAAGAGAGTCATCCAAGAAAAGATAATAACATGTGGTAGAGCGTTGATCTATATGGTCACTACCCCAATTGACATCCGAGTAGACATGTACAAAGAAAATTAGAAGACTCTGAAAAATGAAGCTCATAGAACAAGGTGCCGTTAACATAACCAAAAATACGAAGAACAATTAAAAAATGCGCAATACAAGGTGCAATCATAAATTGACTGACAATATGAACAACGTACGCAATATCAGGACGAGTGACAGTCAGATAGATAAGGCTTCCAACCAACTGATGATAAAAAGTGGTATAAACAAAAAGAGTTCCATCAATGGGTGAAAGATGAACATTAGAATCCATGGGAGTAGTAGCAGTTTTGGAATCTGTAAGCTGAGCTTGAGAAATAAGTTCACAGGCATATTTGGCTCAAGATAAATAATAACCAGATGAATCAAAGAAGACCTCAAGGCCCAGAAAGAAACTGAAAATGTTGAGATTCTTCATTTCAAATTGACGACTAACGAAAGATTGAGGATCAACAATGCCATGCTAATCATCACCAATAATGATCATGTCATCCATATAGAGAAGGAGAAAGGAACAGCTTTGAGAAGATTTCTTATAAACAAGGCATGAACATGAGGGCTAGAAAGAAACCAAGTTGAGCTCTAGTAGAGTTGAATTTGAAAACCATGCTCTAGGCGCTTGTTTCAAGCCATAAAAGCTTTGCACAACCGACAAACTTTATGGGGTGGATGATTGTATTCAGAAGAGAATGCATATACACTTCTTCTAATAGGTCTCCATTGAGAAAGGCATTCTTAACATTCATTTGAAAAAGTGACCAATGCCGCACAACAACAATAGCAATAAGGCTACGAATGACATGAGACAAACTAATGGAGCAAAATTTTCTTCGTAATCAATACCATATTCTTAGTTAAAACCCTTGGCAATAAGTCTAGCCTTGTATCGCTTAACAAATCCATTAGCATGAGTTTTGATTTTTACATCCATTTGCAACCAACTAAAGATTTTCCGTGGGCAAGTCAACTAGATCCCAAGTGTGAGTTTGTGTAAAAGTCTAAAACTCTTCTACAATAACCGCTACCATAGAGGATGAGAACAAGTCTCGCGATAGGTGCGAGATTCATAAGAAACAATGGTAGAATTACAAACATAGTCACTAAAATAAGTGGAATGACTTCACACGACTAGATCGATTTAATAGGAGGAGGTGAAATGGCAATGAATGAGAAGGCGACTAGATCGATAGATGAGAAAGATTCATTGGGAGGGATGAATGGTTGATCGTGAGGGAAAGAATTAGCACTTGTAACATCATGACTAGGAAAGAGGGAAGATCAAGGTTAGCAAAAAGATGAGAGAAATATTATCAATGCGAAACTGAGAAAGAGAAAAAAACATCTTATGCTTTCAAAAAGTAATATGATGAGAAATGTGAAGTCACTGAGATATAGAATCCCAACAAAGGATACTCCTTGTGTTTAATCTCATACCCTAAGAGTAGCATAATTGAACTCGGTTCTAATTTGGTGTACTTATGGGTAAAGAACAAAATAAGCACTTTCAAAAACTTTGAGCATATGGTAGTCAAGTGACCTTTTGGTATAAACATTCATAAGGAGAAAGATTATCAGTAAACGAGAAATAAATACAATTAATGGTATAAACAACAGTTAGAGTGGCCTCCCCCCAAAAATTTTCAAAACAGGATAAGGAAATCAGAAAAATTCTAACAACATCTAAAATATGTCGATGTTTTCTTTTAGCTCTCCCAATTTTGGGTGATGTACCTGGACAAGATCTTTGAACAAGTGCCATTTTTAGATAAAACTGTGTAAGAGTAGAGTCTTCATATTCCATGACATTGTCAGTGTAAAGAATTTTAATTTTGGAAGAAAATTGGATAGTAATCATAGTAGCAAATTGAATATAAATAGATTACAATTCAAATATATTTTTGAGTAGATAAAACCAAGTATAACGAGAATAATCATCAACAAAAATAACAAAATAGCAATGACCACCCATAGTACAGTAGGAGCAAGACCCCATATATCAGAATGAATCAAATCAAAATGAGCAAAAGACATAGATTCACTGAAAGAAAAAGGTAAAGCATGATGTTTGGAAATGTGACAATAAACACAATCACTGCTCGATTTTGCAAGACCCAAAGTCCCATTCGAAATTAAAGGATCTAAGATAGTGTTAGACAAATGCCCAAAATGAGCATGCCAAAGTGAAGATGTAACAATTGCGGTGATTTTGATGATGGAAAATAAAATTAAGTAAATTCAAACAGACAACTAGCTTTACACCCTATCCTAGAAATCTTGCCGCTTTGTGAATCTTGAAGAAAAAACACACACACAATTCAAAAGCAAAACATCAATACTAAGTTCACACAATTGGCCAATGGATAAAGATTTAAAAAAACTTGTGGCGCATGAAAACATCGTGGATTGACAAAATGTAGTATGAATGGAACTTGCAAAATTATCAGTATAAATAATAAGGAATTAATTGCACTTGTTTTGATAGTAAAAATGGAAGAATTTGATGTCATGTAATTGTAACATGCGTAATCCAAATACCATTTAGATGTTGTGCAGAGCTAATCAAAAAATAGGAGAAATATCGAGTAGGATGGACGGTGTCTATGATTGGGATTGTAATTGATTCGCATGGTTTGAATATCCTTTAGAGAAAATTTTGGCAAATTAAACTCAAATGATTCATTAGTTGTAGTAGCAAAAGAATAGGCAGTTATGGGGAATATGCAAGACCCTAATATTGTCGAATTGAAGAGTACGATTCTCAAATGATCTAACCCACCTTTTTACAATAATAAAGCAGTTGGTGAGATTTTGAACGAGAGTGAGAGCCAGAGCAAGAACGAGAATTACTACCACTAGAAGATCCCTTTGACGATATTGGAGAAAGAATGATTGTCGGTTTAGAATTAGTAGCAAAAGTAATTGGGGTAGAAGCATGAATAATTTGTGTAGCAAGAACTAACTCTATAGAACTTTCTTCTTGAAGAGTTTTCACTAAGTTTTTTCTCAGAAGCAATTCCTTAATATATGTATTGAGGATAGTTAGGGGTTTTGGTGTAAAAAGAACTACGAATAGGCTCAAACTCATCTCGAATAGTCATAAGGAGATGTCAAATACACCGTGATCAACAAAGATCGGATAAATTGTGGCAGTTCAGTGAGCCATGCTAGATCACACACATATTATAACTGATCCCAAAAAATTTCTAGATCAGAAACATAAGAATGCATATATTAGCCTGACTGCTGTTGCAGACGATGGAGTTGGGGATATAACTAAAACTAGTGTACATCATTTGTAAGAAAATATCGGGTGTTCAAAAAATCTCACATAGCTTTAGCTATGTCAAACTTGTGAAAATCTGACTTGATATTAGTGGTACATGTATTATGAAACCATGTTAAAATGTGATGGTTTTTAGTATCCCATTTTTAGAATTTATCAATAAATTTAACCTCATTTTCTTCATTTTGTTGAACAGGTTTTGAAATTTCACCCGTTACAATTTGTCATAGAAGTCTGCCTTTACAAAAATTGCAAATTTCTTGTGACCACATATCATAATTGGACCCTTTAAAATTATTGTCATAGGTTTGGAAATTAGTTCAATTTAAATAATAAGGAATAAAATTGACCACGACAATCAAAACACCAATATGAATAAAAGTAAACAAAATAAACTGACCAAAGCTAGCGAAAGCAACAAATCAAGCACAAACAATGACAAACACCAAGAATAGATGGTGGGACTCAAAAAAATTAACTCGATGGCAACTTACGCTTTTGTATGTATGTATCCCATTTAAATTTGGTCTTTTATCCCATTTAAAAAGTCACTTTTGTATGTATGTATATATGTGTGTATATTGTGAAACTTATTAATTGTAAAAGTCTCATATCTCGTATATTTATTAAAATTTAGTTCCAAGTTGATTTTCATGTCATAATTGTTTATCAAAATTTTAATGTAATATAATTATAGTTTCTTTCTTTGAAAATAAATAATTTAACATGAATAGTAAGTAAAAAATCAATTAACTATAAATCAGTGTTAGGGCACTAAATATAAACACAAACTAAAAATGAAGGCAGTAGAAATGAAAATATTAGGATAGATGTACAAATACTCTAGATTAGAGAAAATAAGTAATGAAACATTAGAAAGAAAGTAGGGATAATCCCAATAGATGAGAAAATAAGATAAACATATTTAAAATGGTTTAGACATGTGCATAGGAAACACTTATATGTACTAATACAATATTTAGATATTAGAGAATTATTAAGTAAAATCAAATGAAGAAGGAAGACCAAAATAAATTCAAAAGAAACTATTAAAAATGAATTGTTTAAATTTAAATGAAAATATGTGTTTCAATAAAAAATTATGGTGAAATATGATTTATATAGTCAACCCATTATAGTAGGATAAAAACTTACTTATTTATTGTTATAATATAGTACTCTTTCCATCCCAAACAAAAAGAATCCACTTTGGTTAAAATACAAGTTTTATCGGTGTTAAGTAATCGATGGGTGTCAAACCACTAAAAATAATCCTTCTCTGCTAAGCTTTGTAGATAGCGGTGAGAGGGTCGAATCCACGAGATTGGTTAGATTTATTCCTTGAACAAAATAAAATAAAGAGGGGGTTTTGTATTATGAAACTAAACAAGATTTAATTAAAACACCAACCAAATTAAATAACTAATTAAAAATATGAGGAAAAATTAATAAGAAGAAGCTTCCAATCAAGAATTAATTTCGTATTGATTCCTTGAATTGATCATTGATTCAAAAGATAGGTTCTTTTATCTTGAATAAATTAGTTATAGTTGTTGAAGATCCGCCTCTAACAACCAATCTTTTCTTACTTTTTCGATAACCTTCGGATCCGCCCTATGAGTTATTTCTCTAATTAACAAACACAACCTTCTGGATCGTCTATGAGTTATGTCTATTAATTGCATTAAGATTCAAAAGACCCAATTACTAACCAAGAAACCCTAAACGCCTTGTTTATTTAAGCTAGATTATATATTTTCATAACATACAATCTAAGGCGTTGATTACCTTTCGATGTTGTTATTTGTCACTTGAATTAGAACAATCAACAAAAGATTAATTATTCTAAATGACTATATATTGAATTCAACTATCAAACAATAGGCCTCTTGTCTAACAATTCAATTCAATAATATAATGAAGCATAGAAAATATATAAATACTCAAGAATAAAAGAAATAATAAAATTACCGGAACCTCACAATTGTTGGAATCAAACCTTAATTAAACTTGATTGGAAAATAAAAATTTAGCTAAACATAATTAAAAGAAAATACAAAGAAAATCAAATGACTGCCCTTTTTGTCGA
Organism: Gynochthodes officinalis; assembly: GCA_020080225.1. Lineage (NCBI taxonomy): Eukaryota > Viridiplantae > Streptophyta > Magnoliopsida > Gentianales > Rubiaceae > Gynochthodes > Gynochthodes officinalis. Next base: position 33,765,594 of record CM034615.1, on the reverse strand, counting down.
TCCCGTGCGGCTCTCGTCTTCTTCGGCCGTAGCTCACTCCATGAAAGGATGAATTGTGGCTTGAGAATTCCAAACCTTGTTTTTCTCTCTATTGAACTAGGAAAGCCTAAAAATGGGATGCCTTGATTGTCTCCAAGCCTTGCCTATTTATAGGAAAGGATTCAAGACATTTGGTTGTGCTTTTCCTTAAATCAAGGCTTTGCTTTCCTTAATTCAAGGCTTTTCTTTTCCTTAATTCAAGGCTTTGCTTTTTCTTAATTCAAGGCTTTTCTTTTCCTTAATTCAAGGCTTTGCTTTTCCTTAATTCAAGGCTTTTCTTTTCCTTAATTCAAGGCTTTGCTTTTCCTTAATTCAAGGCTTTTCTTTTCCTTAATTCAAGGCTTTGCTTTTCCTTAATGGCCAACATTTTGTTGTGGAATTTGGTGGCCTCAATTGTGTCTTTCTTGTGCCACTTGTCTTGTGAGGCTACATTCTTTAGGAAAATGCTTCATCTAACCATTAATCACAAAAGTAATTAATATCCTTATAAACAAGCATTTTAATCAATTAAAACACAAGAGAATTGATCCAATAAATATGCAATTATACACTCTATCAAATTCCCCCACACTTAAATCAAAGCTTGTCCTCAAGCTTGCATTAGATCAACATCTTCCTCTCTATTCCATACCCCTTTTCAACCCATCCACAAATAACTCAAAGTCATTACACATTAAAGATCTAAATTGGAATAACAAATCAAAGAATAAGTATTCATAGCCTGATTTTTCAAAACAAAACATATGCATCTCATCAACCTAACAATTTCATCGAAATCAAATGCAACAAAATTTGATAACCTCTCATAGGTTGCACTCTAATCACTCAAAGTGTTTAGGGTTCATTCAACACTCAAATCAAATATAGCATGTCATTACCATAAGCTTGCTTATATATCACATCTCCACCACTAATAATATAAATCCATGCAGAAATCAAAGGGTCTTGAAAATGGTTGTAATGGGGCTTAGGTAAAGGTAGGTAAAAAGAAAGAAAAATATAGGCTACAGATATCAAGATATATAGGAATTTCCTTGCATGACTCAAAAGTAACAAATAGCATAGTAGAACCACTTTCTTTATTCCACATAACATGCATTCCTTTTTTTTTTTTTTTTTTTTTTTTTTTTTTACAACTTCACCATACAATTGGACCAATTTGTACACAATGAATTTACTTTGTCCAATACTTGTAGGGAATACTTTTCACTTCTTCTCTTTTTTTTCTTTTTTTTTCTCGTAGTTCTTTCCTTCTAATCAACATAAATTTTATCATGCAATTCATTCCCACATACTCTTGATCAATGATTCAACGATGGTAAACAAAGATAAGGATTTAAGGCTAAACAATGTGGTGTTATAACAAAGAAAGGCTAAGGCTCAAAATTGGGTGACTAGGGGTATACGTAATATAAGGTTAAACTTCTTTTTTTTTTTTTTTTTTTTTATAAAAAGTTTAAAATTGGTAATCCTAAATGCCCTTATCATTTTTCAACATGAATTCACAATGTGATCTCAACATGCATAACAAAGCAAGTTCTAGAATGATTATACCATATTTGTCAATCTCAACAAAGAAATATGTGAGCATGAAAAAGAAAATGCTCTTAGGCTCAAATACTCACAATGGTTTCAATGTATCAAATATTGCACATTCTCATTCAATCAATCATTAAAATTAACAAGATGCTTTAAAATTTCCAAACAAAGCTAATCATACTCATCTCATTCATACATTCCAATCCAAATCACTAATGCATATAACTCAAAATTATTCTAAATGAGCATTAAAAGAGTGAGAAATTTCAAAGAAGATATCGAATGTCAAACCTACTTGAAAATTTAGAAATAATCAATGAAGCACAAGACACCCCACACCTAAATCATACGTTGTCCTCAATGTATGGAAAATATGCACACGCGACAAGAAAGAAAATAAAACAAACACAAGGGAACAAGACACTTCCCCAACCGCTGAGACAACCGAGCCGTGGTGAAGGTGAGGACATCCTTTATGAGTGAAGAAGGCATGAAGGATCGACGATGCTATGGCCATGGTGAGCATTGGTTGTAAGAAAATGTAAATGAAAATGAAAATAAAAGGAAAAACCAAAATAGAATTTCAAATCTTTTTTTTTTTTTACACAAAGCAAAACATAATAAGATAACTAATTAAATTAAACTTAAATGACAAGAAAATAAATAAAAATTTTGGGTTGCCTCCCAAAGCGCCTTCATTTAACGCCTTTGGCTAGACGTCTTCACTTCTCTTTAAGTTATTAAATTTTCACTAATTGTTTGGACCACACTTGCATTTTCTCACAAGCTACCATTGCCTTCTCATTCACTTCTAATTGTGCATTCAATTCAACTTGACTTATACTTGTTTTTTCTTCAAAAACATCATGCACACTAAAATTAGTAATGTTAATAGAATTATGTGCAACGGGTTTGTTATAGTCATAAACCATATCTTGAAGATCATTATCTATCACAAATTCTTGTTCAAAAATCTGCACTTTTCGTAAGTCAAATTATTATCAAGTGCAATTTTTACTTTATCCTTATCCCACAACTCAAATGTCTTCTGAGCTAGAGTATCATTAGCAACAAAAGCATAGGCACCACATACATCATTAGGATATTTCATGGCAGCATAAATGTTAAACTTAATAATCTCACCATCAAATTCCATAGTTAATGTTCCTTCATGCACATCAATTTTTGTTCTAGATGTTTTCAAAAAAGGTCTCCCAAATAAAATTAACTTTGAGTCAGGAGAGTGATCTTCCTCCATATCAAGTACATAAAAATCACAGAAACACTAATCCATTTACTTGCACCAAAACATCTTCTAATACTCCTCAGATAAACATTAGATCTATCGAAGTTGAATTATCACGCCTGCTTCTTTCAAAGGTCCCAAATTCAAAGAATTATAAATAGATAACGGCATGACATTTATGGAAGCACCCAAATCACACATGGCTTTTTCAACTTTCATATTGCCTATTTTACAAGGGATGATAAACATACCGATCCTTGCATTTTGAAGGCAACTTCTTTGTAGCACAAATGAGACATTCTCCCCCACACTTAAAATTTCATTGCCTTTCAATTTTCTTTTGTTGGTGCATAATTCTTTGAGAAATTTAGCATAGCGAGGTATTTGTTTAATTGCATCAATTAAAGGAATATTTACCTCTACCTTAAAAGTCTCAAGAATCTCCTTTTCTTCCTCATCTTTTTTCGAATTGGCAAATCTTGTAGGGAAAGGAGGGGTTGTCTCGATTACCTTAGGCAGCTGTGGGGTTGTTACTTCTTTTTCCACCTCTTCATGATCACGTGTTTTGGCCTCTTCCAACACCTTTCCGCTTCTCAAAGTCATTGCACTAACATTTTGCCTTGGGTTAACAACTGTTTGAGAAGGTAACTTACCTTGAGATTCCAATTTGCTCACAGAAGATGCTAATTGGCTCACTTGATTTTCCAAGTTTTGAATGCTGGTTCGAGTTTCCTGTTGAAAACGTTGGGAACTATTAGCAAGTGATTCAACTAACTCTTCAAGGGACTTACCTGGTTTGGAAGGCAGTGGATATGGTGGGTTTTGCTGCCAAGCTTGAAATCCACTAGGTCGTGGCCCATAACTGAAGTTGGGATGATCCCTCCATCCCGGATTGTAGGTATTTGAGTAAGGGTCATACTTCCTTTGTGGTGGCCCTGGGAATCCGCCAACGGCATTAGCATGTTCAAATTGACCTTCTTGCAACGTCGGGCACATGTCAGTGGGATGATTTGAATTGGAGCAAATACCACAAGCCTTTACCTGTTGAATATTGCCTACAACCAACTTTTCTACTAAAGTAGTCAAATTGTCTAAACGTTGATCAATAGAGGAAGTACTTACCTCACTTACCTTCCTAGATGTATCCTCACGTCTGATGCCAAATTGTTGTGTATTGGCAACATGTTGGAGATTAAAGTCCTTGCCTCCGTTGGAGTTTTGTGCACTAATGCACCTCCACTAGCAGCATCCAATCATATTCCTATCCATCACTGTTAGTCCCTCATAAAAATATTGGATAAGAAGTTGATCAGGAATTTGATGTTGAGGACAACTAGCACATAATTGCTTAAACCTTTCCCAATATTCATGCATAGTTTCTCCATGTTGCCATACCACATATATCTTTTCTAATTGTGGCACTGTGAAGCAGAAAGAATTTTTCCAAAAATTGCCTCTTCATCTCTGGGCCCATGTGTTTATTGAACCTGCAGGCAAGTAATATAGCCAATCTTTAGCAATTCCATCTAAAGAAAAAGGAAAAGCTCAGAACTTAATTTGTTCCTCTACTCATGCGGTTTCATCGTGGAACACACCATATGGAATCCCTTTAAGTGCTTATGAGGATCTTCACGTGCAAGGCCATGAAAAGTGGGGAGTAAGTGAATCAATCGATTTTAATTCAAAAGGCACTTCTAAAGTAGGATAATCAATGCACAACTTTTGTTGGTTTAAATCATTTATAGCTAATTTTTTTAAATTTCTTTCATTATTTCTAGCCATGTTTTCTTCTTCACTATTAAATAATTCGCATAAATTATATTCAAAAGATGAAGAAGATGATACTCGAGATCGTTGTTTGGTTTCTTTCTAAGCCTACGTCCGCCTTCTCTATCTCCGGATCGTATGTGAGTTGACCTGCGCGAAGTTAACGGCATAAAAGAACCAAACAATTATAAAGGCAAAAATAAAAAAATAAAAATAAAAATAAAAATGTAAATAAATAAATAAAAGGAATAAATTCTAAAACTAATCCAAGAATGCGCTAAAATTTGATGGGTGTCGAAACCACCAAAAATAATCCTTCTCTGGCTAAGCTTTGTAGATAGCAAAGTGAGAGGGTCGAATCCACAGAGATTGGTTAGATTTATTCCTTGAACAAAATAAAATAAAGAGAGGGGGGGTTTTGTATTATGAAACTAAACAAGATTTAATTAAAACACCAACCGAATTAAATAACTAATTAAAAATATGAGGAAAATTAATAAGAAGAAGCTTCCAATCAAGAATTAATTTCGTATTGATTCCTTGAATTGATCATTGATTCAAAAGATAGGTTCTTTATCTTGAATAAATTGGTTATAGTTGTTGAAGATCCGCCCTCTAACAACCAATCTTTTCTTACTTTTTCGATAACCTTCTGATCCGCCCTATGAGTTATTTCTCTAATTAACAAACACAACCTTCTGATCCGCCCTATGAGTTATGTCTATTAATTGCATTAAGATTCAAAAAGACCCAATTACTAACCAAGAAACCCTAAACGCCTTGTTTATTTAAGCTAGATTATATATTTTCATAACATACAATCTAAGGCGTTGATTACCTTTCGATGTTGTTATTTGTCACTTGAATTAGAACAATCAACAAAAGATTAATTATTCTAATGACTATATATTGAATTCAACTATCAAACAATAGGCCTCTTGTCTAACAATTCAATTCAATAATATAATGAAGCATAGAAAATATATAAATACTCAAGAATAAAAGAAATAATAAAATTACCGGAACCTCACAATTGTTGGAATCAAACCTTAATTAAACTTGATTGGAAAATAAAAATTTAGCTAAACATAATTAAAAGAAAATACAAAGAAAATCAAATGATCGCCCTTTTGTCGATCCCGCGGCGACTCTCGCCTTCTTCGCCGTAGCTCACTCCATGAAAGGATGAATTGTGGCTTGAGAATTCCAAACCTTGTTTTTTCTCTATTGAACTAGGAAAGCCTAATAATGGGATGCCTTGATTGTCTTCAAGCCTTGCCTGTTTATAGGAAAGGATTCAAGACATTTGGTTGTGCTTTTCCTTAAATCAAGGCTTTGCTTTCCTTAATTCAAGGCTTTTCTTTTCCTTAATTCAAGGCTTTGCTTTTTCTTAATTCAAGGCTTTTCTTTTCCTTAATTCAAGGCTTTGCTTTTCCTTAATTCAAGGCTTTTCTTTTCCTTAATTCAAGGCTTTGCTTTTCCTTAATTCAAGGCTTTTCTTTTCCTTAATTCAAGGCTTTGCTTTTCCTTAATGGCCAACATTTTGTTGTGGAATTTGGTGGCCTCAATTGTGTCTTTCTTGTGCCACTTGTCTTGTGAGGCTACATTCTTTAGGAAAAATGCTTCATCTAACCATTAATCACAAAAATAATTAATATCCTTATAAACAAGCATTTTAATCAATTAAAACACAAGAGAATTGATCCAATAAATATGCAATTATACACTCTATCAGTACAATTCATTTAATGCACAACTAAATTTATAAATTTATATTTTTATCCTTAATTTTAAATTTTGAATATATATAATTATTATTAGTAAGGATATTTTAGAAATTTGGTTTAAAAGTGGACTCTTTTTTTGAGAAAAGAAAAAGTTTTCAAAATATATTCTTTTTTTAGAACGAAGGGATTAATATGTATAATTTGGAATGTTACAATATAGTAATAAATATAAAGTTCTGATCCTGCCATGTTTGCAGCATGGTTTTTGAGCATCTAAAATTTTTATTACTGGATTATGAAACTAAGTTTCTCTTACCTAATTATTCTTGTATTCTTCTCGTTGTTTCTTTCTCGCACTTGTAAGCTTGATTATGAAAAAGCAATGAGTATCTTCATGGGTTTATCTCTATTTTGTTTGAGATTCCAAATTTTAATGCATATTTTTGCCACTCTCTTGGTTGACTATTTAAAAAAGAAATTGTATAATTCAGAATGTGCACTTGTTCAACTTTTCTTTGATTGATTTTTGTTTTTTTTTGTTAATTGTGAAAAGATTGAATTTGAGTAATCACACCTCATTATTGCTTATATTCTCCAATTGAGATGTTTGTTCATAATTGGTGTTCTACAAAACTAAATGCTTGAATAACTTAATAGTTAACATTACTATAACATGTTTTAATGGAGTAATTTTAATAATATAACATCCTATATATTTTAACAAAACTAAATAATATAACATCCATTAAAAATATAATGGAGTACAATTTGGAATCTCAATTGTTATTCAAGCAATTAGAATGTCATCATGAACGTAGCAAAAGAATGAAAAAACATTAAAAAAATTAATCATATTGCATTACACAGTTGTTTAAGCATGTACTAATGTTCTTTTCTCAAAAATGAAACCCAACTACACTAGACTCATTATGATTCGCTCAACTGGCATGATATTCCATGAATTTTTTGCAATAGTACTTTATCCTCCATTACTACTGCTTGTTAAAAATTTTGTATTCATGGCATGTGCAATGGCATGATTGCCGTTAAATTGCAAGTTTACACCTACGTATCTTTTTTTTTAGCAAAGTCAATCCAATCAATCCACCTCACAAAGGAAGCAAAGTATACACTATGTATGTTTTGTTATTGCTTTATTATTATATTCAAATGATCTACAGGTCACATACCCGAACTTATCATGTCTAAAAATGAGTGGGCTTGGCATGGAGATATTTTACCGTGAAGTCCAGATTTGCATCTTTACTGAGCTAGAAGAGTTGGAAATTAAGTCTTTTGATTGTTTGAGAACCTTATTTTCTTCGGACGTCTTCAGAGGTCTTATCAATCTCAGGAAACTAATTGTGGAATGTTGCTTGATGTTGGAAGACATTGTGAAAATGGAAGAGAATGATGATGAAGGACATAGAAATAGAACAAGCAAAATAATAATCCCAAAGCACAAACATTGCACCTTCTAGAGTTACGTAAAATCCATTACTTTTGCTCCTTGAGCAATGCTTTAGACTTGCCATCACTTGAAAGAGTTTGGATTAGAAATTGTCCGATGATGGAAACATTTACTCAATTTGTCTTGTAGCAAAGAGTAACGCCTAATAACTCAATTCCAAGGTTCTTTCTCAAGAAAATGTTTGGATTTTCTTCTCCATTTTAATTAATTGAGTACATTCATTTGGATCTTGCTATTTAACAAACCAATTTATGAATTGGCTCAAGAAGTGAATGCAATAGAACCTTATAGGTTGTGTTGTAGGTGAATTTTTCTTGTTTATATTAATTCATAGCCAATAATTAAAATAGCATTAAATAACATCCAAAGTTATCTAGTTGATACCTTATTTGTTTTTATCTTTTCCAAACATTTGTGCAACTCTCTTAAATTTCTCATTGTATTGCACATGTATATATCTAGGCTAAATTATTATCCTTAAAATTAGAGAACATTTTACAAGTTTTGTACATCTCAATAGTACTAATGAAATTAATATATATGTGGCTAGTATACTAATTTATGAATTGTTAAAATATTGTTTGAAGATCAAAATTTTGAAAATTTGTCGAAGGGTCTTATACATGATTCTTGATTTGTATTCATTGTCTCATCATGTTCGTAGTTGAGTTCTATTACTCCCATTCATTTGATAAAGAAATTAACAATAAGAGTATTACTTTTTAGGTCATGGAAAATCTTTTTTAGATTTTAAATTAATTCAAGAGCAATAATAAAAAGAAGTGATAAATCAACTACAAAGCATCATTTTTATTTGTTTAGTAATGTATCTCATTTATGAATTAATGCATAAACTAATTTGTATGGGTTACTTGTCCTAACTTAAATTGGTTGACGCCTGTGCACTCAAAGTTTGCGGCTAGTTATTTAGTCATGAAATTCCCATTGCATCTCTCGGTGCTCTTCGGAGTTGATTGTTGAATATTGTGACAATTTGAAAAGCTTGTTTACTCGTGACGCTTGGTGGTCTCACTAATCTTGAACGCCTATGGGTAGACAAATGCTTGATGTTGGAAGAAGTGATTGCCAAAGAGGATGTTTATGATGAAGGTGGCCAGAGATAAAGGAGGTGGTTATTAGGTTACCAAAATTATGCTTTTAACACTTAGAGACTTACCAAAGCTACGTGCATTTTCTCACATGCATAGAGATTTAGAATTGCCATCACCAAACGAATACGCTTGTATAATTGCACTAAAATGAAGATCGCTTTCTCTGGGTCATGGATCCATTCTTGCCAAAGGGAGCAGGAGTTTATGGAATGGGAGATCCGAATTTGCGTCAAATTGTTTTTCAAGGGAGAGGTAAGCCTTTCAGCCTTTACCTAATTACATAATTATGGCACTTAGATTATCTATTGCACTTCACACCTATACACAAATTTTGATGTCACATCATAATTTAACAAATCAAGAGCTAATAAGTACTGTCACAATTTCTCAACTAAATGCCAAAACTTTTAATGGAATCCAATGGCAACATTATGCCCTGAATTTACAATTTATTCCATGAAATGAATATAAACACTATTCACTAACTTACTTAGGAAACTCGGCAAATAATATATATATATATATATATATATAGAAATTAATTATCTGCTTAATTAATGAGAGACAAATTGAAAATAACTGTACTATGTTTCCTCTAATTACATCACTTCAATTGCTACCATAGTGAAAATGAAAAAGTATTTGTTTTAAGAGGGTTGACAAATAGTTCAAGAAACACAAAAGTAAGATACAAGTATCATGCATTTAATTGAAGTTTAGTCCAAAAATGAATTTGAAATATATAAGCCATGAAAAGTGCAAACCAGATGTTGCAAATTGAAGAATAATTTATGGATACTTTTTTAAATATGGCAGGAAAGATACTATTATGAAAGGTCCAAAAACATTCATTTGAAGCTTAAGTCATGCATCCTTTTGATGGCTTTTCTTCAGAAAAATTGAGTACTGTTTTTCAGTTTAGGTGCATTGCACATGAAGAGTTTTAAAATTAATGTAGTGGAATTAAATTATCTATTTTTTCAGTAGACTTCTTTTCTTTTAAAATTAACTAGCTAAAATTTTGGTATAAAATTTGTTAATTTAGTTCAATTTTCTCTATGTATAAACTTTTACTTGAATATCTCAAATTATACTCTCCTAGTATTGTATTAATTAGTTGTAACCAATTTTGTCGATAAAGAGAATTAAATCTCATGAGTTGTTAGTTTCAGTTCATTTGACTTTGTAGGGCTTTAAATCTTCTGAACACATTTGGTATAAATTAATTTTTGAGACATATATTAAAAAATATTAAATGCAATCGTGTTGAACGCTTAGGATCTAAACAATTCAATCATTGAGATATGACCTTGTTATCATTTTTATTTTGATAAGATTACTTTCTTAGAATTTACCCCAAAAGTCTAATCAATAAGGATAATTTAAAATAATTTTTCAGATTAATTAGTAAAGCAATCTACGCACACACAAAAAGAAAAAAAAAAGAAAAGAAAGAAAGAGTAAAGCAATGCACTATGTAACATGAATTAATTTGCACACAACCACAAACCACTTCCATGTCGAACAGATATTTCCTATTCTCATAATCTTAAGAATTTAATTCATCAAAGATTTACCAGATGCTTATTTTGATATTTCAAATGGCATTCGATTAAAACATTAACTTTCTATAATTTTGGAAGGAATCCTAATATGTTATGATAGTATTACGTTAGGATTTCAATTTATGGAAAATCCTAATTTTTTAATGGAAAATTTTAGCCTCTTACTTTGAGAACATGTAACAAAAAAGAGTACAAGATTCCTTTTCCCAATTAGTGATTATTTTTGGAATAGAAACAAGAATTAAACAAGTATCTAGATGACCTCATCAATACTAAATAATTACACTTATATTGACAAAGAGAGCGTATAATGTTTAGAGATAATTACATTCTTCTCCCTCAAGAATTGGTAAAATTATCAATAAGTCTTTATTAATTGAAAAAATTATCAATACCACGTAAACTAGTTAAACCTTATTATTTAACCACTGATGATAATCCGAGCTAAAAAAATTAAAAAATTATATTTTATAAATAGATTTACCCATTAACATTTTTCATTAATTATTTTATACAAAACTAAATTTATAAATTTTTATTAAAAATGAAAAATATTTGTTTTATGTAACGAGTAAATAGGTATATTTTTCATGTATTTGAATTTAAATATGAAGGTTAAAAAATTGGTACACTAACAATAAAAAAACCAAATTTAAGAAAATTAAAAAATTAAAATTAAAATTCTAAATTATCATATAACATTTATGATTGAATGTCATTTTTTTCCACTTTTAATGTGATTTTATTTTAATTTTCATTTTTAATTTACCAATTGACACTTATTTTAGTCTTTTATGCTTCTCAATTGTTGACTTTGAGTGAAGAGAGGTATTAATAGTTTTTTCAAACCATAAGAAGATATTGCTAGTTTTACCAAATTTCAATAGAGATAAATATAATTAACTAAATTCTAATGTTTATTCTTATGAAAGACTTTGGACTAGTTTATTCTTACTAAGATTTTGGACTTTGTGCAGATCACCAAGACGAAGATAGTTTAGGCAATGGCTGTTTTGTGTTGCTTCCAAGTGATCTCTCATTTACTTGGGACTTTAATATGGAACCTTCTTGGTGAAAGGATCAAGGTAATAAAAAATAGTTATTATAATAACACTTAGCTCATGTTAGAAATTAACATGAGAAACTAATGAATCCCAATAAAGAAAAAAGAAAAAATAATTGACATTAACAATTAAGTATATTTGTTTTTTTTTCCATTAAAGAATTGCCCGTAATATTGCAACACATTTCACACTTTTAGTAGTCCGTTAATTGATGGTTTATTGCAGTGATGTCTTCTTCCTTATCATTGGAGGAAAGTGCATGGCAAATTTGATATGGCAAAGCTTTCATCAGGGATTGTGTATGAGATAGTTTTTGTGATAATGCTATTTAATCACAACATTCGTCAGCTTGAAATTACTATAGTAGATGATAAGCGAATACAGAATATGATAGATATGCCAACGGATCAGTGGGTAGAAATATTGGCCGGGGAATTGAGGCCATCATCTGGCCAATGTGGAGAGATCACATTTTCTCTTGAAAATAACTACTCTGGAAAGGCCGTACTTTTGAAAGGTGTAAGTATTCGAGTCAAAGAAACTGTTGCATAGTGAAAAATTGCATTGGATATTATGTGAGGTCCTAAAGTATGTAGTACATCTTCTCGTTTCATGACTATTTGCAAATGAATGTATGCATTGATTTCCATTGTTCATAAACTATCAGTGAGATTGTTCATGATGTTTAAGTTTTGACTATAATATTAATAAGAAATAATTGATGTTTTATTTTAAATGATGGATCTTGCACTCTAGAGATTAATAAGAAGGAAATTACATGCTTTCTTAATGCAGAAGGTTGAAATCAATAATAGAGTAGTATTTTTGCTATTAATATCCATCATTTCATAATTGTCAAAGCGATGGAGATTTTTTTAAAAATAAAATTTAATAGTGAATTTTACCATGAGAACGGAGTTTCAATTGTGAATTATCCTTTTTTTCCCGCTTATCCATCAAAATAAACATAATCTTTTAATTGAAATACCATAAAATTTTTATCAAGAAATGGAAAGTCTAATATCTAAAACATAATCCAAATATTCTGATTGCATCAACAATATAATTGTTTTTACACTAGTCTTTTAGTCCTCATCGAAATGCCCACATACTAACAAGGTAATGAAGAATTATACTTCAAAATTTCTCACAAAATCATACTAATTACTTCTCATTCTTGTGTAGCAAACATAAATATGATATTATGGTATCTTATTCTAGTTGGTAATAGGTGGCTATAATTGCAAAATTGTTTGACTAAAATGAGTGAAAGTTGGATGTGGTAAAAGAATGACAGTTATACGTAAAAGGATTCATAGGTGTTAATTTTGAAAATAGAAAAGAAAAGGTAAGCCAAGCAAGATAACCTAGTTCCTTGGAAGCCTATCAATATCCATTCCACTCTATCAACACTAAATCGCTTTCTTATCTAATCTCAAAATTGGTAGAATAAGTAGCCACAACACATTCTTTTGTTTTAATGTCTTTCGCTACCAACAAATATTCACTTGCCTCCAGATAAGGGTAGTTTAGGATGCACCAATAGGTGTAAAGATTTCAAAGAGGTTTGATTATGCAACATTCAACTCACCTATATAATTAAATTAGTTTAAGAAAAATATTCACTCATACGTATGAAGTGAAACTACAAATCATACCTTAGATGCACCTTGGGAGATCATCTAAACATTCACACCAATAGTTCGAAGAACATGGAAGACCTGCCTTGAGAAGCAAGAATAATTTAGACATAAATAGAGAATGAACATACAATGAGATTGAACCTAACAAAAACAACAAGACTCATGACCAACAAAAAAGCATGGAGAAAATAGAATGATCAATTCTATATATATTTTCAGAGTAAGCAAATAGTTATATCGAAAAATGCCAAGTTGAACAGAACATTGGAAAACATTGCTATTAAGAAACAATAGGACTGCAAATGATCTAGTAGTTTATCACATGTTTTAAGTTTCACCTATATTGAGCTGTGTATGCATTATTCTTGTTGGTGAGTTTTATTTCTAACAAAAAAAAGAGAGGAATATTTGAAACATTTATTTTCTTTTTCTTATCTAATAGTGAAATAGTGCCAATTCTATAGTGAATTAGCAAATGCTCTCATTACTATAAAAAAGTAATCCTCCATTACTTCAGTATCACACATCAAGATATGAATCCTAGTAATACAAATCTAAGAGACCTACTGATAGAGCTTAATTTATATATATCTTTTGTTAATACTTTCCATGATATTTGGTTGATTTTTAATGAATGTAATAGATTTGGTTACTTTGTCAGTAGATGTTGAAAGTAGAGGTTTGAAGAAAAGTGGTTTAAAAGCTGAAATTGGAGCAAAACTAGAAGATTTCTAGTTATTAGGCGTGATCACGCTTAAAGCAATGAAGTTTGAATGAAGTTTTCATTATTTCACCCACAACTTGGACTCTAAACAAGCAAACCGTAGAGAAAGAAAAGGAAAGGGCAGCCACCCTTGGAACAAAAAGAGATTTGGGAAAACAAGGGCCGCACAAGACTAAAGCCACACAAGAAGAAAAAAAAAAAAAAAAACGCCAAGGAGACATCATCACCGCCAAGAAAGAAAAAATACAGAAAAACCAGCCACAAGAGAATAAAACAAACACGCCACACATCTCTTCTTCCTCTCTTTTCACTCTCTTTTCTTATTTTACCAATGTTATCGACTGCCCTTGGCCATTGACCTACGAGGTTTCGGTCGGGTCAATGGTTCAACTAGGTCAATTATACAATTAATAAAATAAAAATAATATTAAAATATAAAGCAAATATAAAATATTAACTTATAAGCAACCAAACAAATAATATTGTTATAATAACATAATAAAATCTAAAATCCACACTCATAAGTCATAAGAATTGATATAAAAAGTCATCCAAGTAAAATAATAAGAAAACAATAAACAACATTCATCCTACTGCCTAAATATAATAATAAAAGTTTCAACACAAACAAAAACAACACACATCCTACTTGCTCCTCCTACATATTCCATGCACCCCAATCTTGGCAAAATCAACTCGATCTTCTACTCGAAAGAGAGGATGAATCCCAAAACAACAAAAACAACCAAAAAAAAGTCCATAAACAACCAATATAAACGGATATGGAATCAGATTTTAGCCAAAAAATCAGAAAAAGAGTGAAAAATCAACATCATCTATGCCAAATTGCGGTCAATCTTGCTCAACTCCAAACAACAAAAACAACCAAAAATACCACAAACAACCAAAAATTACCTATGGAATTCGTGTTTCAAAAAATCACAAAAAAGCCAAAATTAGTCACGACATCTATCATCTATGGCAATTCAATTCAACCAACAACAACCATAAAAACAAAGAAAAAGTCCACAAATAATCAAAAACCTATGGATTCAAAGCCAATCCAATGCATGAGTCCATATTATGGAATTCGGAAAATCATAAAAAAAAAACTTGCAATATATACCTAAGGAAGAGGATGACAAACGGTGATGCTAATGCAATTATAGTCCCCTGGTCTTGCAAAAATTAGAGCTAGAAACGGAGGATAGTGGGGGTGCTATCAATTTGCAAAAATTGAAACTAAAAAATAAAAACAGAACAAATATTGAGGGAGCCCCTTTTGCTGCAAAATCTTTTTTAGAGCTTGCCCTTCCTCCTTTGTTGGTTGAAAGGTCGGAGAAGGAAGGATTTGAGGTCCCAAGTCCCAATTGATTTTCATTTTGAAGACTAGGGCTGGGCCTTCTGCAATTGAAGATTGAAGAATGTAAGAAAGAGAAAAGTCAAGAACCAAGTGCAAAAGAAGCAAAGTCAAGATCAAGAGCAGAACGTGAGAAGAGCGTAAGAAAAGCGAAGAAGAACGGCGCGAAGAAAAGTCAAGAGAACGTAAGAAGAAGAAACGGCGGCTCCAAAATTTGTGATAAAAATAACACTTTACGGCCACGACGCTGGCGCTTTGAGCAACCCGACGAAGGCCGACGGGCGTTTGACTCGATCGGCCTCGAGGTCCGGCTTCACTGGTTGAATCGGGCCGACTGTCCGGGTTTAATAACACCGATTTTTACTTTGTTTTCTCATCTATCATGTCTAGGAACAAAATTTTTATTTTAGTTGGAGGGTAATTGAAGGTGGTTCTACAACAAGTGTGAGACTTATTGCTTTTAATTTTCTCATGAATTCATGGGTATTTGTTTATTTCGCAATTTATTATTTATGATTGTGTTGTTGAATTAGATAATTGGTGCTATTATTTGATTGACAATATAATTCATCGTTAACTAGAACATCAAGGTTTGATTGTTTTAGTGAAGTAGCAATTGGCATAATTATTGTTTGGTAAGTAATTTAATTGTGTCAAGGGATAAACAATTTAATTGAAACAACCACGGTGTGAGTTGTTTGGTTATAATTAGGTTTCTCTAAATTTTAATGCTGTGGGTAAATTGAATTCTATAGTGGTACCTAGATTATTTAATGACAAGAGAAATGATTAATTAGAGTCTCTTAATTGACAACAAAATAATGAGAAATTGGTTGCTTAGTAGTAGTAGCGACTATAACCAATTTATTTGTGAATTTATGAGATTAATCTTGTGTCAATGACCAATTGAATGAACTAGTTCTAAAATTATTTCTTTGATTAAAGCTTGTTAATTATTAAATTTTACCACTTTAAATTTTATGTTAATTATTATATCTAGTTTTAATTTTTATTTTGAAATTTTCATTTTTATTATTGTCCAAAAACAGCCCCTAATTATTTTTTTGAGAGATAAATACACCATTTCTTGTGGAGACAACTCAACTCTCGCTATACTACGAAAGGTTTGAGAGTTGAAATTATTTTTGGTAGTTGAATGACATGCCACCTACTTATGATGAATACTGAGAGCTGCTTGGTTACTAGAAAAAAAAAACTATTGAAAACACAGCAAAGACATGAGAGTTGCCAAATTTCACAACAGTAAATGTCCTTCATATTGAGAAATCCATAGGGCGAACAGGCCATTTCCGAAATTAGTGATGACCTCTAGATCTCTCGATCAAGGAAATAATTGATTTGTGTTGAAGAAGTTTCACATCTAAAAATTTCTTAGGCTTTGTTTGGATTGACACTTATTTCCAAAAAGTTAATTTTTCTTTCAAAATAAATAAAATATTCAAACATTTTTATCTCATTTCAAAATTTAAAATTTGCTCCCAAATTCTCCTCCTCTAATCTCAAAAATTTTTCACTTCAATACACTTTTATTCTCTCTCCAAGATACTTTTCCTACAAAGAATTCCCATCAAAATAAGAGTACCACAACCCTATGATTATAACAATATGCTTAAAATGGTATTCTTATGCTTAATCATTTGTCTTTTAAATATATGTTCAAATATTATTTCCTTAAAATGGTGTTCATGTACTTGATCATTTGTTTTTAAAGTACTTAGAGAGTTAACAGATAACAAATCACGAGTGAAATTTTCTCATTCATTGCATGTGTAAAAACTAGTATTTATAAATAATCATAATAATAATAATCCTTTGGAGCTTTGGTCTTATACAATTTTTATCAATGTACAATCTCTAGTTTTTATGCTTTTATGATTCTGTTTTTTCCTAGTCTCCTAATAGGTTTAAATCTCTTCATTTACACTCTTGATTTGCCCACTCAAAATTATGTAATCATGTTATGAAGGTCTAATCTTACAACAACAACGACTAAATTAACTTTTTTCCCACTATATAAGATCAATTATATAGATCATATCTCACCATCACTTCTATTATTATATTTTCGTTCAAGTTTAAATAAATGTCATTTTCAACAGTCTCTTTCCAAGTTTTTTTAGGTAATTCATCTCATTTTTAATAGTTTTTTTATAAGTCTTTTATCTTCTCATTTCTCATTTACTTTGGTCCTAGGAAATCTTCTCAATATGGTAATGAGGACATATGTATTATTTCACACCAAATAATTCCATTTTCATAGGGCCAAAAAATTTTAATCCGCATAGTATTGATTATTGTTCAAGAACTATACTATAATGATGGTATGATCTTCATTATTTGGTGTACATTTCTTCAAGAGAGTGGTAAAATATATTTTGTAAGAATTTTTTTTTTCTATTAATAAAACTTCACAATGGTAAAAAAGTGTACGTAATATTTTCTGCCACATAATTCAATTCAAAGAGTGCCAGTGAAATCTTAATTTTTTTTTATACTCTACAATACCATATAAAAGGACAGTACAATGTCAATTACTTGGTGTTATATCTTTCAAGGAGGTAGTACAATACATTGTTGAGAGAAAAAGTGATTTTTTTTAAAAAATCCTTATAATGTGGTGATGGAGTGATACATATTATTTTATGCCCAATAATTAAATTCTAATAGTGTTAAAAAAATTTAGTCCATACAATGTTGATTTTTGTTTAGTAGAATAGCATTTAAAACAACAATACAATATTTAATATTTGATGGTACATTTCTTAACACAAATTAATACAATGCATTTAATTGAGAAAAAAATTGATTTTTTCCTAAAAATATCCACAATGTAATGAAAAAGTTGTACATAATATTTGATAATTCAATTGTGAGTGTCAAATAAAAAAATTTAGTAATTGTTATTTTATGCCATTATAATTCAATTCTGTTTGTGACAAAAAAATTCAATAAAACATTAATTTTTATGCTGTAAAATACTATGGAAGGTACAATATTCATTATATAAGGGTATAATTTAGAAGGATGAGGATATAATGCATTTTGTTGACAAGAAAAACTTGATTTTTTCCTAAAGAATTTTAAAAATATGGTGATGAGGAGATATGTATTATTTTATACTAAATAATTAATTAATTTCTAAATTGTCGAGAATATTTCAGTCAATGCAATATTAATTATTATTGAATACAGTGGCCTTTAAAACAATAGTACAATCTTAATTATTTTGCAGTCCCTTTTTTTTTTAAATAGTGGTACAATACATTTTTGTTAACAAAAGAAAATAGAGATTTTTTCCTGTAAAATGTCACAATGTGGTGAAAAGTTTATACATATTATTTTATCCTATAATAATTCATTTTAAAAGTGCCAAAAATTCAGTAAAATCTTGATTTTTTATGTTATATAGTACTCCTCAATCCCAAAAAGAATAAAACTTTTTCCATGTCCCAAAAAAAGAATCCACTTTTAAACTAAAATTTTAAAATATCCTTCCTAATAATAATTATGTATATGCACAATTAAAAAGTAAGAATAAAAATATAAAATTGTGCGTTTAATTAGTGCATTAAGTGTATTATATCTAATAAACTAATAAAAAGTTGTATCCAAACCAAACTCACTATTTTTTGAGATAGAAGAAGTACCATAAAAAGAATGGAATAATATTTATTATTTGACAGTATGTTGCATAAGAGAGGTGGTAAAATGTATTTTATTGAAAAAGTTTGATTTTTCTTTTCCTAAAAATCTTCAAAACATGGTGATGAGGAAGTGTGTATTGTTTACATAATAAAAATTTGGTTCCAATAGTGCTAAAAAGATTTCAATTCATACGCTATTGACTTTTTTAAAGTACAATAGCATTTAAATGAAAGTTGAATTATCCAATGGCACCATAAGTTTAAATATAAATCAAAATTGTAATTAAATTATTTTTTATGTTATACTTGAATTTTTACTATGCCAAAAAGGTTAATTTTTGTTGTCGTGTAATAACAACTATTTGTTTTCCTTAAAAATCTCCACAGTGGGATCACAGGTACATTATAATTTTCTTTTTGATGGTACATTGTTATCATAAATAATTTTATCTTTTAATGGTAAAAGTGAAAATTTTTAATGGAATTCTCATTAAATTATTTTGTCATAAATATGTAAATTCATAAAATTTTCAATTATGTAAACGAAATAAGAATAGAAGTAACAAGTTTTGAATTTATATCCTTGTCATTTCAAAATAAAAATAATCATTTAATCCTTTTTTATGAATAAAATATATTTTTAAATTACTATTATTGGTTAAAAGATTATATACTTTTATTGCTAGACAAATAATATTTAGAAAGTAAAAATAGAGTAATGAAAGATATTAGTACTAGACATGTTTACCTGCAATAGCATATTATCCAAAAATAATATTTTCCACTCTAAGATAACGTTCGAGGGGACAATATTTAATTGGATATTAAATAACGGGATGGTTCAATTAAATTAAATATTGGATCACATGCTGATAGGGCACATAAATATCATTTTTGTTTGTTGTCTTAGTTAAACAGTGTTTTGCATACGTAGTTAACTCACTATTGTTAACTGAATGGGAAATTATAGTTACTTTTAATGTAATTTTATAGTTACAAATTATACAATAATTTTGAGGGAAAAAATCTTGATTTCTATATATTTATTAATAAATTGTTATTCCAGTGTATATAACAAAAATTATGAATTGATCCGCCTTTTATATGATACATAATTTATTTATTTTTTGTGCCTTAAGTTTTGAAGAATAACCACTACCATCTTCCCATAGTCATTAAATGTCGTTAAAAAGAAAATTAGATGCTTCTTGGCTTTTTTTTTGCTCTACTAAAATTTTTAAAATAAATAAATGTCAAGAACAGTAACACTAGTGGAGGAGAAAGTAATTGATTTTATATAGGAAAGGTTTTGTTTATATAAAAATGTGTAAAAGTAATGAGAGATAAAAAAAAATTATTTGGATTTATATTGAAAATTCCTAAATTTTAATTCTGAATTGTTGATTTTTTTTTTTTTGAAAGATGATATCGTATTAACTTCATAGAAGTTAATGAGTATATGGAAGGTCCTCAAAGAGAACTATTCTTAGCACAAAATCGGCTAAGAGAGAGACAACACGTCACTAACTAAGCCTAAATCATTAAAGAACACTACATCAATTGGCATTGGGATTACCTTTCGATAATTTAATTCCTCTCACCATGTATCCATCCAATAATTGTAAGATAATCTAATTAAAAACTTAATAAAATAATGCGAGCATACTGATCATTGAAATCGACGAATAGCTTTTTTGTTTTGGGTTAAAAATAAACAATTTGGGCTTGTAAAACCTTATTGCAGTCTGCTGGAAATAATGTAGAAGGCTTTTTACCGAATATACTGATTTTAGTGGGCGACAAAAGCCTAATTTTTGTGGACCTGTCGTGTTCTCTTTCAGTGGGCTCAGCTGAGAACTGTAGTTGTTCTGTTGTGTGGATCAGTATGCTGGCATTATTTTTAGTAAGTTTTAATTAGATTATCTTACAATTATTAGATGGATACATGGCGGGGAGTGTTATATCAAATGTGTTATCAAGAAAACAAAGCCCTAGGTGTGTATGTATAAATAGTAACAAGTTTTTTTATCCTAGTGCACGTAGTGATAATTTAAATTCAATAAATATTAATTTTTCAACAAAATTTTATGTGATTTTTGAAACATATAATTGGAATTTTTAACTGATTTTATTGTATTTTTTGAAATATAAAATTCTTTTTAGTTAATTTAATAGTACTTTTATATAATTATATTGATAATAAAATATCATTTTTATATTATTAAAAATTCTATTATGGACATATTAAAATTTCTTTAGCACATGTAATTTTAAACGTTAGAGAAAAGTAAATCGAATTAATTGTTTATTTAGTGATTACATATTGAAATTCAAATATATTACAACTTTAGATATATATAACCATTTATTTATTATTACTATGAAAATTAATTGATATAGAAGTATACTTATTTTGATAAATAGAAATAAATGAGGGCCATAGTTATAAAATATTTAAATAAGGATATGTAAATGTAGATTATGATTTTTTTCTGTGAATAAATATGCCAATTATTATGATCATAGTATTCATAATTTACTTAGATAATGATAAATTAAAATATTTTAAAATATTGTTTTGAATCAATATTGATATTTTTAGTCAAAATGTTTAAAATAATAATGAAGAGCAATTTAAGTTATTTTAAATATTTATTTCTATAATTTTTAATTTATATTGCCGGGCAAAATTTTTTAATATGAAAAATAAAAATTGTAAGAATATATATTAAGAAAATAAATAAGTGTATGTGAGTTACAAAATTTATATGGAAATACAAATTTAAAAAAATCCAGTAAAAATCTTTGAATAATTTTAGATTTTTACAATTAATTGCATTGGAAAATAAAATTTAAATGGGTAATAATAGTTTTTTATCTTGATAATAAAGAAAATACAATAAAAACTTTTAAACTGAATTAATATACTAGAAAAAATACAAAAATAGTGTAAAATTTTTATAAAATTATACTTTTACCAAAATAAAACTTGTAACCAAGATAAATCTGGTCACAAAAATAACATTTCATTATCTCTTTTGTATAATAGATATGGTGTCATCATATGGCACAGCCTATACTTTATGCCATGATTACCATGCTGCTTAGATTGATTTTTAGCAAAGTCAAATCCCTTCTAGTTACAATTTACAAATTGCTCTTAATTATGCAAAGATGATTTAAGCGTAATAAATATATATTTCTAATTCTTAGAAACTTGTAAACATTATATTAAAAGTATAGGCAGTACCATGTAAAACACAGTTTGACTTTTCTTGTTGTTACAATAACACTGGAAACATTATCAATTTGTTAAACTCATGAAAGAATATCATTGTTAAACTCACGAAAGAATATCATTCCAGTTGCTTTTTCGTATGCCCGTCTTTTCTCTTCTTTTTTTTTTTTTCCTTAGAGGCTTTTTCCTCTTATCTTCCTTAAATTTCTTTGTATATGGTGGTCTAAGAAGACAAAAATTAGAGGGAAAAAACTAAGGCTAAGTTTGTATTATGATTTGTTTGAGAAATTTTGTATTGGAATATATAAAATTTTTGGTGAGAATTTTTAGTAGAAAAAGTATTTTGAAGGAAAATAAAAAGTGTATTAGAGGAAAAATTTTAAAATCATGTTAGGAGAATTTGGGAGGAAATTTGAATTTTAAATTTTGAAAAAAAGTATTTGAATATTTTATTTGTTTTGTGAGAAAATTTTAATTTTTTTATAGATAAGCATCACTCCAAATAGAAGCCTTTTTTTCTGTCAAAAGAGGAGCTACTTATATTAAGTGGGAAATTCCTTAATACGATACAAAGTTGGTCCATCACTAGAATGCATGTGTCCTAACCTAACTAACCTAACCCAAGAGGGGTTGGTTGGACATATCCCTGTTAGAACGGACCAGATAACCCCACTCAAGCACCAAAGACCTCCTAGCTATTACCTAACTAAGAGGCTAAAAGAAACCTAACTCCTAGCTTGTCGGTCTCAACCCGCACAACTTCCCGGATCACAACCCTCAACTCTTCACCAATACCCTCACGAGAATTTTTGAAAGCTCCTTCCAAAATGAAGCTAAGAATAGAAGCTAAGAATAAACATTAAGTAATAGCAATCCAAAGAACAACTAAATATCTAAGCATGAAATTTATCAACAAAAAGATTATTACTTCCTCCATTCCAAAGAAAATGAGTTTAATTTCAATTTTTTTGTCCCATAAAAATAGTTTACTTTTGGTGTGAAATTCTCGTATTAATCTTACTAATAATGATAATACATAACCCAAATTAAAACTAATGATAAAAATATAAAAGTATGCATTTAATTGTGTATAAAATGTGTTGTATCTTTTAAGTTAAAAATGTTGTATTAAATCAAAAGTGGACTTTTTTAGAACCAAGATTGTATGATAAAATACATTAGAAAATCATAAAACTGCATGCTACTTCACTTGAATTAAGCCATATTGAAAAGCTTTCAGAAATTACTATTCCTTGCAGAACTCACTACAATTGCTTATTAATTTGGTTGAAAATATCAATTGAAAGCACAACAGATCTCAAATCATTGTACACTTTCCTTGTGGATTTCTAAAATTAGAAAGCAAATCAACCCATTTTGATAATTCAAATGTGAAGAAAAAATAAAAGTACTAGTACAAACAAAGAGGTCAACACATGCACATCCTTATGCTCAAGTTTATAACATTAAAAGCAGCAATGACAGTTGCATTTCTTTATTATGCTTGAAGTTGGAAATATACAAACCCATCCATGGACTGACCTTGTTAACTATAATTATTGGCTTGTACTTATCTCCACTAATTTCCTTAAGAATTAATAAGGCCATAATTTGATTTGTGAAAATAAAAGAAATACATATTTAAGTAACATCAGTAACGAACAATATAGTTACCTCTTCTAATCTAGGATGGCAGGGAGAGGATGATGATTGATTGTCCCACTCCTTTCTAAATACTTAAAACTCTAAAATTGTACCAAAAGAAACAATGTCCATTTCTGTTTAGTCTTGCAAACTATGGAAACAATATTCATTTGGCGAAAAATTTAAATTTTTGTTTTCTTCTCATTCACAATATATGAAGAGGTTAAATATGAGAAAGTCTGAAACTTATTGAGCATAAATCAACTTTTCATATATTAAAATTATATAACGCATATATAAAACGTGAAAAACTACTAAAAAATGTAAATTTCAATATCATCTTCAAATTAATTATATTGAAATTGATTGATAAAATTTTTCTTCCATATATTAGATTGAATTATATAAAAATAATGATTTTAGAAATATAACATTAGAAAAACTATAATATATATAGATATATAAAATAGACGTATAAAATCATTTATAAATTATTATTTATTATATTTAAAAATAAGGCAAAGCAAGCACCCTTACATTATGCGTCAGATCATAATTACTAGTAATATACAAAGGAAACAATGTAGTTTTTGGGATGAGAGGGTTTCAATAATTTATACCAAAAAGGCCTAGTTCTATAAGTGAGCAAAAATTTGAAATTATAAATGGACATAAGTTTGGAAACTAAGAGAAAACAAGTTAAATTTAAGTATCATTTATAATCTGAGTTAGTTTTTTTATATATATATTAAATCATTATGCTTTTAAATAATCAATAGTTATATTTTCACATGGGTATCTTCAACATTATCATACTATGCTAACTATTCCATAAGCATTCTAAAATTTGAATGCAATTGGTTGCTCTTAGATGAAGTTAAGCATTTCCAAAATTTAGCCTATTATTCGTTTGGTAGAGACGAAGTTGATTTCAAAAATTATTGCCAGAAATCTTATTGGCTAAATTTTTCACTTGCTTGGTGCTGGCCTCCTTTTGTCGTCCTCACACTTTAGGCCGAAGATAAGGGATTCACTGTAGGGGTGTATATGAGTTCAAAAATTGCCCAGATCAATTAGATTTTTGGTTTATTGATTTAACTCTAATTGTTAACCATACGGCTATTTAACCAAATCACCTTCTAAAAGTAGTTAAATGAAATAGTCTTTAAATTCTAATTATAACTTAATTAACCAACTTGAGAACAAAAATCAAACGATTTCGGTGGTTAAGCAAAACTGAAATTTATTTTATATAAATATATCTAGTTTTTATCTTTGTATTTGATATAATATATATATATATATATAGACACACACAAACATATTACATTTACTGTACACTTCTATTTCCATACTTTCTATGTGGCGTGAATGGTTATATCCTACATAAAATTAAATCATGATATATATACTTCACTGTAGCTTATTTAGCTTACTCTATCTTTCCCATGGAAAGTCAAAAACTATTTTACATTTTACTTTAAATTTAAGTTTTATTAAAACAAAATTTCATATTTATAAATTTTTACACCATATAAATACAACACGATAATATATATTATATTTGTGTGTATAAATATACATATAACTTAGTATCGAGTTGCCATCATTAGACTAGTTTTATTTATTTTATTTTATTTTTGAAGTAAAATACTTTATTAATCAATTTGAACGAGTCTATCTGCCAGTAAAAACTCATACACAAAGGTTGGAGCAACATGCATCCAAACTTTCCTACTGCCAATATAGCCTATTGGGCAAACTGGTGAGCAACTCTATTAACTAGTTTCAAAATTAGTTAAAACTAATTTAATGTCATCTATCACTAACCCTAAAACAAACAAGTTCTCATCCATTGATCTAATCAATTGAATAATATATGCACAGTCACCTTCAAGCATGATGTTATGCAAATCCAACTCCTTCCAAAATGAATAGCCGCTTTAGCAGCTACAGCTCGCATGCTTTAATGCAACAATCCTCCAACTTTTTACAAACTTGCTATGAACTTTCCACTACAATCGCAAAGAACTACCCCAACACCATGTAAATGCATACCCTAGAAAATTGGTCTACAGATGGACACACCTATGAATTAACCAAAGGAAGGAATTGAATCATCATGAGATTTAATATTAGCCTCCTAGAACACTATCGATATTTCTTCACAAAGCTAACTAATCTCAAGGGATCTCACCTCTTGCCAATAAACTGGCCATCATTTCTACTAAACCATAATCCCCAACAAATCATCACAAATATCTCTACATTTTCCTTAAAGAACATAGCTACAATGTCTTGAATCCATAATTCAGCCCTTCCCCGAGCGCATAACATAACCTTTCTATCCAAGCCACAAAGAGCCAATCTTGTCTTGCTGGATGACACTTGAAAAGCAAATGATAAATATGCCTCCTTCATAATGACAAAAACAATAAGTTTCTACCAAAGACCCTCTACACCTCAAGTTCAACAATGTAGGCATAGCATTTTTGCACATTCTCCAAACCAATATTTTTACCTTATTTGGAACATTTAAACTCCATAGCTTACCCCATACTTGACCACCATGCAAACTAGACCCGCTAGACCTCACATTGGCTCCGCATAAGAATCCAAAATCCACTAGAGCATGGTAGGCACTCTTAATTGAAAACTTTACCGCTTTTTGAGAAATGCCAAATCCACTTGTCCCTACGGTGTTCACCGCCAATTGGCATTTGCTGAATCAACTTAACCTCTTCCTCCTAGAAAACATATTGCAACATATTTAAATCCCATGATTTAGAAACAAGATCAATCAAACTAACAACTTTGGCATCCAAATCAAGATTATTTGGCAATGAAACAATTTTGAAAGAATATGGACGAGGATCCAGCTATCCTTCCAGATCTCAATCGATTCCCATTTCCAACTCGAATCCTACACTCCAATTGCAAAGCCTTCCTCCTCAAAGATACCTCTCCATGTTAAAGAAGGTCTATTCCCTAATAAAGTTTGGAAGAAATCAACATTCGGAAAGTATTTAGCTTTTAACACTTTAAACAATATAGACTTCTTACATGTCAACACTTTCAAGCCTGTTATGCTAGCAATGCATAATTAAAAGCCTTTAAATCTCTAAACCCCAACTCCTCTTACCTTTGCCATACACAGTTTTTCCCATCCAACCAAATGAATTTAATGTTTACTTGAACTATTACCCCATCAAAACTTAGCCATTATAGAGCAGATTCAAATTAAGGTATCTAGAAATCTAAAACAATACATAGTATAGGAAGAAATATCTTGGATAACCGCTTGAGTAAAACCTCCTCACCTCCCATCTACAACTTCTTCTCTTTCCACCTTTGAACCTCAGAACGAACTCTATTTTTAATACATGAAGACCGCTTTCTTGGATCGCCCTACTACAATGGTAACCCCAAGTATTTATCATGAGAAGGCACCTCCTTTACTACCATTAAAGCAAAATTGAAGCATTATTCTACGCTTTGGTATTAGAGCTAAACATAACAATTGACTTCTCCAAGTTTATTTTTACCTCAAGAAAGTTCATACAAATTAATAATTTGCATAAAAACTTCCTCCTTTTTAACGTAGCCTTTCCAAAAAGAAGGGTGTCATATGCAAAAAAAAATGTGAGACTTTTAGGGCCAAATTTGAAACCAAATGCCTTTAATAAGGCCACACCAAGCAAAGACATCAAGTAAACAAGAAAAACCTCCGCACAAATAATAAATAAGTAAGAAGACAAAGGGTCTCCTTGTCTTAAACCTTACTCGTAATAAATATAATCAACTCTAACCCATTCAACAAAACGAATAAGACACCGATGACAAACATCTCTCAATAATTTCTATAAAACGACTATGAAATTTTAAGGCTCAAAACACCCAAGAGAAAGGACCACTCAACTCTATCATATGCTTTACTCATATTTAACTTAATGGACATAAGTCTCTCCTTGTTTTCGAAAATGGTTTACTTATAAACAACAAGCACATAATTAGTAATTTGTCTACTACAAAAATACTAATTGACTTCCAAAAACAATTTTAGGCAAAAATGGTCTAATCCTATTTGCCAAAACTTTTGAAGCAATTTTACATATGACATTACACAAACTAATAGGATGAAATTGAGATATAGAATCGTAACTTTTACACTTAGGAATTAATGTAATATGAGTATGATTAAAACCTTACGGAATGATGCCATTATTCAAGAAAGACATGACACACTTGATTACATCCCTACCCAAGACATGCTTGAATTTTTGGAAAAAATTGGATTCATACCATTAGGGTTAGGAGATTTTAAAGAATGCGTATGAAACAATGTTTTTTGACCTCCGGGCATTATACTGCCTCAAGATTCCTTTATTCATATCATTTGTCACCTTCTTTGGATTTGAGACAATACCTCATTTATATCATATTGAGAGGAATATAAAGTCGAGAAGATACCTTTAAAATACTCTTAAATTATCTACTCAATCTCTTCTTTCCTCTCACACCAAATGCCTCCTCATTCCTCAATCCCCCTAATCCAATTGTGCGTATTTCTTTCACTAGCCTTAGCATGAAAAAATGAGGTATTTCTATCCCCTTCTCAATACCAATGTGTTTAACTCCTTTGTCGCCACATAATGTCTATCCTGTTCCTTAGTTTATACAATTGATTCTCCGTAATCTCTAACTCAACTTTTACTACATCAATGACAATACCTTCCCGCAACCTCTGAATTTTACCTTTTAAAATCTCCATCTTCATTTTATTATTGCCAAAATAGCACATTCTCCACCTTACTGCCTAATTTTACAATATTCCATCTTCCGAATACACCTCGAAAATCAACTATCTTCTCTATCCCTTCAACACTCTCTCACAACGTTTTCACAATAAGAAGCCTTCAACCATATTGCTTCAAATCTAAATCTAAGGCCATTTTTAAGAACTCAACCTGGTACCTTTGCTCTCTCATTGTGGTTAAAATTGGACAATTGTCTAATGTGTCATCAAATAAATGCCTAATAGTAGTATTTGGATAGACCGATTTCCACTTTTCAAAGGCCATATGCTCTATCCAACCTTACTCTAGATGTATGAGGATAAACCTTCTTATTCCACCAACCAATTCATATCCTCATACCCGGATCATACAACTCTAAAGAGGACAAAAACACTTGAAACGATCCATCTGAATTGTGCTCTAATAGCTCTCCTCTTCATTTATTCACTGAGAGAATTTCATTAAAATCACCAAAACACAACCAAGGAGATTCTTGTCTTCACGCAATAGGGTTCCTCATACAAATCTGATTCTCAACTTCTCTCCGTCAAGGTTTTGAGATTATAGCATTAATAAATCTTTGAGACCACCAAATAATTGAAACCTCAACACCCTTTTTTCACATTAATGCTAGACCTCTTGACTTGCCAACAAACTCCACCGCCACCACAAACCAATTAATCCCTGACTTTAACCTCTCAATCCCTTGTTTCCCACACTTAGTTTCAATTAAGAAAAGAACCTAGGGGTCCTTACTCTGGATGAACTCCTGGATTTGCCTAATTGTCCTAGGGTTTCAAGCCCTTGGTAATAATCATCATTGCTTTCACAGCCCTGAATTTAGCTCTAAACTCCATCGTTTCCTCCTCCATTCCATGTGGATCATTTGCACCCATTATTCTAATTCTGCTTTCTTTCTAGACCACATCATTCATCTTTTCGTAGTTCTTTACTTTTCTTTCTCTAATTGCCCCCACATAAAGCTCCATCCTCACACATCTTCTTTACGTTGGTCAATGAACTCTTGGTTCTCTGCATGATCTCGGTTCGACCAAATCTACCACTTCTCTTCCATGTCTTACCCTTATTTGGAGGGCAAATCATTCGTGGCACTTAGCCGACGCAGTTTTGTCTAAAACATCTGAAATTGAACATTAACCACGAATAAAGATTCCTTTTGCTGCTAGCCCATACCACAATTATTTTCTAGCTCTCTTCCTTGTTGATTTTTGGCCATAGGTTAACGCTAGAAGCCCACAACTACTAGGCATAGGGCTCATTAATAGGCATAGGAGAATTAATCGCCTCTCTCATGCGGATCATGTCAATTTCACTGCTTGACCTATAGGATCTAACCTCTTCAATTTCCCCAAGCCCATACCTCATAAACATAATACCTTATTCATAGGCACAAAGAAAGCAATCCACCCCATCCTTATGCCCAATGCAATTGATGCTAGCCTCCCATATTAGCCTGCTCATCAACTTTTAACTCGATTTGGGAGATTGAATCTTCACCTCGTACTTCTTACCCCTTGTTTCCCAATTGTTGCTCCCTATCAACCTGCACAGTAGCCATCACATTATCTTGATAAGAGGAAATTGAATTAGAGACAACATCCTCACCGCCATCTCTAATGCGCCCTCTATGTGCCCTAGAATGACTAGTTATAGCCCTAATTTCAAGCATCAATTAACCCAATCGTTCCTGGGTTTTTATTAGATTTTTGAGAAACCTCATGACCACTTTTCCTTACCCTGCTTGTATCCAGGCCATATTGCAAATCTTTCACCACCAAAGTCGTGAGTCAATCTAATTTCACAATCTCTATTGCCATGACCTAATCTTCCACACAAATAACAAAAATTGGTAATCTCTCATATTTGAAATGAACCATGAAAGCCTCTTCAACCATGGCTGCCTATATTGCTCTACATAATGGTTTATGAATACCAATAACAACTCTTATTCTCATGAACTTCCCCATAAAGATCCATTAACGTTAGACTCCATCTCTTAGAATGTCCCTAACCTATCCCCACTGAACTTCGCAATATCAACTGTCATAAAATTGAGGAGCAAATCGAAGACTTGAATCCAAGCTCATCGCTATCGAAACTAACTTTTGTAGGCTAAATATCACCATTGTACTTAAAAACTATCTCTAAGTGCTTATCAAAAGTCCAATGATCGCCTACAAGACTCTTCTTCTATCAATGACCAAACCAAATTCGAACAATGCCAACCTTTGTAATGTATTTTAACCCATTTGGAGGACTCCACACTTCTTTCAATGTCACTATCATTGCTTCCATATTCACTCATTTGGAAGAAAGGATCTTGGCCATAATATAGGCATTCCTAGCTTCTCTAGCCATTCTATCATATTCCAAAGGCACAATAACATCCTCATCATCTTCTTCAATAATTTTCATATTTTCTCAGAATCTCTCAAGCTCTTCTACCATCTCCAACAACCCCACCATCCACAACCCCGAGATTGGCTTCAATGGTATGAATACAAGAACTTGAAGAAGCAAGGCTCAGGATCTAAAATAAAGCATTAGAACATAAAACAAGCTGTAAATAAAAGAACAGACAACAAAGAAAACCATGAAACAAGCTCAAACCAATTTCATAAAGCGAATGGAAAATTAACAAACACCTAAGAAAACAAACAACTAGATGGAAATTTCTATAATGAAACCTACAAACTTCCACTAAAACCTAAGGAAGACAAGGATTGCATAGGCAAGGAGATAGAGAGACTCATGGGACGAATTGAAATTTTAAAATTATTCATAATCAAATTATTAATTAATCATTAATTTATCTTAGTTAGACTGATCACAAGGGTCAATTAGACACAAATTAAGAGGTTTATTTTTAGGTTAATTAACTAACTTAAAATAAAAACAAAAATTGAACCTAAAAATACAACCTACAAATGGAATCGTACACACTTCCAGTTTGGTGCTCATTTTACCTTTAATTAATTTAAAGTTCAAGGTGAGAAGAAAACTTCAAGATTCGTATGCTATGCAATGATTTAAGTAAGCTTATTATTCTTACTAAGTGGTAACTAGTTATGTTTTGTTTGGTTTGGTTATTTTAATGATCTAGATTATCTTAAACTAAATATATTGTAAAATGGTTGAGCAAATAAAAAATAATAAGGAAAAATATGAAAACAATTATTTAACTGAAAAATCCCTAGTAAAACCATAGGAGAGTAAACGAATTTCATGATAGGAAGAAAAATTAGAAATTTCATAATTATCTATTTCAGAGATAGATTAATTACCTACCATAAATAAGGGTTACTTAAAAACTCCAACTAACCTCACTATATAAACTATATATGATGGCTCTTAGTTTTTCTTTTACAATGAAGAATGAAGAGGAGGCCTATTTATATGCCTTCTCCTAGGCCGCACCTCTTTTTTCCTCTCTATTTTTTTTTTCAAGTAATGCAAATTGTGTGAGGCATATATTAATTCTTCAATAGCTATAAACCAACATTCTCTTCCTTAAAGATTTAAGGTGAATGTTAATCAATTTTCACACCATCTTTTTTACTTTTGCTATCGTGTCGCTTAAATATCCATCAAACCAAAAGAGGATCAACACTAAATTAATTTGTTTTCATTGACTCCTTTTAACTTAAAATAAAAATAGAAAGTTGAACCTAAAAAACACAACCTAAAAAATTGGAATTGTAAACACTTCTACTTTGGTGCTCAATTTACCTTCGACTAATTTAAAGTTTAAAGTGAGAAGGAAGCTTCAAGGTTTGTATATTATCCAATGATTTAAAGAAGCTTACTAATCTTACAAACTGGTAATTGTTTATGTTTCGCTTTGGTTTGGTCATTCTAATTATCTAAATTTTCTTAAACTAAATATGTTGTAAAATGGTTGAGTAAATAAGCAAATAATAAGGAAAATATGAAAAAGTGATTTACGTGACACAATCTTGGGTAAAAACCATAGGTTAGGTAAAAGAATTTCACAATAGGAGGTAAAATTAGAAATTTCACAATTACCTATTTCAGAAATAGATTAATTATCTACCATAAATGAGATTACTCAAAACACTCCAATTAACCTCGTTATATATACCATATATGATGGCTCTTGGTTTTTCTTTTACAAGGAAGAACAAAAAGAGAGGCCTATTTATAGGCCTTCTCCCTAGATTGCACTTCTCTTTTCCGCTCTATTTGTTTTTTCAAATAATGCAGATTGTGTGAAGCAGAAATTAATTCCTTAATAGCTATCCACCAACATTCTATCCTTTAAAGATTTAAGGTAAATGTTAATCAATTTTCACACCATCATTTTTACTTTTGCTATTGTGTTGCTTACATCACCATCAAAACAAAAGAGGATCGACACTAATTAAATTTTGTTTTTATTGACTACTTTTAACTTAAAATAAAAACAAAAAATTGAACCTAAAAAACACAACCTACAAAATTGGAATCGTACACACTTCTAGTTTGGTGTTCATTTTACCTTCAATTAATTTAAAGTTCAGAATGAAAAAAGTTTCAAGGTTCGTATATTATCCAACAATTTAAGTAAGCTTATTACTCTTACTAATTGGTAATTGGTTATGTTTCATTTTGGTTTGGTCATTCTAATTATCAAGATTACCTTAAGAAACTAAATATGTTGTAAAATGGTTGAACAAATAAGCAAAAATATGAAAAAGTGATTTATGTACACAATCTTGGGTAAAACCATAGGTTAGATAAAAGAATTTCACGAGAAACGAAAAATTAGAAAATTCACAATTATCTATTCCAGAGAGATTAATTATCTACCATAAATGAGATTATCAGATTACTCAAAACACTCTAATTAACCTCGCTATATATACTATATATGATGGCTCTTGATTTTTCTTTGACAATGAAGAACAAAAGAGAGGCCTATTTATAGGCCTTCTCCTTAGGTGACACCTCTCTTTTCCTCTCTATTTGTTTTTCAAATAATGCAGATTGTGTGAAGCATAAATTAATTCCTCAATAGCTATCCACCAACATCTCTTTCTTTAAGATTTAAGGCAAATGTTAATTAATTTTCACACCATCTTTTATTTTTACTATCACGTTGCTTACATATCCATCAAACCCAAAAGAGAATTGACACTAAATAAATTTATTTTTATTGACTCCTTTTAATAGAAAATTAATTAGGTTATCTTTAGTATGAATCTTCTACACATTCACTATTCCTTGTTCCACCTTGTCACAAATAAAATAGTATTGAACTCAAATATGTTTAGTATTTGAATGTAAGGCCTGGATTCTTTGCAAAATATAAAGCACTGATTATCACAAGATAAAGAAATTTTCTCTTGTTTGTATTCTAGTTCTTCTATCACCAACTTCAACCAAATTATTACTTATTCACTCACTTGTGTAGTTGCCGATGCTTTGCTTCTATCATTGAGATGTGACAACTATCGTAGTTTCAAAATTCACCTTACAATCCTTCCAATAAGTATATTCAATAGTAGACTTGCTTTTGTTAAGATCAAGTACATAATTTGAGTCAATATATCCATGAACAATCACTTTCGCCTTTATAACATAATGCAACATATGGGATTCCCTTGATATATTGTAAAATCCTCTCTATAAGATTTCAATGCTCTCTATCAGATTTGCTATTTACTGAATAACTACTCTCACTATATGTGCAATATTTTGCATTATACAATAATAGCAAACATTAAACTACTCATTACTAATGTATATGTTACTTGTGACATTTCTATCTTATATTCTTTATTGCTAGGACACATACTTGATGATAACTTGAAATTAATAGGAATTGGGGTAGAAATGGACTTAATATCTTGCATATTAAAATGATGTAAGATTTTTGTCAAGTAATTTTTTTGAAAAAGCCAAACCTTCATATTATTTCTATCTTGATGAATTGGCATACCTAAAATCTTGTTTGTTAGTTATAAGCCTATGATCTCAAACTCTCTAACTAACTATACCTTTAGTTGAATGTAATCTTTATTGGTGCCTACAACCAAATGTTATCACAATAATATTATTATAACAAAATCACGTTACCAATTCTCTTAAAATATATGCAAGGATTTGCATAGGTGTATTGTATCCAAAACTCACAAAAGCATCGATCTTTTGTACCAACATTTTAGTGTTTATTTTAGTTTGTAGAAAGATTTGTTTAACCTACAAATCAAGTTCTTACTTTTTTCCAAAACCTTCTAGTTAGAGCACATAAATTTCTTCTTCAAGATATCCACAACTAAGTGTTGTCTTTACATCTAATTGTTCTAGATGTAAATTAGAAATAACACATATTGTTCTGACTACTCAAATCGTAAAAATTCAAATTATAATGGGAAAATATTTCATTAAAGTCAATAGTTTTCTTCCGAGCAAAAATCTTGGCCACCAATCTCACATGACATCGCTCCAACCGATCATCACTACTTCTTTTGATTTCGTAAAACCATTGTAGCCAATAGATTTTCTCCTTTGTGATAGCAACACAAGACCCTATGTCCTATTTTGTTGAAGAATTTTGATTTCTTTCTACATTGTTACTATCCACTGAGACGCATTTAAAATAGCCATCGCTCTTGAAAAGTTGATAGCTTCAAGCTAAAAGGCAATATACAAGCACTATCTATAATCGTAATACCAACTTGGGGCCTCTTTTATCCGATTTTAATTATCTAGTCTGTTGAATACCTTAATCAACTAGTTCTTGAATTTTATTCTACAGTACCACTTTAAAGAATTCTTTTGTTCATCTTTCAACTATATCAATACTCTATACTTTTGAAATACTATCATCTTCTATTTTTCTTATGTGAAAATAATTACAACTTTGTGGCAATTGAATCCCATGAGTGATACTTCTTTACAATATCAAGATACCCTAAGAAAATTTATTTTCTAGACTTTACATCAACTTTATATTTTCTTGAGAATTATACATTACAAGTAAGGGATCCCAAATATATGAAAATTAGAATAGTTAATTTGCTTACTAGTCCATATCTCCATATGCATCTTTAGTTCAAATGTAGTTGATAGAGTCTAATTGATCATATAATAGGTGGTATTAACTTCCTCACCCCAAAAAGACTTTTCTAGGCTTGCGGTTTCTAACATTGTTTTTGTTCTTTCTAGCAACATTCTATTCATCCATTCTAACACTCTATTTTGTCTTTTGTAAAATTTATAAATTAATTACCAGATATTCTCTTCCCTTATCTATCCCGAGACTCTTGATATATTTTTTAGTTTCAAGTTCAACACACTTTTGAAAACTTTGAAGTTTGAAAGCACATCCGATTTACTTTTAATAGGAAACACCCAACATCTATTAAAATAGTCATCAATAAAAGACAAAATATTTTGCTCATCCAAGAGACATAATTGATGCTTGCTATATAATAGAATGGACCAATTTTCGTACATCTTTGCTTCGAAAACTTCATGTGCTAGATCTCATCTAATGCTATTTATTTTAACACATTACTTACAAAATGATAGAAAGATTTTTAGAGGTAAGAATTTTCATTCCTATATTCTGACATATGGCCAAGTTTTTTATGTCATATCATCGTAGATTTCTTGCACAGTGCTCGGGGCAATTGATGCTTCTTCCTCCAAAAGTCTTTCCTTGATTGTGTACAAGTTAGCAACTAACTTTTTTTCTTTTTATAATTAGAAGCCCTACTTGAATAATTTTCATTATCTTGTTCTCATTTTTCATCTTGTACCCAAGGTCATCAAATTTGCTTGTCAGTACTTATAACCCAATCTTATGAGCCAAAAGTGTAACTCCCATTATTACATAGAGGTGGATCTAACACACGAATAGTGACCATTGGCATTGTTAAACCATGACTATGGACCCCGCAAGTGAATCTTACCTATATCGCCCAATGATAGCCATAAAATCTATCTTATTTTCTAATGTAGAGAATCCACATTTAGTAATAACAACAGAACATACGATAAATAGACATACAAAACCAACTTGTACCTAATACCACTTACTGTAAAAATGGTTGAACAAATAAGCAAATACTTGGAAAAAAATATGAATTCATTGATTTAAATGGAAAGGCCCTTAATTGGGTAAACTCCGAGCAAGTTAGAAAAATTTTACTACAGGAGGAAAATTAAGAATTACTACTTTCTATTTAGGAGATTAACTATCCGCCTTAAATAAATAAGAAAACGCCAAAAACTCTCCAATTAACTTCATTATATATACTATATAGGAAGGCTTCGGTTTTCTGTGAATGAAGAACAAGGGGAAGAGAGATCCCATATATAGGCCTTCACCCTCGTCACCTCTTTTTCCTTATTTTTCTATATACAAATTGTGTGGGGCAAAAATTAATTCCTCAACAATCATCCACCAATAATTATTTACCAACAAAAGTTTTATGAAACTTAAGCTTCTAAAATTTAAAAATATTAGAATTTTACTCTTTCAAAGTGGTATCTAACCGATAGTTTAGATAGTTTCCTGAGGGGCCTTCTTCACTTTCCATTTAGACTACATAGGAAAGGCCCAAAACCAATTCCAAAGTATTTAAGGGTGCAACAAAAGTAAAATTATATGTTAAGGTTCCTTTAGTATCACATTTTATAGAGGTTGTAGATAAGAAAAAGTGGATAAAATAATTTCATAAATAAAGAGAAATGGGACCAAAATATAAACTAAAGCTTAAGATCTGTCAAATCTAGATCTAATACCATTGCAAGTGAAAAAGTAGAAAATAGGATAGGGTCGAAAATAGTTTTAATGGATTAGGAGGGTATTTTAGTATATTTGTCTATTAGCTTCCAAAATCTCTAAGAGCATTACATTTTTCGTAAGTAAAAGACTTTGTTTCTTTGAAAGGCTTATTCCTTATATTTCTTTGACCTAGTCATGATATTGATAAAGTCTAGCTTAATGGCTAATGCAAAAATGGCTATCGCAAGAATGAGTAAGATAAGAAACATGAAAAATATATCTCAAACAAGTTTGTTTTTAAATATGACCTTGGTAAAGATAGCCTAAGCTAGAATAGTTAGGACAAGTGGTCATGAC
Source organism: Gynochthodes officinalis (assembly GCA_020080225.1). Taxonomy (NCBI): domain Eukaryota; kingdom Viridiplantae; phylum Streptophyta; class Magnoliopsida; order Gentianales; family Rubiaceae; genus Gynochthodes; species Gynochthodes officinalis. Next base: position 33,727,879 of record CM034615.1, on the reverse strand, counting down.
AAACATAATTAGGGTAAAAATAACTTTCATAAACCCGAATTTACCAATTGAGCTTTTCTAACTCTTACATGGGGTCATATGAAGGGTTGGTCCAGTTACTATAAACAATTTGTCTTGGAACATTTGTCTCTAAATGTCCTGAACCAAAAGTTGGCTAGCCATAATGATTCATAGTTTTAATTGAAAACTTATTTTAGTACTTCTAGAGCATTTCTCTTTATCATGAGATCTTGTACGTTAATTCATCCTACAAATAGCAATTTTGGAGGAATAGCATCAACGTTCTAATCTCTCTCTCTCTCTCTCTCTCTCTCTCTCTCTCTAATAATACAAAGACAAATTTTATTAAGAGAAGAAATGTTCATACAATGTATAAAGATTTGGAAGTAAATCGCATATTTTACATATTACATTTAGATGTAAAAGAAAACCTACAAGGTTTAGAAGCCTACATCCAAACATATTTAATAAATCTATGCATACTTGAGAGATGACAAAATATTAACAAACATGTAATACATATGAAATCTAGAAATCTAAATCTAAACTAATCTAACAAATCTATTTTTGACATGTTACATATTGCAAAAATAGATCTAATCAAATCTAATTTATCTATTTTGATTGAAGTTTTTTCTTTTGATTTCAATGAAAGTGTCACTCCACTATGATTATGTTTTCTTCATCTATGCAAGAATTAGTCTTGAACCTATTATTAATGAATCAAATTTATACTTTTCTTTAGTCAAAAAGCTCCCAATAATAGAGAGATTTTGAAAGAACATTTACATATTTGGACAAATGATATGTGTTTTGGAAAGTGAAAGAAAGTTAGATTAGCATTTTTCCAGTTTTTAATTTTTTATTAAATCGGATATTTGTTCCCTTATGAATTGTTGTATATCTTTTTAGTCCCACAAATTTAAAAATATTTTTTATCCCTTACATTTGAAAAGTAACTTTTTGGTCCTCATATGAATTCTATGATGGAGTTCATCAATATTTCTCACATGCACCCTTTCTGACCTTGTATGTTAATGGTAAAAATCATAATATTATTGCTCATTCATTAATAGAGGTCGCTAATATGTTCTCTCCGAAAATCAATCCTCTTTTTCAATGAAGAAAAAAGGCAAAGTGCAGAAATGGAGTAGCCAATTGTTTACTACTATGAAGAGCAACATTAATGAGAACATCTTAGACATTAATGAATTGATAAAATATTTTATAAATGTGAAGAATATAGGGTAAATATCTCTCCGCTCCCCTCGCCTCTCTAACACAATCTTGGGTTAAATATTGAAATATTATGTTATTATTAAAATAAAAATGTGGTTGACTTTAATATAGGAAAGTGTGGTTGTAGATTCTTTCAAGTGGTATGATAGAAAATATGATAAATGTGAGAGGTGAATCAAATATATGGTGGGTCACTAAATGCCATTAGAATATAGGAGAGAAAATAAGAAAGAAGAAATAAATAGAATAACCCAGCTAATACGCCCAATGTACCTGTTGAAATGTGATGAGAGGCTATAAATTGATAAAAATTTGCTTGTCACTAGCATTGTTGATTTTGGTTTTATACCATTTCATCACTAGTCTATGGTGAAGATGGTAACTACTATGATGACATCAGTATTGAGTTTAATTGGATTTGTGTCATGTGATTAATGGTGACTTTTGGTACCATACATTTTTTTATTCTAATTGCTAGAATAGAATCACTCAAGTAATTTGACTTGTAGATGGTATAGGTTACTCTTGTTTTTAGCTAATTATGTGGGATAACGTATTATGATCAATATTATGTTAATTATCTGTTTGTGGAATAAATAATGATATTTGGAAATTAGAAACTTTGTTATCCATGCAAAATATGTTGTAGTTATTATGTTGAAAATTATGCAAGAGTCTTTTACCCTTAGCATAAAGAGCCACGAAAAGTGCACGTGAAAGATATTGATGGATTTTGTTATAGGATTTATACGTGGGAGAAAAGAAATAATTTTTAAATATAAAAATAAAAAAATTTATTCTTAAATTTGTGGAAGTAAAAAGTTATAAAACAATTTGCACGAAACTAAATATACTACTTAGTCTAATTTTTTTAATATGCAAGTTATTTTTACACTTTAATAATAAATCATTGAACTTGTGTCGTCTTTAATTTTGATTAATGACCGCTCTTAAATAAAGGTTTTTCTTATTTTTCAAAATCAAATTAGGCCTTAATGATGCGGGTGGAATTTTGTCAAGCTTCAGAGTAGCAAACACAATTCTAAACCTTGAGCTTGAGTTCAAGTTGAGAAGAGAGACAAGAAGATATTGAAGAAGATGAGAAAGAATGAGAGCCACAAGGAGCTCGAGCAGAAAGGAAAGAAAAGAGAGAAAAGAGAATTGATCTATTCTAGCTCGATCTCAATCAACTTCATCATTACACATATAATGCAATTGTTTAGCTAGTAACTATAATTACATTAGGGTTAACTAACCGACTAACTATTAACTTGCTTGTTAAGCTAACCGTCGTCTAACTACGCTGCTCCATTTGAGCACCTAACAAATGTCATGTGAAAAATTTAGTCTTGTCCTCAAGACGGAATTGAGGAAAGCGTTGTCCGATAAAAGTTGGATCTTCCCATGTTGCTTCCTCCTTGCTGAAATTCTTCCATTAGATTAGCCATTGAGTCACCTGATGATCATCTCTCATGATAATGCACCTCAGAGAATTGCTATCAACCGAATGGGACAAACGTCTTCCTCATTCAGTTGCGGTAGTTCGATCGCTATCACAGATCTATCTCTTATCTTCTTTTTGAGTAGTGATAGATGAAAGACCGATGGATCTTGGCCATATCGTGGAGTTTAAGCTTGTAGGGTACATTCCCTATTTTTCCGTAACTTTGAAAGGACCAAAATATCTTGAGGAGAGCTTGAGGCATGTATGGATGCAACTGTTTGTTGTCTATAAGGTTGCAACTTCAAATAGACCATATCCCCACTTGAAACACTCTATCCGTTCTGCTTGTCCGCAAAGTGCTTGGTTGGTTCGAGCTTTTTGCGATGCTCTTTGAGGTTATTCATTATCGCCGCCATTTGTTGGATCATGTCAAACACCGCTAGCATTATTGAATCATGGTAAAGACCGGTGGTATGGCGTCGGTTTGGTTTCATAGAGAACCTCAAAATGAGTCATCTAGATCTTTGGAATGCCAACTTTTATTGTACCACCATTCAACCATAGATAGCCATGGCTCCAAGTAGAGGGTTTCTCAGAAGAAAAGTACCTCAAGTATACTTCTAGACACTAATTCACTCTCTCGCTTTGGCCGTCCGACTGGGGATGGTATGTTGTACTATAACAAAGTGTGACCCCTAGCAGCTTGAATATGGTTTTCCAGAAGTAGCTAGTAAAGAGACTATCTCTGTTGCTGATAATAATTGCAGGCAAGCCATGAAATTTGAAGATCTGATCCAAGAATATTTGAGCTATTTTCCCCGAATCAAAAGGATGAGTTAGTACTATAAATGTGCAAATTTTGTAAGGCGATCTACCACCACCGTGATTGTATCCATGCCATTAGACATAGATAACTTTTCAATGAAATCCATAGTAGTACTGTTCCAAGCTTCCCGAGAAACCTCCAATGGTTGTAAGAGGCGAGAATAGAGAACGTGTTCTCCTTTATTGCGTTGGCAAACTTCACACTCTTGTACTACCTTAATCATATCTTCTTGGAGTGTGTCCAATAAAAATGAGCTTCAACCTCTGAATGCAAGCTTTTGATCCGAGTGACCTCTCGCCAAGGTGTTGTGCACATTCCGATAACTGTTTCCTAAGATCATTGGAATTGCCCACATATATTTTTCCTTGTCTTAAGAAATCCCCTTCATATTGAAATTTAGGCATGGCTCCTAGTTGATCAATAAAGAACTAATGACTTGTTGGCATTCTAAATCCCCTTCATAACTTGTTTTTAATTGAGTCATCCAAGTGGTTTTATAGATGATATGGCCATAATGGTGTCCAAATATTTCCCATCTTCATCTTGTAGACCCTTCTCGACAATGCATCTGCCTATATTATCTACGCCTTCTTATATTGAATAGAATAATCCATTCCCATAAGTTTAGTTAACCACTTATGTTGAAGAGGTATAGTAAGTTTCTATTCTAACGGTATTTATGGGCTTGATGATCTGCTTTGATAATGGCATGGTGGCCAACCAAGTCATGTCGCCACTTAGACACGGCTATCACTAAAGCAAGTAATTCCTTCTCATAAATGGATAAGCCTTTGTTTTTAGAGTTAAAAGCCTTACTCATGTAGGCTATGGGTTGTTTATCTTGCATTAAAACTGTACCCATTCCCTTGCCACAAGCATCCATCTCGATGATGAATGGTTGTGAGAAATCGAGAAGTCTAAGTACATGTGCCTTGCTTACACTTCTTTGAGTGTTTAAAATGCACATTCAGCTTTGTTGTCCATAGAAATCCCTCCTTCTTTAACAAATTAGTCAATGGTTTAATGATAACCCCATATCCCTTGATGAACATACAATAATATCCAAAGTGAGTCCCAAGAAACCTCTTAAGGAATTGACACTCCTTGGAATAGGCCATTCTAGCACACACTTCACCTTATTCGTGTCCATGTTCACCCTTTTCTGAATCACATGGCCAAGATATTCCACTTGTTGCTGAGCAAATGAGCACTTAAATAACTTAGCAAATAGTTAGTGATTTTTCGTAATTTCTAACACAATTTTCAATGCCTTTTATGCTCCTCTAGGAGTTTCTTTGTAGATTAAAATGTCATCAAAGAATACTAGCACAAATTTTCTGAGAAAATATTGAAAGATTTAGTTCATTAAAGTTTGAAAAGTGGCTGGAGCATTAATGAGACCAAAAGGCATCACCAAAAATTCATAGTGTCCAATGTGAGTTTGGAATGTTGTCTTAGGGATATCTTCTATCCGACTCTTATTTGATGGTATCTTGATCTTAGATCAATTTTTGAGAAAAGCTTGACTCCAAAAAGTTCATCAAGTAGTTCATCTATATTAGGATAGGATACTTGTCTTTGATAGTAAGATAATTAAGGTACTTATATTCAACACAAAATCTCCATGTATAGTATTTTTCTTTTTTCTTTTCTTGACTAGCAAAACAGAGAGGCAAAGAGGCTATTGATGTGTTGTATGGTGCCATTTTGTAACATTTCAACAACTTGTTTTTCAATCTCATCTTTTTGGACATAAGGGTATCTGTATGGTTTCAGTTTGAAGAGTTGAGCATTTGGTTTCACGGGTATATGATGGTCTAAGGTTCTATTCGGGGTAGATTTTTGGGAGTTTCAAAGACTTCAAAGAATTGCAATAGTAATTTTGAAATGTCATCAAAGTTCTTTATCTCATTTTCCAAGTTGAGCTCACCGATTATCGATAGTCCGACCCTTTATTAGCTTTGTTCCTGGTCTTTCATAAAAGATGATATCTTCTTCCCTTTGATAAGCTTCACTAAGGATTATTTGCCATTCCAATCAACGATTTCCTCTCCTTCTTGAATCATTTGGATGTGCAATTGTTTGAAATCAAATGTGATAGAGCTGTACTGGTACATCCAATCAACCCCTAGTATAATATCTCATCCCTCAAGTTCCATTACCCTTAGGTTATGCTGGAATTTGTGGTCCTGTATACTTCATTCTACTTCTGGGCAGGCCCCAAAGCTTGTAATCCTTATACCATCTGCTATGGTTACATGTAGAGGGTTCTTTGCTTCATGTTTTAGTCTCAATCTTCATTTATTTTCCATTGTATAAAGTTACTAAAGCTATCTGTATCTACTAAAATGTTCATCCATTCTCCTTGTATCTTCCCTTGCAGAGTTATGGTCTTTCTTTTCAGATTTTCAGACAAAACATGCAAAGAAACATCTATTATATTTTCTATTAACTTCCCTTTCTCTTCTTGGAATTCCTTAGCATCCAGAAAGTCTTGTTCATCCTCCTCTTCAGTAACACAAATACTACTTGTTTCATTCTACACTCATGTCCAAGTTCCAACTTGTCACCACATCTAAAACACAATCCCAAACTATACCTTCTTTGGATTTCTTGTGGTGATATTCTTCTTGTTTCACCCGCTTTTGTGTCCATGGGTTTGAGGGTAGAGTTTGTAGTAGGTTTAGGGGAAACAGTCACAACCATCCCTTGCCCGTAGGTACTTGGAGTGATATCAAAATATACTATAGGTACCATCTTATACTTTTTGCATTCACTTCCACTAATTTTTCTTGCAACAATGTAGTTTCAAACGCTTCAATCAAGGAACTTGGTTTCATTATTTTTTATCAAAGCTTGATTTCTTCTTTGAGTCCACCTATGAAACTTGACATGAAATAGCTCTCGTGTAGCTTGGGGTCTGAGCCAACAATAGTGTTTTCAATTCTTCAAAGCTCTCTTGGTACTCTGTTATCGAATTTGATTGCCTCAACCGATTGAATTCCTCTACCTCATCCGAATTCCATTTTCACCAAATTCGCAATAGAGTAATTCACAAAATTCCCCAAGAAACCACTTTCGTGAGTTTAATACTTTGGAACCATACATCTACTTTCCTAGTTAGATATATTTCCGCCACTTCACTATTTGATCATCCTCCACTGATGTATCGGAAAAATTTGTCACATTTTCTAACCCATTTTCTCGGGTTATTTCCTTCAAAGAAAGGCGGTTCAATTTTGGATGCACCCAACCATTTCTATAACTTGTTCGGTTCCATTTATCCTTTGAAGGAATAATGGTTTTTCTTCCATTCCGATTCTCATACTTGCATTGGGGTAGGTAATAAAGGTGTTCTATCCACCAACACGAATGAACACTCCAAGGGTTTGCCTTACAGCATAGAGTTCTTCATCATCTCCATTTTGACACGGAAGCTGGTAATGTTGGCAGCCACTTGCTTACTATTCTTGGCTATTTGGAGTTGGGGTTAAATTCTTGGTCTAGATTTGAAGTTGGATTTCCAAAAGTTGCCTTTGGAAATTTTCACTCCACTATGCAATTTGGGTCTCTTGTAGATAGATCTGTTTTTCCATCGCTTTTCCCCTTGTTCTGTCCACCATCGTTTCGCAGATTTACCCGCTCTGATACCAATTGTCAAGCTTTAGAGTAGCAGACACAATTCTGAAGCTTGAGCTTGAGTTCTAAAGTTGAGAAGAGAGACAAGAAGATATTGAAAAAGCTGAGAAAAGAATGAGAGCCACGAGAAGCTCGTAGCAGAGAAAGGAAAGAAAAGAGAATTGATCTATTCCAACCTAATCTCAATCAACTTCATCATTACACATATAATGCAGCTGCTTAGCTGGTAATTGTAATTTTGTTAGGGTTAACTAACTGATTAACTAACTATCTGACTATTAACTTGCTTGTTAAGCTAATCGTCTTACGAACATTCCATTTGAGCGCTGACAAATTCAAGGGTAAGAAAAACAAACAACAATTCAAGGTTTTTTTTTTTTTCAAAGGATCAATATGATATATACACAATCAAAATTGTTACATTTACAACATCGCCTGGCAATGAAAACCTTAGATCTCACATTGAGACTAAGTGTAACAGCTTGAGATGTCACAGCATACGATAGAACACAGCTACTACCAACAAAAACAGCTAAAATCTATATCTAAGAGGCAAAATATATCTATCAAGGAAGAACAAAATAATTTCTTTACCTGATCCAATAACTGACATATGATACTATAATGGCCTTAATATCCAAAGAACCATTTTGGATGGATATTATTACCATTATAGATATTACCTTTGTAAAAATCGTACCCGATTTAAAAGAGAGAGATACCACTAAACTCTATTCCTAAAAGCTAGACTTAAACTTCAAATTGACCTCCATATCGGGGATTTACTTCCATAAATTTCAGCCAATTAGTTTGAGCCCGCTTGACAACTTCTTTTTCTTCCATCCATTTATTTTGAAATATTCATAAGTTTTTGCCTTCCAAAGTATTCATAAAAGGGATAATATATTAAAATGTTCGAACTTAGGCGTTTGTAGTTTTGACTGACCTTTCAATTTTAACAACACGATACCGAGCTTTACAATTTGTAACAATAGTAACCTCTCGACTAAGAAAAGGATGAAAATACCCTCCTTAATAAAGCATATAGTTTAAAATTTTAAAATAAATTTTTAAAAAGACAAAAATATAAAATTTAAAGACAAAAATTTAATAAAATTATTTACACTATATAATAAATTTTTTAAACTAAAAATAAAATTTAAAGATGAAAATTTTAGAGACAAAATGACAAAAAATTAAGGTTAAAAACAAAGTATTTGTAAAAAAATTTGAGATTAAAAAGCAAAGTATCATATAATAATTTTTACTTTTTGGATTAAAAATTTTAACAAAATTTTACATAATTTTATTAAATTTTTATCTTTAAATTTTCTTTTAAAAGTTAATAAAAATTAAATTGTATCAATTTTTGTCAATTTCATCTTTAAGGAGGGTATTTTTATTTTTTTAGTTAGATACCACTATTGTTATAAATTATAAAATTTAGGTGTGGTGTTATTAAAATTAAAAGGTCATATCAAAACATTTTAATATATTATCCTTTCATAAAATATAAACCGGTAATTCTGCCTTTGTTTCCACAAAGTGTCCTTTTTCCACAATTCAAGGGTCAAACGGCCATTTTGACAAACTGTTGTTCGGCCTGTCTCTTAAACTCTTTCTCTTTTGAAAAAATAGTTATTGCATTAAGAGCCTATACTATAATAAAGGGGAAGGAGGAGGGATTTAAACTATTACAAACTGAGGATCTTACACTATTATAAATAAAGTTATGACAATTTATCACGGATGGAATTCGAACATGAGACTCTTACTTACGGCCGCCGTGCCACTGGTTCTTTTCTCTTAAACCCCGAGCAAGGGTTTTCAGTTTTGACGTCCCTCTCTTTTCTCCGCTTTCAAAAATCAATTCTCACAGAAAGAACGTAATTCTTCTTTCCTTGTTGAAGCCCAGAAATGCCTTCAAAAGGCAAAAAGCCCTCAAAGGCAGCCTCCTCAAGGCTACAATCAAGCTCAAATTCAGATCATTTTTCAACCTCAGTATCGTCATCTCCTTATTCTTCACCGCATAACAATCGAAACCCAGATGCAGAAATCAACGAAGATGAGCTCTTATGCTCACTTGAAGAAGCTTCCAAGAAATTCCCGTTTTTTATTTCTAAAACAGCTTTCTTTGGCAAAGTCCATAATGATTCTACTACTGCTACTTCTATTATGGAGGGATTGGATTCAAAAGGGTGTAAAATTTGGCTGTCTGAATCCGCTATGGTTGCTGCTTCTATTGCTCCCGGTTCAATTGTTTCGGTAAATGACTTTTGTAGGTTCCCCCACCCTCTCCCCCAGAGGTTTGTGGGGTTGTCAAATTTTTATCTTTCTGTGGTTTTCTACGTCAAGTTTTGTGTTTTCGGTATGAAATTTTAAGGTACTGATTACATGCTTCTGATGGGGACCTGTAATTTGATTTTTTATGAAAGCAAATTTGTTGATCCATACGCAGCGATGCACGCCTTCTTGTGTAAACTTAACTGATTTGATAAATGATAAAGTATATGTAGTTTACTGTCCTTTTTTTTTCAATTATAATTGTCAAAAGATTTTATCTGGTGAGATTCCGAAAGATAATTGTGAGATTAGAATATGTGGTGAAGATGGAGGAAGTATTGGTCTAAATGAGATAAATTTGGGCTTGTGCTTATGTTGTTGTTAAAATGGAATTGGCAGCCATTTGGTTGTGATATAGGTGGTTCTGTATTGACGAATTAACACCGGTTGTGTGTATTGTGGTTAGTAGGAATGGGAAGGTAAAGAGGAGGAAAGCCCTTAAGTGTGTAATTGCCACTTTCATTTTTTAAGTACGATATCAACCATGATCAGTTTTGATTCCCAACCGTTAGAAAGAACTGAAAAATATGCTTTCCCATATTTGGAATAAATTGTGAATAATGTGTGCTCACAGTGAGGACATGAAGAAAGTACGAGATTTGTGATTTCTGAAGCATGGTGTGATGTTTTTTTAGCTAGCAGTTTAGCTGCATGCCTATTGCATTCATTTGGAGCTTTCTATTGGACATTTCTTGTTGGACCCTGAAGATGGATTTTATGCAGAAAATTAGTTTGAGGACAAGTTGTATTGTTCCAGAAAGTCACTGAAGTTTGTTAATCACTACTGCACATAATTGACAATCAAGGGGATTGGAGGGAGAAGCAGAAAGAAAAAGAAAATGGAAAAGTAGGGGGAGGAAAAAGTTGTGTGCCTGTCCTAATTCAACTCCAACAGCTCAGCAGATATAGCCCAACCCAAGGTCATTTCAGGCTTCTGTCACATCCCATTTGCGATTCCTATATTGTCCATTTCTTCTTCCCTTCCTCCACTTTATCATGCCTCAGCTGTTCCTCCCCCCAGTAAACTGGTAAACCGGTGTCCCACTCAGCTCTGAAAAATGGATTTTATATACTATTGTTGTTTCAGATGTTTCCCAGTCTTCTGTTCAATTTTGTTAGTTGATCCTTAGGTTCAATCAATCAAAGAAAGAAGTGAACTTATATTTGGGGATGCATGTGGCTAGTCAAACTTTGTTGCCTGATATATGTATAGGCTTACAAAGTACTTATTAGTTTTGTTGAAATCCTTCATTAAATTGTTACAGGTAATAATTTTTTTTTCTTAACTTGTATATACATCTGCATTAACAGGTATCTCTTGCTTCTTCAAGTAAATTTTCAAGTCACTATCCTTTATGCTCACTAGCAGATGAGTGTGCAATGAATTTCGGGTTTGAATCTGCTGAAAGACTGACGGATGATGTTGGCTCTTACTTTGCTCTTGCAACTGTTTTCCCTTCCAGTAAGGTTTGCCAAAAGATTTTATGTATTTCTTGTCTTTGTTTTGTTTTCTGAACCCTTTGTTTCTCTTCCATTGTATTCTGGAACCATTTCTCTGGTAGGGCTATTAAATTTTGTCTTTAACTTATAATCTTTTAAGAAGCTTAAGGCTGTTATCTATTAATGATTTGTTGTACAAGTTGTGGCATGTGAACTAAAGTTGAGTTCTTATGTTCAAATCTTTGATCCACATGTATATTACACTGGGAAATGACTAGTATCAGCTTACATTTTCTACGTGTAGCATATACAATGCTTTGAACTTTGGGAAGCCAAAGGATTTATTTAATACCCAAACTGATAATTGTGGGTCAACAGTCTGGTGAAAGTTTGAACAAAGTAAAGCTTAGAAGTAAGTTAGCTCTTTTATTTGGAAGAGGTGGTTAAAATAAACAAACAAGTTTCGTGATAGCTTTATGTTATAAAATGACATAATTTGACTCTTTTTGTAATCTTCTCTGGTTGCCATTGTTAGATTAGTTTGTGAAAAGTACTTTATTTTGTTTTTGTAGGTTTTCCCCCCTTTCTTGAGTTCATATGTTTAATTAATCATTGGTAGACAAGTGAGAATAAAAAGTATTGCAGAAATTACAAAGTAATGTCAAAAAAAGTAATTTTGTCTTATAAATAACACAGTGATACATACTGAAAGAGATATAAAGTTGGAACACTCTCAAACTTTTTTCATACTCCTATAATGAAGTTAATGAATCTAGTCTTGAACCTTGTATAGGAAAGAATATTGGGTTGTAATAAGTTGTAAAGATATGCTATTGTTACTGTTTTTTTAAAATATTGGGCCAGTCAACATGGGCAGCCTACCTCAAAAGATCTTTTTAATTTATTCATACCCAAAAGACCAAGTTGTTTCATTTCAAAATTGATTTTGCTAATCTCATATTCAACTATATTTCACCGAATTGCCACTACCCCTCGAATTTGTGTATTGGGAGGATTTTTAATTTGAGTTGAAAGTGATAGAACTGATTCCCACTTTTGGGTCACCCTCTCTGTTCAAGTCACTGGTGATGAATCAAGGAATCAGCAACCCATTTATCAACTTTATTCAACCACTGGTTTCTCAAATTCATTTTCATAAGTTGACGCATCTGTTTTGTTTCTGGAATTTATGTTGCATTACGCTAAGTTACTTCCTTTGCTTCACTGTAAGTTGAGTTGAGACTTCTCTATCTGCAGCTTGTGAAGGATGCAGTGCGCTTGTCTTCAAACCTTCTGCTTACGATGGGTTGTCCTGCTTCAGGCCGCACTGTCTATGTTAATCCTGTTCAATCTCAACCAGTCATGGGTTTCAGTGAATGCAAACACCATACAGTGCTAATGAGTGCTACCTCTCGTTATGTAACTGCAAGTATGTAGGTTTGTCTCTTGTATCTTCAAAGAGTAAATTCACCCTCAGTGGTATGTCCTCCAACATCAGCCTTTTGGCAGAAGCAACACAGATTCGAGATGGAACTACTGGGATTTCATCACCAAAGACACCACTTAAACCTCAGTCCAAACTTAAGTCTCCTAGTAGTGGACAATTAATAACACAAGATTTTGAAAACTCAAGACCGATTTTGTCCCACCTGCAAGAAACATCAGATGATATACTGGATGTAAAGGATATTTTACAGGACGATAACGTGAGGAAGCTTTACAGACCTGCTGTACTTCCTGGTTGTTTTCTCGTATTCTGCTCCATGGAAATTTTGTTGCCATCCCTATACTTTCAAGACTTTGTATTTTCCTTGTAGGTGCTAGTAGTTTATCTGCAGAAAGTAATATTCATAGTCCGACTGAGAAAACCAACAGCGACATGATTTCACAAAAGGTGGACCAATTGAACTTTATGAAAGATGCATATTTGGTTCATCATGGTACAAATGTCAAAATTAATTTAACTTGGAGATCTGTGTCAGAAACTTCACTTAAAGGAACTTCACTGTCATTTGAACCTATACATGGGAGTTTGACAGCCAATGTGTTAGTTGATATGCCAAAGTTGGGAGGCCTTGCAGAGGAGTTTGCAGTTCTAAAAGAAATTATCATTTTGTCAGCAGTTAGGTGTGATTTAGCCAGGTATATTCTGTAACATATATATGGATGCTTCTTTGTTCTTGAAATCTTTTGATCAAGTCAGTTACACATTGTGACCAGAAAATTTGATGATTTATCTTTTATTCCGTGGTAAGTTTTAGAAGACAAGGGCAAAGAATGTGTCTTAGTGGACTCTTAGAATTTGGCTTGTCAGTTATGTGGTACTTGCAGTGGCTAGCTTGCTTTTAAGATAATTGGTGGATAACTGCTAAAAGCATAAGCTTGTTTGAGGTTACAGTGTTGTGCTATACTTTATAGATGAAAAAGTTCTAAGGTATTGGGGAAAGAAATCAATAATCCTGTTTTTGGGAAACATTTTTTAGATGTTTTACAAGTCTTATGTGATCACTTCCTCTTTTTACTTCCTTGCTTATCTTATAGATACATTGTAGGTTGTTCATTTTGTGTATCTCTTGACTGCTGCTTCTTATGTCTTCTTCTGCCAAATGGGATTTGCGAATTTACCTTTGGCCTTTCAAGTATGCCCATTTTCCTGCCATTTTTGTCTTCAGCTATCAAAATCACATTTTGGAGTGATGCATATCAAAATCACTTTCTTTCACAATGTTTTTTAGTACCAAAGAGAGAATGACACATAATGAGGAAAATCTTGGCCTGGTGACAGTGTTTGGAAGTAAATCTCTATAATTTCTAATGATAGCTGAATTGGGTTTCCTTAAAATCAACCTGTCAGTAATCTTCTTATTTTCCCATCCCATGTCCGGTTTTATTGTCTGTAGGTTACTGGCTGCTATCTCAAGCATCAAAAATCCTTGTGGAAACACATTCTTCAGAGAAAAGTATTTATGCCCCAAGTCTCTTGAACAGAAACTAAAATTCTTCTTCATATATTTTCATATACTGAATGCACTAGTATATACAAAGTCATTGTCCTATTTTAGGAAATAAACTAATTCCTACAACTCAGTCATTGACTAAGAAAGGATTACAATCAGCCTAAATTAAGGAAAGATTACAATCAGCCTAAATTAGTAAATTAGAATCCTAGCTATCAATTTGCTATCTACAGCTATATCAAATCTTCTAAGAAGGTCAAAAAATCTGATTCTTCAACACTCCCCCTCAAGCTGGAGAATAAATGTTTTCCATTCCCAACTTGCTAGTAATGTTCCGGAAAGTTAAGCTGTCTAGTCCTTTTGTGAACATGTCTGCCATTTGACCATTTGTAGGAAAATAAGGAGTACTGATTAGTCCACTTCCAATCTTTTCCTTGATGAAGTGTCAGTCTATCTCAACATGTTTTGTTCTATTATGCTGAACTGGATTATGTGCGATGCTTATAGCAGACTTGTTGTCACAATACAACTTCATAGGTCCATGCCAATTAGCTTGCAAGTTGTCTAAAATCTTTTTATCCAAAAGAGTTCACAAATTCCTTGAGCCATTGCATGGAACTCAGATTCTGCACTTGATCTGGATACTACTGCTTGTTTTTTGCTTCTCCAAGTCACCATGTTTCCTCCAATCAAAGTACAGTAACCAGTAGTTGAGTGTCAATCTGTGAGTGAGCCAGCATAATTTGCATCTGTGTAGGCTTTTACAGTTAATTCTGCTCCTCTTCTAAACATGATTCCTTTTCTGGAAGTAGCTTTCAGGTATCAAATTACTCTATATGCAGCCTGTAAATGAAATTTTTTAGGGTCATGCATGAATTGATTATCACACTCACAGTATATGCAATATCTGGATGTGTGAGATACCTTCCTTTATCAACAAATTCATCATCTCTTGCGTCACTCAACCAATGATTTTTTTTGATTGGTGTATCAATGGGCTTACATCCCATCATTCCTGTCTCTCGTAGAAGATCTCAAATATACTTTTGTTGGGAAATAAATATGCCTTCTTTAGACCGAGCTACTTCAATCCCCAGAAAATATTTGAGTTTCCCAAGCTCTTTAATTTCAAATTCTTTCGCAAGTCTAGCCTTAAGCTTTGGAATTTCCTCATCATCATCACCCGTCACAATGATATTATCAACGTATACAATGAGGACTGTAAGTTTCCCTACTGCCGAGTGTCTAAGAAAGAGAGTATGATCCCCTTGGCTTTGCTTGTAGCCAATACCAAGCATCACTTCCACAAAACCTGGTGGATGCTCCATATATTTTTCAAAACCTGCACACTTGGTTATTATCTTGACCTGCACACTTGGTTATGATCTTGACCTGCACGCTTTAATGATCTTGACCTGCACACTTGGTTATCTTTGAAATATTTCTCAAAACCTGGTGGAGGCTCCATATACACCTCTTCCTCAAGATCATTGTGTAAAAAGGCATTTTTAACATCAAATTGCTGCAAAGTGCAAACGCCAATTGAAATTAGCAGCTAAAGATAAAAGAATGCGAACTGTGTTCATTTTAGCAACTGGAGCAAAAGTTTCTTGATAGTCTACCCCATGTGTTTGAGTGTACCCTTTGGCTACTAACCTAGCCTTGTACCTCTCCAAGGACCCATCTACTTTAAACTTAATTGCATACACCTACTTACAGCCTACTAGTTTCTTGTCTTTTGTATGATCAACAATTCCCATGTACTATTTTTATTGAGTGCATTCATTTCCTCATCCATAGCAAGTTTCCAATTCTCATCTCTAAGTGCCTCATTGAAGTTTTGGGGAATAGGAATTGTATCTAAATTAGTGAGAAAACAGCAGTGTTTATGTGAGATTTTATTCAAAGAAACAAAATGAGAAATAAGATGCTGAGTGCAATTTCTAACTCCTTTCCTAACAGCTATAGGAACATTTAAATCATCAATCACTGGAGAGGGTAATTGTAACTGTGTACCTAGTTCCGGAGTCAATTCTTGAACTTGCAATAGGATAGGTTTTTTAGCTGCTGGCTGTATATTTTGGGTTGATTTTGATGTGTCAAGAGGCTGGTCTTGTGGCTGATCAACATGATGTTCTTGTGGTTGCTCAAGAGAATGATCTTGTGGCTGATCAAGAGGTGGTGAAGTTGGTGAGACTGAATTTTTAGGCTGAACAGTTTCAGGTTGAGCATTGACCTGTAAATCAGGGAAATATAGCTCATGTTCTTCATTTCCACTCACACTCTCCCCTTGGAGATGAGACCCTGAATCGAAAGGGTGTTTTTCAACAAAAGTAACATCCATTGAAATAAAAAATTTACGAAAAGCAGGATTATAGCTCTTATAACCCTTTTTAGTGGAAGAGTAACCAACGAAGATGCATTTTAATGCTCTTGGATCGAGTTTTCCTCAGTTAGTGTCATGAATATGAACAAAAACTACACAACCAAAAACTTTTGGGGGTAATTTGGAGTTTATTTGTGAATTGGGGTAATACTCATAAAAAGATTTATTGGACTCTTGAAACCGAGGACTTTAGAGGGCATTCTATTTATCAAGTGGGCTGCAATAAGAACAGATTCCCCAATAGGATTTGGGAACATTATTTTGAAATAACAATGTTCGTGTAACTTCTATGAGATGTCTGTTTTTCCTCTCGACTACCCCGTTCTCTTGCGGTGGGTTAACACAAGAAGAATAATGGACAATTCCTTTTTTTTGAAGAAAGGCTGAAAGATTTTGGTTGAAGTAATCTCTTGCATTATCACTTCGCAGGTTTTTTTATTCTCACCCAAATTGGTTTTTGATCATTTGGAAAAGTCTTGGAAAATTTCCACAACTTCAGATTTGTTTTTCATTAAATAGACCCAGGTTACCCTTGTACAATCATCTATAAATGTAACAAACCACCTTGCCCCCGTAATGTTTAAAATTCTAGAAGGACCCCATATATCGGAGTGAATTAATGAATAGGGAGCCATGCTTCTAATATTACTCAATGGATATGAAACACGCTTGTGTTTAGCAAGTTCACACACATCACAATGCAAACTCATTTCAACACTTTTGAATAACAATGGGAACATAGTTTTGAGCAAACTAAATGGCAGATGACCAGGACGATAATGGTGGAGCCAAAGGTCCTCTTTATTGGTAGAATAGCTAGATAGATAAGATTTTGAAAGGGAGCAGTTTTTGTTTTCCCTAGCATCAAGGATATAGAGCCCATTCCTTTCCTTGGCAAGCCCAATTATCTTCCCCGAGACCAGATCCTGCACAACACAGCGTGTGGGATAGAAATCACTCTACAATTCAGATCACATGCAATTTATTTTATGGACAAAAGATTGGCAGCTAATTTAGGGATATGTAGAACATCTTTTAACATAATTGTGGAAGTAAAAGGAATAGTTCCCTGACCTGCAACAGTAGTAAAAGTTCCATACGCAATTTTGATTTTTTTATTGCTAGGACAAGGTTTATATGAGGTAAAAGGCTGATGCGAAAAAACCATATGGTCGGTAGCACCTGAATCTATGATCCAAGTGCTATTTTGGATAGGAAAAGAGGCACTAAGAGCATAAGAATTAGAGAACTTACCTGATTGAGTCAAAGAACAAGAGCTTCCAGGTTTCTCAACTGATTGCAGCATGGATTTCAGCTTTTCTATCTCTCCCCAATCCATCTTGATTTGGTTGTTCACTAGAAACATCCTCAGCATTTGTCATGTGGGCTTGTCCTCGAGACTGTCCACCATGATTACCTCCTGTCCTCCAACATTGGGAGGCTTTCCATGGAGTTTCCAGCAAGTATCCTTGGTGTGACATGCCTTCTTGCAGAAAGTGCACCAGATACCTTCTCGATTGGATTGCTTTTCCTTTTATTGGCCGCGGCATTATATCCATCCTTTGTGAAATTCATGGCTGATCCATCATTTATTGGATTGTCAAGCATCACTCCTTGGTGACTCTCCTCAGCCCGTATTATAGAAAAAACACCCTCAAGAAATGGGAGCACTTCTTTCCCGAGAACTTGAACTTGAACTTGATCAAAATCCAGATTTAGTCCTGCAAGAAATTCAAAGATTCTCTCTCTTTCCACAAACTTTTGCAACATTGCAGCATCTTCTCCACACTTCATTTTAAAGTTTTGATAATAATCCAACTGAAGCCACAAGCCTTTCACAGGACTATAGTACTCAGTGATAGAAAGGTTACCTTGCTTTGTGGTGTTGATTTTGGTTCGTATCTGATTAATCAACGCAGCATCTTGCATTTTGAATGGGTTTGACGAACAGTTTCCAAAATTTCTCTTGCAGTCGTTAGAAACATGCAGGTCCAGCTCACTTCAGGTGTCATAGAGTTCCACAACCATGACATGATCATGGAATCTTCTTCATCCCTTTTTTCAAACATGGCATCTTCAGCACCAGGTCCAGTTTCCATAAGATGACTCAATTTACCCTTTCCTTTGAGAAAAGTTTTAACAAATTGAGGCCATTGAAGATAATTTCGGCCATTGAGCCCGTAAGAAGATTGAATGTTCTGCAGTTCCCCTTTTGACTGAACTAATGTCTCAGCCTCATTGTTGGTACTAATAACAATAGTTTGACTCTAAGATGAATCCGACATTATGAGACAACCAAAAAGAATTAAATGAAGAAGAATTAAAAGGTTCGGTAACTAGTACCCAAGATTTAGAGACAGGTTTTAGGTATTGAAAGGGCCATAGAGAGGCTCTGATACCATGAACAGAAACTAAAATTCTTCTTCATATATTTTCATATACTGAATACACTAACATATACAAAGTCGTTGTCCTATTTTTGGAAATAAACTAATTTCTACAACTCAGTCATTGACTAAGAAAGGATTACAATCAGCCTAAATTAAGGAAAGATTACAATCAGCCTAAATTAGTAAATTAGAATCCTAGCTATCAATTTGCTATCTACAGCTATGTCAAACCTTCTAAAAGGTCAAAAATCTGATTCTTCAGCATCTCTCAATTGAGATAAAGAGTATGAACAATGAACAACATTTTATTTTTTTGGCTAATGGAATAGCAAATTCATATTTGATGTTATAAAGTAAAAGTTAAAATTTCATGAAAGATTTCTTTCTAGGCTTAAGAGCACTTGAATATTTTTGTTATAATCTGTGTGAAACTTCTATTTGGTCTCTAATTCTCTTTCTCCGTTTCTCTATTTGGTGAGCAAGAATTAAAATTTGGACACTATGTATGAGTTTAACTATACTAGTGTATATAAACTAATGAGTGCTTGCCCCACCCCAGGAAATTTTTATGGAGCCCAAGAATGCCAGCTCTTCTTGTGCAGATTCACTTTATACCCAAGGATACTGGTTCTGAGAAAATAGTAAATTTTCATTCTTGAGAGATTTAGAAGTGGAGATTAATAAATTAAAGCATTTTACTCTCTGAAATAAGCTAGGCTGTAAGGCATTGACAATAAGATGTGAGTTTATGATTGTCCTTCAACATCTACTGATTATAATTCAAAATGTTTAGGATGGGCCTGCGACCTACAAAAGGTATACTTCTTCATGGTCCACCTGGAACTGGAAAGACTTCCCTGGTTAGGTTGTGTGCTCATGATGCTGGAGTGAATCTATTTCCTGTGAATGGACCTGAAATCATAAGTCAGTATTATGGAGAGAGTGAAAGAGCACTGCATGAGGTCTTTGATGCTGCTAGCAAAGCATTGCCTGCTGTGGTTAGATTTCTTCTTTCACATCCTGTATATTGTTGCTTTCATTTTTGTCCTTAAGTAATGTTTAAAGTCTGGTTAATTGACACTGGTATCTTTGGTGCATGCATTCAATTTCTTGATTTTGCAAGTGTTTAATACTCTTTTACTTAAGGACATTTTTCTAGTTGTTTTCTTGTTTCTTTATATTGAATTTTTTAGGCCAATCTCCATCCTTCTTATTCATTTTTGTGTTGAAGATTATGTCTTCAGTAAATAGGTATACAATAGTTAACTGGTCATTACTCTTTTTTATACTGCCTAAATTTAATATTTTTCTTAAGATGGTGCTTCAAGAAATATTTCACAGTTGTAGGAAAGATGCAATACAATTTTGGCAAGTATATACTATGTGAACCAGCATGCTGAAGTGACTATTTTGATATCTGATAGTTTGACCAAATTATCCATTTAAGAGAGTCTAAGCTTTTGATATTCTCTTTATTTTCTGGGTTTTTTCCTTACTGTTTAGTGCACTTCTCCTCAATAAGTGAAATCCATGTGTCAAAGGGCGCCGTAGTACTGTGTGAATTGCATATTTTACACTTTTAATGCATGAGATGATCGTTAATCTCGCCAATTTCCCATTGATTGCTTAACTCACCTAGGCAATTTTATCCAGCTGATGATGTTTGGAGTTCAGGACAGTTAATGGAGAGAATAAATAATCAATTCTGCTTCAAGAAGTTTCTGATCTTTTCAGCAACTGGAAGTACTTGGTTTGGTTTTAATTATATATGATAGGATATCTCATTAATGTTTAACAGTTGCCTTAATTTTTCGACAGTGTCATTGTCCAAGATCTTAAATTTTATAAATTATTTGGTGCCTCAGTTTAACATAGGAAGATAAATGTTTAGTAATAGTTTTTAGAATCAAATTTACCTAAAATCCATTTATTTGTCAAGTCTTTCTGGATAAGGATATTGAGGAGCCTAAAGGAGCTATTTTAATTTTCAATTTAAATTAGTGTGAAGAAATAACCTTTTGAACTTGTCATGAGAAGAAGCTTTCTGAACTTGTCATAAGAAATATGGCAAGAGAGGTTACTTCTTGCTGATTGACCTGGATACAATGCACACGCAAGAGGGTACTTAACTTGTCCTTTTCATGGTGCTAAATCGCATAGGTCTACTATAAAATAATGTGTACTTTTATTAGTTGATACTGATGAAGCCTTTGCAGATTCTGCTTCATGCAACTTTACCATTTCATTATATTCCTGAGGAAATCCTTCTAGAAATGGTAGCATCTTCTTTCATCCTTCAATTATCTTTCTTTTCCTCCTAATCTCTATGTAGAGCCCTCTGAAGGAACTCAGTTACTTGTGCAGCTAAACACTGCTACAAAATTACTTCAGGGGAAACGGGGACTGGCTTTTAACTCCTTATTCCTTTACTTTCCATTGCAGCAATATTTTCATCCGGCTTTGTTGTGATGTTAGGCTTTGTTTTCTTTCTCAGTGCTGTTTTGTTTTCATGTATCATGAA
Organism: Gynochthodes officinalis; assembly: GCA_020080225.1. Taxonomy (NCBI): domain Eukaryota; kingdom Viridiplantae; phylum Streptophyta; class Magnoliopsida; order Gentianales; family Rubiaceae; genus Gynochthodes; species Gynochthodes officinalis. The sequence goes on along the minus strand of CM034615.1, from coordinate 33,706,694 downwards.
AATTTTATAGAGGATTTTGAAATTAACACATGGAGACTTTCTTATCTATTAAATGGACCGGAAAATGTGCACCTGGTTGACCAAAGTTGCACTAACTTTGATTGTTTTTAATATTTCTTTTCTGAATTGAGACTTGAGCTAACCTGAGGCTACCTGTTTTCCATAGGCTCTGGCTGAACTTAATTCTGTCTCAAAAGTGAATGTAGTCTAGCTGGTTAGCGTAAACCTTGTCTGATATAGATTGGAATATCTATTGATCTGCAACATTTATCTCTAATTTACATCATCAAAAGTGTGGATAATTTACTTTAAGAATTTTGTCTGTTACCTTTTATTCATCACTTTCCTTGTTACTCCCTTGTGAAGTTGTGACTTAGGCATAATTATGAATTTATGTTAAACATTTTGCCATCTACTCATTCAGAAGATTGCAACATCTGCAATTGTAGGTTTTCATTGATGAGTTGGATGCCATTGCACCTGCACGTAAGGATGGTGGGGAAGAGCTATCTCAAAGAGTGGTAGCGACATTGTTAAATTTGATGGATGGGATTAGCAGAACTGATGGGCTTGTTGTGATAGCTGCAACTAATCGGCCTGACAGTGTTGAGCCTGCACTTAGGCGGCCTGGAAGACTTGACAGGGAAATGGAAATAGGTAAACTAAAACTTCATTGTTCTGATTCTTGTTTCATCATGGCCTTTTGGGCCATTTAATGCTTCTCTGAGTTCTTGGGATTCGTGTCTGTTTCCTGTCCAGCAATTCTGCAGAAAATTTAAGTCTTGTAGCACTATGATTTGATATTCTACCTGGAGAATGAAGGAATACTCAACTTTTATTTTTATATCATATGACCAGTGCCCGTCACCAGTAATTTCTTTGTTATATTTGTATATCTTGAAGTCCTACAGCACATAACTGAACTTCACCACTGTGAAAAACAGCTGTACAGATGATGTTTTGATTAAGAAACGGTTTTACTTGAGGTGAAGCATGCTAAATCTGTTCTCTTAAATACTCAGTTCTGTTATTGTGTCTGGATAGATGAAGAATGGGACTTTGATTTACTTTGCGATTGAGTGCTTTGTCTTAGTAATTTGGTTGTTAACTTATTTGGTTCTGTTTTGATACGATTAACTTTTGTTTTGTTGTTTGTTCATATAATTTTGGTGGCTGAACCAATACATTCCTCGAAGTAATTTTGGTTCTGTTTTCTCATTGATAGCTCTTTTTGTGTATTATGCAGTATATTGCTCATCTTTTATTCATTGAGCGAATGTTTATCGCATTTTTAGTTACATCATTACAATATCAGAACTTTTATTCCTGTGATTTGTTCTTTGCTTCACAGTGAGCTTTGCATATTCACTCTAGCCCCAGGGGGGCACTTTATATGATCTTGGGGCTTGCTTATTTTTAATCATATAAAGGTTTTGTTTATAGCTTATTTGGTTGTAGCCATATATAGATTCAAGTTCGGAACCTTGCGGTGCTTTGCACTATGACCTTGCTACTATCTTTGTCTTTCTTCTGAGGCCATAAGTGGCAGACTTCTATTATTACTATCATATACTGTGTCAGAGAATGGTGGATGATACTCAATGCTACCAATATTATGAAGCCAGTAAATATTTTTCATTTCTTGTTTGTCTATTCTGAATATTTGTTCCCCTAGAATAGGTGCCATTTTCTTAGATGAAAAGGAGTAACCATGGCCAACTACTTGTGAGGTATTCTGTCTTTTTTCCACACAGAATCTTCTGTAGCATTTCACAGTATAATAGCAGGTTTCACAATTGGCAGGAGACTGCCTTTAAGTTATCTTTTCTCTTTTTCTCTCTCTCTCTCTCTCTCTTTTTTTGGGGGTGGGGTGGGTGTTGGGTTTTGGGGTTGATTTTTGGGGTAACTTTTTGTAGTAAGGTGACACAGGCCTCTGCATTTTGCATATGACCTAAATATAAATATTTGTAGGTGTTCCATTTCCCAAACAGCGTCTTGATATTCTGCACGTGCTTCTCAGTGACATAGAGAACTCTCTGTTGGAATTGGATGTTCAGAATCTTGCCACAGCTACCCATGGATTTGTCGGTGCTGATCTTGCTACCCTCTGCAATGAAGCAGCTTTGGTTTGTCTTAGACGATTTGTTGACTCAAGGGTCAGTTGTGGTGGTTCAAATTTTGATTTATCAAATGACTTACAAGATAATAGGAGCACTGGTGTCACGAACATCTATTGTGACCAGTCAGAGAATGATTTGAAAGATTTGTCTTCATCTCTTTCAAATATGCATATTTCATCAAAAAATGCAGAGGGTAATGAGCTGGATGGAAGCTGCCTGACAGGGGATCCTATTTTGAGAGTAACTTTTGAGGATTTTGAAAAGGCTAGGTTGAAAGTTAGGCCTAGTGCCATGAGAGAGGTATGTTTATTAATGTTCAGTTGTAGTAATCTTAGCTAGGTAATATCTATAGGCTATGTTAACCGGATTTGGGTACACAATATCAGATAAGATACATTTTCAGGTGTCGGATTTCTTAATTTCTAAAATTTAGGATACAGGAGTATGGATCTGAACATGGATATGGGTACATGGGTACGGCAAATGTGTCATTTAATAGGAGCATTGATAATGTTATACTTAATTTTTGTTATTTTACAAAATTTCTGTTAATGCAAAAAGTGTCACCTTTAATTTTTAAAGCCTTCCCTCACATTTGAAATTTACATCTATTCCATTTCAAATGTATGCCTTTATCTATTTAAAACTCAATCTTTTATCAATTCTATCCACTTTTCCTATTGATGATTTACTTACTTTCCAGAATCCTTTGTCTTCTAAACCTCTAATCCTCAAAATCTTCCCATTCTTTGTCTAACACGTCTGATTCATTGATATTAGTTCTTTTCCATCTCTTTCTCTGGTAGTGAACCCACCCAAATAATTTTGACTGTATCAGGTATGTATCCCACACCCACACCCTTGTCATATTGTGTCGACACGGGTGTGTTGAGGTGAATGAAGAGTCCAGGTAACATGGTCTATACGTGTGCTCTGGACAGAATTCCGTCTCTTTTGTTCTTAGTAGCAACTCCTATGGACATTAATAGTGCACAAGCAGGTCTGAACTTGCCATTATGTACCTTGGTTTCGTACTATAAATGTCATGAGGCCCAACGTTATGCTAATCATATTGTGATCTGCTGTTTCTTTAATTGGTTAGGACCATTTGCTTAATCTCCTTCTTCATTCTAGTATTTCAACACATGGCCCTGACAAATGCTCCAGCTGTATTGGAACTTTTATTTGGCCTGGAAATCTTTGCAATTTTTCACCTTTGTTTGTTTGGGTTCATTTTTGGACTAGCATCGTTAACTTCATTTAACCTTTCAATTTCAGAAAATCACTTTCATATTGGCCTTGTATTCCTTTATGCAATCTACAATAACAATTTCAGTGCTGAAGTTATCATTCTTCTATTGTAGTGTGTCAATCAATATGCCTTATGGTTATTTACCATTTTATTGACTGATCCTCTTATGATCAGGTAATACTTGAGATACCGAAGGTTAGCTGGGAAGATGTTGGTGGCCAGAGGGAGGTTAAGATGCAGCTGATGGAGGCTGTGGAATGGCCTCAAAAGCATCATGATGCTTTCACACGCATTGGAACTCGGCCTCCTACTGGAGTTTTAATGTTTGGTCCTCCAGGATGCAGCAAAACACTCCTGGCTCGTGCAGTAGCTTCTGAAGCTGGATTAAATTTTCTTGCAGTGAAAGGCCCAGAACTTTTCAGCAAATGGGTTGGTGAATCAGAAAAGGCTGTAAGGTCTCTATTTGCGAAGGCAAGGGCAAATGCCCCTTCAGTCATCTTTTTTGATGAAATAGATGGTCTGGCCATAATCCGTGGGAAAGAGAGTGATGGTGTGTCTGTTTCTGACCGTGTTATGAGTCAACTTCTTGTGGAATTGGATGGTATTTTAGAAATCTCAACGTGAAAGCTATTCTTCCTTCATAGTGGATTATTTGACAGAATGTGCTGCTACTTGTGAATTGTTGGTGCATCAATGGTTTTTTCTTTTTTGTGATTGAATTGTAACCTTTAGATGCCTGACTGACAAAAGCTAATGCCTGGTAGTGTGAGGAATTTTTGCCATGGACATGATAGTCATCGCTAACTATTATCTGCTTGCATTGTTTTTGTTAACTAGGTTTACATGAAAGACTTAATGTTGCAGTCATTGCTGCGACCAATCGACCAGATAAAATTGACCCTGCTCTTCTGAGACCAGGTGCTACTCTGTTTTCTGGTCTAGAGTTATAGTGCTTATGTATTCTTCATCTAGTAACTCAGCAGGAAAATTGAATTTTCTTGGTATTTTGAAGGACGCTTTGATCGTCTATTATATGTGGGGCCTCCGGACAAAACAGATCGTGAGGAAATATTCCATGTACATCTGCATAAAATGCCTTGCAGTTCTGATGTGTCCATTGAAGAGCTTGCCATTCTTGCAGATGGATATACTGGGGCTGATATATCCCTCATCTGCCGTGGAAGCAGCTATTGCTGCTATTGAGGTAGTATTTCACTGAAGTGGGAAAGCTGATCTATTTACATTCTGTGAAACATCTTTAATCTGATGGAAAATAATACATGATTTCACTTGACTTTGTTTTCCTCTGATGTTATTCTTTTCTGAACTCAGGAGAATATTAATGTTTCGAGGTAACCATGAAGCACTTAAGAGCTGGAATAGCACGAGTACAGCCATCTGAAATTCAATCTTATGAGGAGCTTTCATTTAAGTTTCAGAGGCTTGTGCACATGAATGTGGAAGATGTTTAGGAATCTAAATTGTCATCAATTCAGCTACATTAAATCCTTTGTGGTAGTTATCAGCCCTTTTGCTTGCAAATTTTTTAATCATTGTTATCCTTTCTAATGGGTGATGCAATTATATGGATAAGTTGGTGTTGGTTTTTGGAAATTTAATTCCTGATTGGTGCCTGCCTCCTAGAAAGGTCCAGTTGGAATGAATTCTTTAACATTTTAATTACTTCAGTTTTCGTATAAATTTTTTAAAAAATAAGAGGATGGATTTTTCCTCATCTAACAAGCAACTTAAAGAATCTCAACTCTGCCAATCATGTCTCTGTATTTAAATATTAGGTGGAGAAGATTGAGGCTGTTGCTGATTCCCTTGAGAAACAAAATAACTTTGCTGTTCTCGTGCCGCCTTTTGATATTTTAAGTTCACTTAACAGAAAAAATATACAACATTTGTAGGTGAAGATTTAGTTTTCTGGACTAGTAAGCTTTCAAATATAGTATGAAAGACGGTCTAATATGTTGTTGGTGTTGTGAACATGATTTGTGAGATGACCAACAATGCTTATATTATTTTAGTTTCGGTGAGTCCAATGTGTTTCTGCAAATGTTTATTGCTTAAATATATGTGAAAATTAAAAAAAGGTTTCCAATTTTACTTATGTAAAGATTGTGCTGTGAGTTAAAATTAATCAAATTCTTTTAATTTGGACTTGCATGTGACTTCTCTAGTTTGCTTGTTGAAGTAGTGACCTTACATGGTGGAAGCATCTAGGTGTTGGCTGTTATTCTCAACCTGATAATTTTGGGAGTTTACAAGCAGTTTGTGCCGCATTCAGACTATTTTTTGCTTCAAACTGTATCCAGCAATTGATAACGTATCTGTTAGTTGGGTTAATTGGACGTCAACTGCTCAGATACTCCAATATTATGGTGTCAGAGTTTTGCCTTAAGCTTGAGTTTTGGCGAGTCTAGATATCAGTCAATCAGGTTTTTGAACGTTCAACTTGAGGAAACTGCCGGAGGATACACATTGTTCAGAGCTTGCAGATCCACGTGTAAGTCAAACTTTGCTTAGTTATAGTTGCTAGAATTTTTTCACACAAAGGTAGCAAGGCTGACATATTTTGTTAAGCAAGAAGCCTTATACTACTTAAAGAAAAAGCTTTGCTGTCCTAACCTGAGGAAGAAATTATTCACAAAACTGATTCCTAGTCACTAGTTGGCATGAATGTTGTTAATGATTTACATTGTTGTATGGTGTAGAAACTGACGCAACGTACTTCATTAAATTACTGAACTTTCTTTCACTCCTACATATGTTTTTTATTTGTCACCTAGAACACGTTAAATATGTGTGGGTTGTGGATTTTGGGTTACCAATTTATCAGACTATCTGGAAACCTAAAGTCATTAGACGCATAGGTTTCCTCTGTCAAGAGTAAAGGCTAATTTTCTATGAAGCACAGAGATGATGAATTTTTTGTCAAGAAGTATTGCAACATGCATAGTGAACTTCATCTAATTGAAGTTGATAGCACTGAATGTCTTTTCTTGGTTATATATCTACAGGAACTGAAATGTTTTAATTCAAGTTTCTTCAACCTTTTCTTATATTTGAGTTGTTGACATGGAGAAGGATCTTCAGAATTTATGATTTGTTTCTTCTTGTTTTTTTGAAATAAAAAATAATCCTCTTCCTTTCTTTGTTCCCAATGATTTTTCGTTTCTGAGGTGGTGGTTTGCAAGACCAAGTTGTAGAGTGGAAGTTTGCAATATTGGTCATAATCTCTAAACAGCCCTCGAAGTGCATTCTTTACTGCAATTTAGTTGTGATCTTGTATAGTATCTCGGTTTGGTTTACTAAAGTTTCTTGCTCTAAATGTTAAGCAAATTCATTCTTTCATTGATTGGTACATCATTTCATGATGATAAACATTCATCTGTCACAGTTCTTCTTGCAATCCTTGTGTTGATTCTTGGCTGCAATATGAAGAAATGCTGCACCTTGAGGGATCATCCTTTTCGGCTTGAACCAATCCTTTGCCAAAGTCATCAGCTGCAGTAAGAAAATGAAGGGTATAACAAAGGTCTTCACTTTTCTACTGCACAAGATGTTTCCTCATACATGAGCATTACAATTGTTGGAGTTGATTACACACGGCAAGGCTTACTTGAGTCTTCCAGATTGTGGATTGATTCGTTTTTCAAGTCAGAAAATCCTCAGCATTTTATTCCAGATTGATCTTGATGGACTGGAGCTAGAAGATGCAGAATCACTGATATGAAAAAACTTCCACCGCCATGTTTGATATTTTGTTCTGTTCTTTTATGTTTGAGGCTAACTATCCTAAAATGTTGCCTTCTGTATTCAGCTTGGCTGGTTGGGACATCTGCCTGATTATTACCATGAGCTTTCGAATTCTCAAGTCCTTCCCCTCCCCCTATCACCTCAGATCTTGGAGTCTCCTTCAATGATTTAGCTCCTCTCTTGTTCATTAAATTTCACCCGCCTTTATCATTGAATGTAGTATGTACACTGATGTTATCCTGACATAGCCCAATCAATTTTAGTTCAAATGAGTTAGTCAAACGATCATTGAGTTGAGTGATATCGCTTCAAGATTTTTGGATTTATAATGGATCGATTTGAGAAAGTTAAAATGTGTATGTGGATTGCATACGTTTAAGCGTATTTATTATAATTGTTTATCTTTACTTTTTAATTTGTAATATATGTTCTTATTATTAATAAGGACGCTACAAAAATTATTTTAAAAGTAAAATTTTTTTTAAACTAAACTCTTTTATTAAAATAATGAAATAGTTTATTATATAAATGTTACATTAAGGATTTAATAAAAAATTTTACTAAAAATATTATTATTTTGCAAATATGTTTCTATTTCAAAAGTTATAAGATTCGTTTAGATTGGTTTGGATCTGAACATCTGTCCTTTAATGGGATGGTTGATGCGGGGGAGTGGTAATCTCAATTCACAAGCAACAGTAAGGAATCTAGAAATCAAAGTCAAATCCTAAATATCCCAATACGATTGTTTCATCATTGCAACCAAACACCCCACCCCAACAAAAACAAAAAACCACATCGAGCAACCAAAAATATTCTCTTCATCACAGGATACACCATCCATCCACTCATTAAATTAATTAGTTTATCTTTTTGACAAAACCCACAACCAAACAATCCTCCTTTTCCTCCAAAAAAAAAAAAAAAAACACACACACGCACACAAAAACTCATTTGATTCCCACTTCAACAACAAACTACTAAAGAAACACTTCCCACAAAAGTGACCTAACTTGTGTATTTATCTCTATCACACTAATCACTATGTCCTTTAATTTTCATTTTCTTTAATCCCTATCACGGCCTCCACACTGTAATGGCGCGTGTTGCTCACGCTCCACGGCAAATGCAATTGCAAGGAAGCAATCTCTGTTGTCCTTTTTTAAGATCCAATATCTTTTGGGTTGAGGAGACCTTGACTTCCTTAATTTCCACAAATGAACTGCCACGCGGCCACCTGATGGATTGCCACAGCCCAATAACATGGCGCGTGGCGTGCACCTTCTTTAACATTAGTTGCCAAATATCATTTACCACTTCCAATCTATATCCTATTATTTGTGTCCACATGAGGACACAGATCATAGATGCAAGTTACAAATGAATAACTGTAAAAATTATCACAAAAACAAAATCTTTTCCAAGTATTTCCTCAAGGCATAAAATGATCCGATCAAAGAGATTAATTAAAAGACCCCCAAATCCCGGAAAATAAAAACAAACAAAACAATCAATCTCTTCCAAACTCGTAAAAATCCATTGCGAAAAGCATCAGCAACAGTAGCCATAATAAAAGCTGAAAAGAAGAAAACAAGATCCACCTCGAACACCCCTCCCACCCCATCAACCACCCCCCTCAAAGGCTCAAACTCAAACAAAATCTTTCACTCTATTCCTTTCCTTCCCTTCCCTTCCCTTCCCTTCTCCCTCATTTCATGCCTCTCTCCAAGACTCAATCTTTTTCTCTTTGAGGGAGAGGTACAAGAAAAAGACTAAATCTTTTCCAGGAAAAAACTCTCATCTTTTTCCATTTATATCACTCCATTTCTACACTCCTTTTTTAGCCCATCTTGATACTATTGCTATTATCAATTTCCCACAATCGAATTTTTGTTTTTGAGTGTTCCCATAACAAAAATTCTCCCAATCCACAAAAATTTTTTCTAAACCGGATAAATTAACCATCCCAAAATCATTTCTTGGGGAGAAGAAAAAAAATGAGGGATGATGACTCAAATTGGTTTGCTAAATGGGAAGACGAACTCCCTTCCCCTGAAGAGCTTATGCCTTTATCCCAAACCCTAATAACACCTGATCTAGCCGTAGCTTTTGATATTAGAACTCCCAACGGCCCACATCAGCATCACCACCAGCAGAATAATCAGCCACCGGCGCCCCCTGCTCCTCCTTCTCAAGCTCAAAATACTCCCTCTTCCCAACCCAACTCGTCCGCGGAGTTTGACTCCTCCGAGTTGGGTGGGACTGGTGGAGGGAGTGGTGGCGCTGGAGCCGCTTCAGGAGGGGAGGAGCCCGCCAGGACTCTGAAGCGGCCCAGGCTGGTGTGGACTCCACAGCTCCACAAAAGATTTGTGGATGCCGTGGCCCACTTGGGGATCAAGAATGCCGTCCCCAAAACAATAATGCAGTTAATGAGTGTTGATGGCTTAACACGCGAAAACGTTGCCAGTCATTTGCAAAAATATAGGCTTTATTTGAAAAGAATGCAGGGGATTCCCAATGGTGGTGGTAGCGGTGGTGGTATTAACGGTAATGCTTCAATGGCTGCAGCTGGGAGTGACCCTGATTTGTTTGCCAGCACGCCTGTCCCGGCTCATTTTCTGCATCCAGGTAGACCGAATTCGGACCATTTCTTGCCATTTGTGCCTGTGACTGCAATGCCACATCATCATCAAATGGCTGCTGTGGTGGGACAGCATCATCATCCACAGCTACAGCAGCAGTTTAGACATTATGGGACATCACCCCCAAATGGGCAATTTGAGCATCCATTTTTGTCTAGGCAATCGCAGCAGCATGTTCAGAGAATGGGAACACCGGTTCATAGTAGTAGTACTGTGATGCCATCTTATGTTGAGGATATTGAATCAGCTACGGCTACTGCAAATGGAAGGAAAGTTCTCACCTTGTTTCCAACTGGGGATGATTGAATTTGGGTAACTGCTGATTTTTCCTTGTGCATCATTTTATCATATTTGGTTCTTAGTCTTGTGAAAAAAGTTTGTACTTGGAGTAATATTTTAGTTTCTGATTTAGCAATTTTCCTATAATTGTGGTCTTTCTGGTTGTTCATGATATTGGGACATCATGAATTTCTGGATTTTCTCTGAGATTTTTGGTATCGTGTTCGAGTAGGGCATGGTTGTGTTTGCTTTCTTGGGGGATCAGTGAAGAGTATCAGTTCTGGAGTCTTTTAGTTTAATGCTATGAACTCCTACAAGTGTAATTATGTCGCGGGTTTCATTCTGTCTTCTCAATTCTCCTTGTTGGTGGCAAGTTGCTCGATATATTGATCGTGTGTCTATATTATCCATTCTGCTTCTAGTGACGGATAATGTCCATGATGTCACTCTGGGCGGCAATAACCTTATACAAATCATTAAGATCAGCTGTCATAGCAGCATCAGTCAATTTGGCTCTCCTAGAGGTTGCTGAAGTCCATGGTAGCACGTAAGGTTGGTGATGAATAATGACGGACAAAAGTTAAGCCATAGGTTTGTCCTCTAGATTCTTAGACACAGATAAAACCCATGGACATTGAATGTGCATTGGATTTTTTATGGCATCCAGGATCTCCTGCATAGGAACATAAATATCTTGTTTTTCAGTTTTGTATCTTGTAGAGGTGAGTCCTGCATCTTGTAAATTGTGTGGTTGATAGCAGACTTTTAAACCCTGATGTTGGGGAATCTTTTAGGGAAGAATAACTATTCTGATGTTATTAGCATGTTGTTACCTTAATATTAATTATTGTGAGAAGTCAATAGTCTGCTGCCTTTGCTGAAATTGCTTGGTTTAAACTCCAAGACATATTTATTGCACTTTCTATGTGTGCAGCGTTTCATGAATTAGTTTTGCTTACTGTCCTGTCAAGTATTCTAGAATGTAATTGGCTTGTTTTCATTTCTGCTGAATGTGGTACTTAAATTGTTTGTTTAATTATTGATTGCTTTCGCATCATCAAGTTGTCATGAGCTTGGCTTTGTTCATCAGAGAAACACCCTCTTCCTTGTCTATTTGTAACAGTAAAATGCTGGATAACTATATGGTTGTTGCACCCATTTTGCTTTTCCAGACTTTGAATATATCATTATATTGAAATATCTCATTTGGACTGATACTAGTTCATGCTTGGATTCTCAGGAGCTTCAGTCTCTCTTTTTTGTTTCTTAAAGCACTGGGTGGAAAGTTGCAATTGAATAAATATAGAAAAAAACAATATTAAAGAGTAGCAACATGAGCAATAGTAAATCTATGTGAAGCTAAACATGTATAACCTGTTAAATAGAAAAATTAAACAGACATTAATGCACAGAAAATTTATTGTTATCCTGCCATTGATTTTTCTTCAGCATTGCAGTTTTTGGAGACATAATGGCTTCTTTTACAAAGAAAAGATCTTGAACTCATTTTTTCAAACCTCATCACTAGCTTAGGAAGAAATAATTAACCTTGGAAACTTTGGAATGGATGAGTCCATATTACTAAACTGCATCTTGCGGAACATAAATTTGCCTGAAAGCTAAAAGTAAATGGAAAGTGATTCCTGTATGGAAATAGCTAACATTCCTTTGGAAGACTGTCATATCTTGTATTGAAATGTTGATTTTTTCATTTGCATCTTTTTTATCTGCTAATAACAATTATGACAGTTTTCTTGCATTTGAAGGCCAAAGTTGTGTTTCTGTTTACAGGCATTATGGTAATAGTCTCTTGTTTCTCATCAACTGAAGTTTCTGGATCTTATTTAATTTGGTTATTTTTATTTCCAGGCCTTTAATAGATCTTTTGCCTATATGTGTAAAGTGTGTTTAATCTGTTCTTATTTCATCTTTCCTCACTGTGCTTTAAACTTAATGAAGTTGGGCTGTTTGCCATGTCCAAAGATTTGGACTCGAAATTGTAATACACCATCTTTCTGCATATTCTTCATGTGTAATACCGGAACATAAAATTTGTAGCTTTCTGATGATTTAGTCGTTGTGTACACTCTGCTTCCTAGTCAATGCCTCGAGCATTTTCTAATTACAAAAACAATTATGCCACTGTGAGCATAATTCAGAACTCTGAAATACTCTGTCAAAAACATAGGTTTCTGCAGTTTGTTGTAGCGCTAGCTATAGGTTGAAGACCAAAAATACAACATTTGTTGGTATAGTTGTCCATCAGTATGTTTTGCATCTTAGACTATGTTTGACTTAATAAGTATGATCTTCGTAGGCCCTTTCATGTAATTATGAATACCAAGTTATTTTCCATTGTTTGGGGATGATGGTAAATGTGTGTCTCACTATAGGGTTCATCAAGTGGTTGATCGATTTTAATAGATATACATTTTGTAGGCCGATATTTATTTTGTATGCAGGTATCACTTGCACGTCGTAAAATTTCAGAGCTATTTGTATGATATTTACCGAAAAGAATCTGTTGAATAGCACATAAAACGTTTACAAGCTGTTTGCTCAACCGGATATGGATGTCCTCAACCTAACTTCTCTCAAAATGAATTTTCCTTTTAACAATATGATCATTCTTTTTCTTCAGCAACATTCATTGAATTAATATTTGATCCATGTGGACAATGAACTTTACTGGCTATATTCTCCTACGGCCATTTACCAGTGAAAATGGAAATGAGAAATCAGCATTCTTCAAAATTCTTGATTTTCTATTCATTCCTGAATGTGCTTGTTTTACTTTCAGACAGAGACAGACAGAGATGTAGAATTAAAATATTCTTGTTTCAACATCTGCCTCAAGATTAGTAGAGAAAGGTCTTGGGTAAGCGTTAGTTTTTACTCGATGATGGAGCTGAGGAAAAATTTATAATTTTTGAAGTGCTTTTCCAGTGAGTAAGGAGCACGAAGAGAGTTGTTCTTCATTCTCTCACAAGCGTTGAAATCATGCTACCTCCCAAAATATATCATTAGCTTCAGTGCTGAGTTCGAAGCACTCCTATGCATCTTCTTCTGTACAAATTTGCTCTGTAACTAAAAGTTAATAAATTCATTTTATCAGTTTAAATTCTTCCCGAAAGCTGTACTTTGAAAAGCAATACATTCGTTTCATTTATTTAAGGAGAGCAAAGGAAACTCGAAGCACCAATGGGGAGGGAGTTTTTAGGGAATCCCTTCGTTAGTGGTTACGGATGGATGAGTTTTTCAATCTTTTCAATTTTGATTCCTGTCAGATCAAAGTGAGTCAGAAAGCCATAAAACCGAAGAAACCCGAATGGAAATGTGTTCCGTTAAGTTTACCCGTTTTTTGAACCTCTCCAAAGCTTCAATTCTCATCAATTTCTCAACCTTGTATGGAAATGTATATCAAGCTAAAACAAATGCACTAACTATGACAAAAGTCGGCAATCGGCATCATTATGGAAAAGGTCATTATGCGGGTGGAATCACAAATCGTAGGGTAATATAGATTTTAAAGTTACTAGCATACATGGCTTATAGAAAGAATGGAAAGACTTATTATTATTGTTCTCTTTTTGTTAATTATGTCAACAATATATTCCTCGTCTTACCTAACTGCATAGAGTTGGAAATAATTATTTTCATATCAACTAAATATTAGGCATGACAATGAGGCGAGTTTGGACAACGTGTTTCGCATAAAAGCAGTGATATGCACACAATGAAAAATTTTAGTGAAATCTTTCGTAATTAATGTAGTGTTTGTGTGGTAAAAGTGACTAAGAATTTAATATCATTGACATTTGGATGCCACTTTAATCAACTCACCAAAAATTTTCATTATAAATATCATGGTTCTATAAAGAATTAAGCACCCGTCACTTACTTTCTATCTCCTTCCATTTGCCTTACCTCGTCTTAGGACCTAATTTTTAGTACAAAAATAGTATAAAAATAAAAATTTAATATCTAAATCATCTGATAATAATAATAAAAAAAAAAGTTACACTAAAAGCTAATTAAAAATACATTAAACCAACAATAAATCATAGAATTTCAACAATTAAAATACTTTAGTCCACCCAAATTTAGTCCTTGTATAAGAATGAAGGTTATTTATCGTCATTAGTCTTGCTTATGGCTAATGAACTTTGTTCAAGAGCTCAATAAAATACTTTATCTCATTATCATTTTTTTTTATTGATTTATCTCTTTAAAACCATGCTATTTTATTGAAATTTTAAGTAAAATATCATCCATTTAAGAAATAAATATATCTTTCATCCAAAAAACAAAAGAGTCAACTTTTGATTTGATACAACTTTTTTTAAATTACAAGGTCCAACACACTTAATGCACAATTAAATGTATAATTTTACATTTTTATTCTGAATTTTTAATTTGACTTATACATTGTTATTATTAATAAGAGTAATACAAAAATTTCATCTCAAAAGTAAAAAATAAAATAAAAATTAGGACACAGAGAATTTTTCAAACTACGACAATTTTTTTTTTATATTTTTTTTGGACAGAAGGAGTACAATAGGAATACAATGAGAAAGCAAGGAATTTATCCATGTTGTAATTAACTAACTAGTGTAGACTTATTGTTATATTTAAGCAGTTCTATGATATTCACTCACTCATGTGATGTGCAAGAGTTGGTCACAATTTTCAGAACTGAACTCACCTTGAGCGAAGGAAGAGTATCTTGTGATGGGATGCTCCATGCAAATACTAACAAAGTTCAGATGCAGAGAGGACCACTTTGTATCCAATTTTATTCACTAAACAATACATTGTTAGGCACCAAATATTCGATTTCTGTACAAGAAACCATGAGCAAAGTAACATGCATGACGCTGTACAGAATTTTTTAAGAAATCCTAAGAGAAGACTTCTTTTAAGGAAAGTATAATAATCATCCCAACAAAAAAACAATTAAGAGAAGAGATGCGACATTCATTGTGAAGATCTTATCTGTCTTTGCTAAATATTCGTTGTTTAAGGTTTGGGGGGTTGTTTTGTTTCCCACAAGTTGGTGACCATCATCAATTTTATAATGTTTGATAACTCCGATTCAATTGGAAGAACTAAGGAACATAACTTTATTTTCTGTAAAACATCCTTAATCCTTGTATTGTATTTGGTGGAATCCCTTCAACACATGCTGCTCTTGTCACATCAAATACACAAAGAATTGGTTCGGTTTGGTGGAGAGTGTTTATTTTTCATCTCATGATTGTTATTTTTAGTTACGTACATCATAATTACAAAAGGCAACATTCATCTGCTTTAAAAGTATATTAAATTCACTAGTGTATCCAATTAAATTTCAAGGTGAATTTCCTTCTTTTGAATTTTCACTAGTCTTTCGATACTGTAAATTATATTGACAAAATTAAAAAAATAATAAAAATTTAAAGAAAAAAAACCCTTCTAGAGAATGTCAGTACAACAATTGTGCTACCGATTATTCTTTATTTTGAGATAAGTAAACAAAAATTAAAGACCAAAATAGCATTAGTTTTTCCCCCTTGTATATTGATCGACCATTGGAGTGATTTTTTTTTTTTTTACTTTAAAAAATTCTTTTCCTGTGAATTTTTTTCTCTAAATATTCCTTTACGGGACTTTTTTGAATTTAAAAATTGATTTTCTAAATATAGATGCATTTAACTGATAATTTGAGAACTAAGTTTCCATATTATCCAGAAAAAAACTACAATTTCAGCATGTCGCTTAGCTCCATTCATAACTCTAGTACATGAGTGCTCTCAGTGAACAATTTCTTACTCTAGATAAACATCTAGCTTTTCTTTCATCTTATATTTTCTCCCATCTTTATATCAATAGTTTCTATGAAAAATTAGATTGGTTGACAGAAAGACTGAAAAGTAGAATCTAAATGAATCGAAATAGACAAGGAATACCTTTTTTTTTTTTTGGGCCAATTGGTTTTATCTAATATGAAAAAAAGATCTATGGCATTTTTTGTTTAAATTTCGTTGCTAGTTATCAATTTTGATTCTACACCCAACACTTAACTGAAGTTGGCATTTTGCAATTTAAGGTTTAACTCTTTAATTTTTTGGGTCAGTATTTTTGTTTGGACACCGCTTTTATTTATAAAAAGTTAACTTTCTTAAACAAAATAAAACATCCAAACATATTTTTATTTCAAATTTTAAATTTTCTCACTCAAATTTCTCTCACATAATTTTAAAAGAACTTTTCTCCTATTTTTCCTTCCAAAATACTTTTTCTATTAAAAATATTT
The DNA here is from genome assembly GCA_020080225.1 of Gynochthodes officinalis. Classification (NCBI taxonomy): domain Eukaryota; kingdom Viridiplantae; phylum Streptophyta; class Magnoliopsida; order Gentianales; family Rubiaceae; genus Gynochthodes; species Gynochthodes officinalis. The sequence goes on along the minus strand of CM034615.1, from coordinate 33,690,338 downwards.
ACCAAAATTTTTATACATTTCGATACAATTTTTCTCAAAATTTTAATCACCGTATCACCACTTGTTCTTTAATCACCATATATATATATATTTGAGAATGAGATAAGCCATATGGATTGGAGCTATGTGCTAAGCAAAGTGGTGTCATATTAAAAAGGACGTGCCACCCGCCTACAAGACCGGCATGACTCAAGGTCCATTAATTATTGATGACAGATCCCATCTAATATTTTGCCTCGATTGCCTTTTCAAGTAGATTATTTTATTTATCATAGACGTAGAGAAAGAACTGAATTTAAAATTTATAAAAAGAAAAAAAGTGTCCTTATTGAGGACTACATTCATTGTTTGACAGTTCAGACTCAGATGATGATCTGAACTTCCATCCACAGCAATGCAAAGTTTGGATTTTACTACAAGTCTATACTAATGGGAGGAGCACTTCCATCATCCAATTCATAAATTATTTGAAGAATGTAACACAAAGCAAACATATCTCAGTGCTGGATTGCTCACACCATTTATTTCAATTCACACAATATTCAATAAGCAAGGCTATTATGAGAGGGGATCACTTTAAGGTTAAGAGGTCAAATTTTACTCAATTACTTAAAATACGTTTAGATAACATACTTTCTCAATTGAATACGTTTAGTATCTTTGATTACTATCAAATTTTTGAAATTTTTATCAAAGATTAATTTGAAGATTAATTCAAAAACTTAGAGACTATGTCATGGGCTTAATAGTCCAACTGAGATTATTATTATTTTTTTTTGACAATTTTTATATTACAAATGTGTACATGTCTCTATTCTATTACATAATTTACATTACAATAACTGTATACACTTGTGCATATATGCCTCTTACTTCTAACAAAGAGGGAGACAGGGTGGGGTCGGAGAGGGAGTTCAAATCCCTCTTTTAGGTAGGGGTGACAATAGGTCAGCTTTCGGGTTCGCGTGTCGTGTTTTGAAAAAGTAACAAGATTGTCAAAAAAAGTAGAGGGGAATAAAAGTTAGACAAATGCGATTGTTTTCGTGTCGAATTTTCGTTTTAGGTTCGAGTCACATTTTGTCTCACAATTTCGTGTCGAGTTTTCGTGTCGTGTCAGAAATTACCGCCCTACTTTTAGTCCTAACAAATGCTGGTAATTGTTAAGGCAAGCCCAACGGCTAAATATTTTTTTCTTGAAAGAAATAAAATAGAATGATTGTTGCTGACTAACAAAATTTAAAGGAAAAAAAAAAAAGATTCTCGAGGTAAGAGGGGCGTAGGAATTATTTCAACAGTCCGATTCCAGCCATTTTTCAATTATGATTTCCCTTAAAAGAGCCTTTAAATAATCCATGTTTTCTGTTTAGAGTTGTGAATCTCTCCAATCGCCAATCGCATGTTATATGATAGGAGTTATAGACATTGGCTAACTGGTCATGATTCATTTTAATGTATGAGATAGGTGACATAAAAAAATAAACATAAATAATTATATTACCCTTTGGTTCCTACATCATTTTATATTCAGCCCACCACCGGGTAAACTTTGCCTTAAATCTGAAATTGATTACTATTTCGTACAATATAATGATTCATTTATTTACGATATTCTTACAATGTTTTTTTATATAAACATCATACAATTAATCCATAGGGAAACGATAGTTTTAATTCTTCAAATTTAGAAGTTTGACACTTTTAGCACTTTTAGTTTTTAAAATTCAAAAATGCATCAGTTTTAGTCCAACTAACTAGAATTATCATAAATTAATACTTGATTTTTTATTAAACCATTAGATTCTATTTCGATCGACACTTTTAGTTTTCAATTTTTATTGGATTAATATTTTTAGTTCTCAATGTCTAAGAGTTGATATTTTTGAATCCTCAAAATTACAAAAATAACTTATTATTAAAACAACTAATTGAAAGTAATGACAAACTACTAGAATTTCCTTAAATAGACATTAGTTATACTATTTAATTAGTAAAAAAAATCCATTTCTAAATAAAAATATTTTTTTTACTATAATAACCTTTAATTAATAGAATACCCATATTTAGTACGTAAGAAATAAAAACCAAAATAATAAATAAAAGAAGAGAAAAACCATGTCCGCATGGAAAAAGAATTCCTAATTAAATGTTATTTAGTATTATTTATTATAGGAAAAATTGGGTCCTTTTCTTATTGGGAAATTCTGAAAATGACACCTTTGACTATTGACTTTACAAAAATAGCACCTTGCTTTTTTCCTTTGTGTTATAGCACTTCCATTAAAAAAGTGACTGAACACCCTTCTCTTCTTCTTCTTCTTCTTCTTACGTGAGTTAAAGAAACGCTCAGTAAGGCATATTAGTTTGGTTCACGAGTAAAGCTTTGCTACTCTGTTTTAGAGCCGCTTTGGTCGATTACCACGTTATAGACTACTCTTGACCCAAGATTTTAGAGCTTAGTTATAAATACTTCAAGAGAAGGGTTGTCACACCCGTCGGATGTGAACAAAGTTTGTCCTCTCACGCCATTATTCGTCTTCAGCAATCACGTTTCAAATAGTGCAAGCAATCGCACTTGTTCTCGCCATTTAGCGGGAGGTTAGTGAATAGTTTTTCGTTTTTAAAGCGGGTTTGTAATGAGTACGAGAAAAATAGTCGAAAGCGAGATATCCATCACGAGTCGAGCATAAAGTTGCGACGATTGGGTAGATCACGAAGTCGAGCATACGATCGTCAATTGTCATGTCGAGCACATAGTCGATCACATAGTCGAGCACTATGATATGATAGGGCTAAATTTATTGTCCAGCATTATAGTAGTTCGAGTGAAAGGTCGAGCTATTAGTCGAGTTCCGTGGTTGGAATGAATTTTCTCAATCATTGAGAGCCCTTCAACGATCCTGCTGCTTTGTTGATGCCCTTACTTTTTAAAATGTTCTTTTGTTTGATGTAAAATCGTTGTTTATTGATTGTTTTGGTTTTGAATGTAGGGATGTCACACGGCATTACATGGTCTGTACACGTTCTTTATGACGGAAAATGGAACGTTGATCCTAGTACAAATGAACGAAGCTTCATAAATTACAAGAGGGTCGAAACTCTTTTGTTGTCGGAAGACACAAGCTTCAAGGAACTAGTGAATCTCATAATCTCTGTTATACAATTAGATATGGAGATTGAAGATAGATTGGTCCTCGAATATGTACCTAAATACCTGCCAAAAATTTCCCCTCTTCCCATCAAGACTAATTACCATGTCAAATGCTTTTTGAATGAGATTATTAGAAGGTCTGAAGATGCACGGATTCCAATATGCGTTACCCTTCGTGCTGAGAGCGAAGCATCACGTGCTGAATATGGTGCTGAAGATGGTGCTAGCAATTCACCAATAAAGCGATTGGGTGGCGACAGTCCGTTATGGACTAATGATACTCTTCCGCCAAACAATTTTGTCGAACCAATTTTTGAAGAGGAAGTTCATGATCTTGGACCCACGATTGATGTAAATACTCCGGTTGAAAAAATCATAGTTGTGGAAGATGTAAATACCGTCCAAGCAACCGAGACAAATGTGCGATCAATCCGGTTCAAACCCATGCTCAAGCAACCCCGCGCCAACGGTGACAAGGTCATCGCATGCTAATAGTGGGACTTCTTGGACAGATTAGGCCATCGTCGATGTTGCGGTCAATGATGTTTTGAAGCAGACAAGCAATTGCAATTGAGAATGAGTATGCTTCTTTGTGAAATATTTCTACGAGTGGAAGGTGGTGAGCAAGTCGCAAGTATTGGTACATACGATGCACGCATAGCAATTGCGGATGGAAGCTAAATGCATCTTCCATTGGAAACTGGTGCTTGGAAGGTCAATAAATTTGAAAATACCCATACATGTCGGTTATCACTTGTGCATTGTGATAATCGTCGGGCAACCAATAAAGTAATAGGTCGTGGATCAAATGTAAGTATCAAGAAATTTGTCACCATATAAACCCACCAAATCATGGACATTCGTCAAGAGTTGGGTGTGAATATACAATATCGAAGGCTTGGAGATCAAGGAATCGCACTCGGCGAAATGAGAGGTGGATTTGAGGATTCATATAGAATACTACCATCTTATTTGCACATGTTGAGGAGTGTAATCCGGTACATTCACCGATCTCGAGATGGGCGAAGATCATAGTTTCAAATATGCTTTTTGCAATGGGAGCATCACTTGTGGATTTACTGTTGTATGCGACCGGTTCTTGCGATTGATGCCCGCTTTTGAAGGAAATACCGGGGTCATTGCTTGTTGCCACTTGCATGGGCCGGTAACAACCAAGTGTACCGATCGGTTGGGGTTTGGTGGATTCGAAAATGACGCCTCGTGGGAATGGTTTATGGAAAAGTTGAAAGTCGCAATAGGTGTTGAAATCGATGGATTGGTGTTTGTGTCCGATGTGCATAAAAGCATAGCCAAAGGTATCGCCGTGTTTTCCCCAACGCTTCCATGGGTGTGTATCTATCATTTGAGCAACAACTTGAGAGCAATGTCCAAACACAAAGAGGTCCTCCCTATATACTTTAAGGCAGCAAAGGCATACACTCTTGCAGAATTCAATGAGATGTGGAGAATTCTTTCCTTACAAGATTCACGCTTCTGCGAGTATTTAACAGAGGTCGGCATTGAGCGGTGGTTAAGGCACATTCGAATGGGAGGCGATACACTATAATGACCACCAACATTGCGAATGTCCAACGCATTGTTGAAGGATGCACGGAACTACCAATTCATTGTTTGGTTGAGTACATTCGAGTACACTTCAAAGATGGTTCCATGAAAGGCGTGCGGCGAAAATGAAAACACATACAACCCCTTATATTGAGAATGAGCTTTCATCTAGAATGCGGCGGCACAATCTCATCTCGTTGAACTATCGATATACACGGTGGTGTATGCGAGACATAGCAAACCGCATTTATCTGTCGATTTGCTCCACAGATCGTGCCCGTGTCCCGTGTCTGCCATCGATCAACTCCCATCTGTTCATGCGTTGGCTGCGGCTCGTCGCAAAGTGACCATTATTCTCTATGTTCGCCATTTTATTATCTTTGAAGCACTCAACCGCTTATGCAGATCCATTATCGGTTGGTGAACCCCGGGAGTGGATTGTGCCTGAAGAAATTCTGTCTATTCAATTAGCTCCTCCTGAACCAAGGTCAAAAAGTGGTAGACGCAAGAAACAGAGAATCCCTTCAACGGGTGAGGAAAGAGTTCCAAAGAAATGTGGTCGATGTGGAGGGACTGGTCATAACCGTAAAACTTGCTCTAATCCTTTCCAATCTAGGGCAGAAAAGTGATTAGGTTGCGATCATTGTAATCCATTGAAAATTTATGCCACATTTTTTTAACTGTATGACACATCTTCTCAAAGTTGTGCTACATATTTTCAACTTTATTGTTGGTTTTCATTTCTTTTTAATCGGGAAGGATTATCATAAGTTTCCTTAATCAAGAAGAAATGATTATCAGAAGTTTCCTCAATCAGACTAAAAGTTCTGTTTCATGCTCGACATCTAACTCGACTAAACAATCGACTAATGAACAACTCGGCTGCATTTCCTATATTAAACTCGACTATATGCTCGACTATAAACTCGACTAAATGTTCCCTTCCAAATGTTTTAAAAGTTCTGTTTCCTGCTCGACTTTAAACTCGACTAAACACTCGACTACTGAAAAACTCGACTCCATTCCCTATCTGGAACTCGATTGTATGCTCGACTATAAACTCGACTAAATGTTCAAATAAAAGTTTGAAAAGTTACATTTCTGCTCGCCTTCAAACTCGACTAACGATTCGACCAATGAAAAACTCGACTCCATTCCCTCTTTGGTCCTCGACTCTTTGCTCGACTATAAACTGGACTAAATGTTCACTTCCAAAAGTTTTAAAAGTTACTTTTCTGCTCGACTTCAAACTCGACTAAACACTCGACTAATGAAAAACTCGACTCCATTCCCTATCTTGAACTCGACCGTATGCTCGACTATAAACTCGACTAAATGTTCACTTCCAAAACTTTTAAAAGTTCTGTTTCCTGCTCGACTTGAAACTCGACTAAATTTACTTCTTTCCAAGGTTCTGCTTTCTGCTCGACTACACACTCGATGATCAACTCGACTAAATAATAGCTTAGCTTGCTTTATTGAAATACACTCGGATACGTGATCAACTATATATCAAGAAGTACTTGTAAATGTTTGTGCCATTGCAGAGAGCGATAATTGGACAATTTCACACTTCATATTAATAGATGTATTTACAAGTCTCAACTATAAATGTATTTACACTTCACAGTAATAAATGTATATACAAATAAATGATTTACATGGTCTGTACAAATAAACCACTACTCTACTTTTTGCGCCTTTTTTTGTACTGTTTTCCTCTCCGCTGGTCCTCTTGTCGTGCATGGATGAATAGTGCAGTAGCTATCTCCGTACGCGCATCCATTACAGACTTACGATCCGGTTTAAACGTCTGAAGTGGGACCCCGTGAATCAGGAATTCAGCCCATCTCAAGACAAAGATCCCACGAGAAGGCTAAAGGAAACGATGCGCGTATATTGTTAGTTGCGAAGAATAATATAAATCAAGCAAGAACCACAACACATTTCTTTTAACGCCAAGTACTAACCTTGCTCCTTGGCGTGCAAACCCCGCCAATGACGATTTGCCAAATATCCATGCTCGGAAGTTCACATGCCTTTAGTATCTTGGCATGGTTTGCACGAGATGCTCCAATTTTGGCCCCATCCCTTCTTGGTCGATGAGTTATACACGTGGGCGTGTGTTGATGTATATCCATCCTCACCAATATCCAAAGTGATTTCCATCCACATGGGCCGAATGTAACTTGGTCCACCGTCCGGCGATTAATCTCGTGCGAACGGAACCAACAAATTGTTTCATGGCCAAATCTTCGTGCGTGGGATCTGTGGGCCGTATGTAATGTTTTCATTCCAATGCTGCCACACCGGAAAGAACACAATCAAATTCAGCTATACAAGCCATAAAAATAAAGCATATAAGAAATAACTTACATCAAAATGCGTTTCCATAATGGAAACATCTCTGTGACCATTATGAGGATCCTTTTCCAAGCATGGATGGTGTATAGGTCCAAATGCTGAAAAAAGAACCGAATTACATGGATTAGGACAAATATATTCTCATTGCCTAACGATAAATGCAAGAACAATCGAGTATTACCTCATTGGAAAGTCACTCATTTTCAAGAAGAAGCTTCTTGAGCAAATCCGAATCAAGGTCAAAAATTGGAGTCCACAAGAATTGCCGCCGTTGGCTTCAACCACGTAAGCATGTTCAGATCTTCCGCCCAAGTTGGAAATCATGGAAATTAAACGCGGAACCATAAATGGAGGAGAGGGATACTCAATGGCAAGAACCGGTGCCAAATTGATACCACCTAAACATCCTTCGTTTAACCCCATGATCCTTATTGCCTCGTCATCGGGGTTGGGGAGAGTCTCGATTTGAACAATGACGGGAACGGATGGAGTCTTCTGTGTTACCTCAGGTTTGTGAACAGGTACCAACGCTTTCAAATCCGCCTCGTCCATCGCCGAAGTTGCCCCACCATTAGCTTTACCTTCTTTCCCCGCCATCACTTGCTCGAGAGTGCGAGTCAGATCTTGAACAGTTGCGGTTAGCCTGTTAATTGTGGACTCCAATTCAACTATTCGAGCCTCCGCCGTGTCTAGCCGCTCGATAATCGACTCATCAAGGCCGACGAGCCTCTCGTGCCTCTTTGGGAGGATGCACGTCTTCGCTTCTTCTTCTTCCTGAAAATGCAAATCCTTGGAGGCCTCTCCGATTTCTTCTTCCTCCCAACCCAAAATTGGCAACTTCTTCGTTGGAGTTATTGGTGTGACTTTAACTCTCTGCAGCACATTTAATGTGGGAAAAAATGATACCTCACATTATTTAAAACGCAAACATACGAGGAAATTATTTTGTTTTATTATGAACTAATACCTCTCCGCTAAGTAGCTTTTTGGACCACACGGCATTTTTCTTGAATGGATCGGTGGCTCTTCACCGCCTTCCACCGTAACATCCTTGGCCTACTTCCGGGGTTTCACCTTTTCAACTAAAGAGAATCGGTCGAAATGCGGCATCAATTCATAAGCGAACACCTGCGATTCAGAAAAGGAAAAATTAATCATCTAAACTTAAGAACACAGTTAAAAATAAATCGGTTGTCACTATTAATTCGTTACCCCTAGAGCAACTGGGAATCCGCCAACGGTGTATGTCCTGTTATCGAAATCCTCATCGCTTCAAGGCGTTGGCAATAGCCTTTCTAGCACTATCCATAGTCACCACGAAAGATTCTTCTACCGGGATTTCATCAAACATCCGCCAATTACAGCCAAATGCACCACCTTGTCATCTATATGGTTCCTCTTTGCTCCCCAATTATAGACGTGTATAGTAATAGCAAGGTGAGGGACACAACAACCTCGTTCGAATAGCTTGCGTTTATTTGATCGTAGGCTTTGAAAACATCGGCGTATGTTGTTTCATTGTGCCTACCTTCTCCAGTTAGATACTTACTAATCAGACTTGGGCCATCGGGTGCCTGGAATTTGGCGTATTCACGAGTAAAGTCACCCATCTTCAACCCAGTGATGAGTGCGAACTCCCTCCGCCCAAATTTAACCTTCTTCCCAGCGAAATTAAAGAATAGGCTTCCGTCCTTTTGGGATTCCTCGTCTACCTTAAGTTGCCTCAATAGGACGCTGTGGATCATCTGCTTGCACCAAAACGTATGCTCATGATCCAGTGCAATTCCAGCAAGGCTACTAACCTTTCGAAGTATGTCCCTTTGCGATTGAGTTAGTTTGAGCCTAATTCTCTGCATATTAGCCTCATAGTAGCAATATTGCGAAACCTTTGCATTGAAGAAATCACACTGAACGACCATTTGCTCCTTCAAAGGGTCCTGATTAATAAATGTGCAAAATAAAAGAAAATTAGAATTGGTAATATCTCGGAATAACACAAAAAGTTCTCAAAATTAAACATTCTGTTTCTTGCTCGACTAGATGCCCGACTGCTAACTCGATCAAAATGAAGCATTACCATGTCAAAAAGTTACATTTCTGCTCGACTATATGCCCGACTACTAACTCGTTAAAACATAAGAATTATAATCACCAAATTTGCCTCATGATCGACTATGTGCTCGACTATTAACTCGAGCTAAAACATAAGAGTAATTTTGGAAAATTTCATTTCTGCTCGCCGACTATATGCTCGACTATTAACTCGATTTAAAACATAAGAGTAATGTTTGGAAATTTACATTTCTGCTCGACTATATGCCCACTACTAACTCGACGAATAACATATGAATAATAAACGAAAATTTACGTCTCATGATCGACTATATGCTCGACTATTAACTCGATTTAAAACACAAGAGTAATTTTGAAATTTCATTTCTGCTCGACTATATGCGACTACTAACTCGATGAAAACATAAGAGTTGTTATGGACAACTTTTCTGCTTCATGCGACTATATACCCGACTATATGCTCGACTTTTTCAAGAGGTCGAGTTGTGCTCGACCTAGGGCTCGACTAATCATCGACCTCTGCGGACAGTTTCAACCATATTCGGACAACCCATTTCAATTCCTTATACACAACATCAACACACACTATGTAGGATGAATAAAATAATGAATTATGGAACGAATTTTACGCGTTATGCGGACTTGTTTCTTCTCCGTCGGGTTGTCTTCTTAATCATCGTCGATGGTTTTCCTCCCTTTGTGCGTGCCATTGAATGGGTTGCGAATGAAATGAAAGTATTTGGTTTTTCAAAATACTTGAGGCGGAAGAAATGAAACGAAGGTTTTGGAAGGAAATGAAAGAGGAAAAGGTTTGCGATTCGTCCGGTGATAATGTAAAGCAAGTTGTGAAGGCGCGAGCGGTTTAGCTTCAAGAATTTTCGTAAATGGAAGAACGGTTTCAAGAATTGATTGTGGAAGAACGATCGCTCAATTGAGAATGGTTTCCAGCGTACAGAGAAGGGTGTTGAAGTAATTTTGTGCATAGAAGTGCTATAACACAAAGGAAAAAAAAGTCTTTATTTTTGTAAAGTCGATAGTCAAAGTGTCATTTTCAGAATTTCCCTTTCTTACTCCAAGGTAGGAATTCAACATTTTTTTAATCCAACTCAAGGTACTATCATACTTTGTCAAAGAGAAATAAGGAATGCCAATCATTAAAAAGTATTTTTTTATGAGGACCTAATTATTTTTGTCTATAATACTATAAGGGCACTTATTTTGAATTCTCAGTATACAAACTTTTTAATTTTATATATGAGAATTTTAAATAATTAAATGTATAATAAAAATAATTTTTACTCAAAAATATATTCTAACTAATTGAAAGAATTTTCTAATCAATCCAAAAACCATTTGGATTTCATTAGTAATGAAAATTTGAAATCATTTGGATTCCAATACTGAGAATTCAAAATACCACATATTTTCTTTAAAACCTTCCTTTCATCACTTTTCATCAATTATGATAATACTTAATTATTTTTGTAACTTTAAAACTAAAAATATCAACTTCTAAATATTTTTAAGTTAATTTGTGATAATTTCCATTAATTAGACCAAATCGATACTTTTTCCTTTTCAAAAAAAGTTCATTTTGATTAAGGTACAATTTTTATTAGTTATTAAATACAACTCATTTCTTGCACTACTAAATATATAATTTTACATTTTATCTTTATTTTTAATTTTAAATACACATAATGTTATAATTATTATTAATAAAAATACTTAAAAATTTTAATTTAGAAATAAATTCTAATTTTATATTTTATTCTTACTTTTTAATTTTGGGTATTAATAATTATTATTAATAAAAATATTTTAGAATTTAATTTAAAAATAAACTCTTTTTAGAGAGCTGAAAAATTTTAAGATAGAATCTAACAAATGAAGCACATATTTTAATTTTGAAGATCAGAAATATTGACCATCAAACATTAGAAATTTAAAATGTGTCTCTCCTAAAACTTAAAGACTAGTAAGTGTCATTTTTCCATTAATACTTACCACACACCAAATAGACAAAAAATTTCACTACCACGTAAACACAGTTTGGGAGTAAACATTATACAATCTCCAAAATTGTTTTTGAAAGAGAGAATTGATCCTCCAATATATTTATGTCAATAGACATTAAATGCAATGTAAAAGATCCAAATCCTGTAGTTGCAATATTTCACAGAATTCATCATATCCGAGCTTCGGACGATCGGACGCTTCAAAGTACTACCACGCTTACATCTCTTTTTGGTATCAAAATCAAGGAAACTGCCCGGTATCATACCATCCTAGTATTCTAAATCATAAATGGCATTTTCCAAAAACATAATTAAATTTTATGCCCAACATAAAGTATAGAGAAGGTTACTAGCAAAGCAAGAAAGCATTTTCAGAGCTCCACTACATACAATAGATAACTAGTAGTAACTGCTACAATTCTTATAGTCCTGACACTAGTTTCCAACAATGACAGCAAAGAGTTCTAATTCCAAATACAAAGTTTGAACAGCCTTACACAATTGACCTAAACGAGAAACGAGTAAATTCAGACATTCCCATCTATGGTTTTCTAGTATTAATAGTTCTCAGGTAATCAAAACTCAGAGGCTGCTGACAAAAGGGGGCCTGCAAGAGAAACGAGAAAAGAGGAGGTTATAAGTGACGTCTACATCAATGAAATCCAGAAGAAAAGGCATTAAATAATTCTGCCAACATATTGATGCAATATGTATTAATTTATCTCAATAAAATTGGCTGGTATTAAAATATCCCCCAAATGCACGGCTCATTTGAAGCCTTCAATACTTTTTCTAATCCCCCTCCCCACCCATACCACAAGCATGCCTTGAGTTTCAAACACGAAAGCTCTACAACTTAACAAGATCCCATTCAATAACAAGAAGAAAATCTAAAGGACCCATACAAATACAAAAATGGAAGAACTTAAGGAAAGTAACACCGAGATATTGATTACAAAAGAAGGAAATAAATCTCCTAAAGTCCACACAAAAGCTGAAAAAGCGAGATAAGTAGAAGCCATTAAGTCTAAGCCTTGAATTTCAATTTCATTTTCTTGTAGTCAAATCTACATTGTCCTAGATATAGATGCATCTACATTGCACATTTCAAACAGCACTCCTGTCTGGAAACTATCCATCTTCATTTTAATTTAACACTACTGATTCTTCTTTCTTTTTTGCTTTCTCCAAATCCAATTAAAACCTAAGTTGAACAATGTTATAGATTTATAGAATATAAGCCTTCAACACATTATCCTTTGTCATACAGAAATAAAAAATACTTTCCTCTATTAATACTAATACACACTTTCCAAAACAACGAGGGAGTGGTGAGAACAACAAAATCAGTTCTTGGTCACAGTGAATTAAGAAGGACCAAACTTGAATGAAAAAACAATACACCAAAAAGGCACCACATTTGTATCCCTCATCCCACTGCAGCTTATGAAGCCCAACTTCATAAATTAAGAAATCCAACTTCAACTTCAAGTCTAAGTGATTGCAGATGCTTAAAGTACATGCAAGATTTACTTTAGGTAGAAAAAATTAATGGTAAAAGACACCAGATGCCCACCTGAAAAACTGCATGTCTGAGTTGACCATATGATTGTGCATACATCATGGACTGTGTAGGCCACTGTAAGTATACAGCATCCCTCGATGTTTGATTTAATCCTACAGCGCAGAAAGGGCTCATCACTGGGCTCCTGTAGTTGAGGGAAGCTTGTGTGCCAGGCATCTGACCTAACTGAGGTAAAACAGAATCATACTGCACATATGGATGCTGGAACTTCTGCATATATGGCATCAAGCTGAAGCCTTGATTGCTAGGAGCATACTTAACATACCTACACCAGTTTAAAAGAACCAAGGTCATAGCATTAGTAACAAATATCATTCATTTTCTACTGTATTCATACAAATGTATCTTAATTGTTATAGAACCGATTATGTCAAGCAACTCAAGCAACAAATATCCATGCAATTCCTTCCAAACAACCACTTAGCTAACTTCACAGAACCAACAATTATGATTAACCTTTGACAAACAACATAAGAAAAAATCAAGGGCAGACAGAAAAACATAAGGCTTTTAGACCTTTTAATGGAAATTTGCATGACATTTTAAGTATACATCCCAAGAAGGAACTTCAACTTGAAGGAAAAAAATCAACAGAAATAAAACTGATTTAATTTCCTACAAAATAATCAATGTTGAATCTAAGCAATTTTCTAGTTCCAATGAAGAATTCACTTAAGGCTACCCCTAAACATATTTAGTTGCATGAAGGCTTCAAAACAAAATTTCTAGCAGTACAGGATCCAGATATGGAGTAAAATTATCCAAATGCCCAAGGCATTTGAAATGAAATTCCATCCCAATGGACATCTAGAAAAGAAGCAACTGGAAAATGAATAGAAGAACAAACATGCACATACTTGTTAAACATAAGGGAAAAAACAATATACAGCAATAAAACAAACCATGTTATAAAATATGTAGAATCAAATGAATGCCCATGCAGAGGTATAGTAAACATGATAACTAATATACCAAATAGAATAAAAATCAACCAAAATTTCAATATTCCCTAATTCTCAATGCATACCTTTCATAACTTGATCATAATCAGGGTCAGTGCGATCCTTTTCCCGGTCCCTAAAAATGGCTACCTTGGAAGATGCACCATTTTCCATACTACAGAAGCTCTCCAAATCCACAACAGAATTCTTCAAACTTTCATTATCCTCAGAACTCAAACAAGAATTCTTCCCATCAGAAGGAACTTGAGTCACTGACTCAGAACCACTGGGACCACTAAAAATACGAGCACGTGCCCTGTCATACTCCTCCTTCCTCTCCTCCACAGTTCTCACAGGACTACGTTTCGCACCAAATTCACCAGTCTCATTTGGGGATGCTTTATTAGGCCTTGACCTGATAACAATTTTAATCTGTTCATTTTTGTCATTCTCCAGTTGTAAAGGTGGTACGTCTGATAAACAGACAGCAGGGTTCTGCTCTCTGCTTGTTTCCTGACAAGAATTCGTGTTCCCAAACCATCAACAACATTATCTTTAACCATGGTCAGTAAACCATAGTGTTGAGCAACTCTATGGGCGGCAAGGCGAAGATAGGAAGTTGGAAAATGCTGGAACTCAAATTGCTGCAATTCAGAATTCTGCAAGAACTTCTGTATATCAAGTTCCATCCGCAGAACTGCAACACGTCAAACAATCAAAAGACAAGTTAAGCACTACTCAATCTAAAGAAAAAGAAGAATTTGCTTCCAATAGCACAGCCTCAGTTTCAATACACTTGATCAAGTTTAAACATTATGCCCATTTAGTTCTTCAAGAATTCAGCTAAGTTAACAGATTAATGTTTCAGGGATTCTAAACAATAAGAACAAAATATAATATGAAAAGACAGTTAACTGAGAAGGCATATTTAACAATATCGAGCAGGTATCATTCAGATGGAGAACGACGTACAAGGGAACAATCTCATGCATTTCGCAAGGAACCAAAGGCACACATTTGATACTTCCAACATGGGTCAACGACAAAATAAAATTCAACTTCCTTCTTATAAATTTGCTTAAGTCTACCTAAAAACTCCCAATTTGTTACACAAAAAACGACTCTTTAAGTATGATATTAGAACAGTGGTTCAGATTGTGAGGTAACATCATTTATCAGACATCTTAGGTCCTAACTTTTTGCCTATTATCATGAAGCATAAATTTCTAAAACCAACTTAGCTAGTTTAAACCAAAATAAAAATCTGTCTCATCTACAATCAGTAAATTCGCCATCAATTATCCATGAATCAGTGGATCAACTGAAGATTATAACCTTAATGAATTTGGTTCTATAAATAACTTATAAATTGCATTCTTTTCTGACAATCTATTATCCCTGATAATTAGCCAATCAATCCACCCACTCCTCATCCATTTAATTTGGAACTAAAACCTCAGTAGAAAATACAAAAATAATTTGAATACAGTAAAAGAAGAAGGTGTCAATCAATACTTAACATAGTTCCTTTAAGCACCTCAAAAGCCCATAGAATTGCTACTGCTATATCAAAGGATGTACATCAGGATTCCCAGGCTCGCTTATCGTCATTACCTAATTTCTTTGATTCACCATTCATATCATAAAACAAAATTTTCAAATACACATCATGCTTTCAATTGTGTTTTCACTTTTGACTACTAAAGAAATAAATAACTTAGACCTCAGATAATCTAACAACGGCTCAGGCAGTGCTAAATGACAAAACTAACCATACTTTATCAACAATCTCCCATTATCATCAAAACACTAGTAGGCAGTGTTCAACATATAGTTCTTGACATTTTGTATCCCATGAAAGTGATAAGAACAGGCCATGTTTCCTAATAGATATGATTAAGCCCATTTTTTCAAATAACATAGCATTGCTAGGAACTTGGAAAAGAAAACAAAGAAAAGAATATCAAAATCCACATCAAACAGTAAACTGCTGCTCAGACGAGCTAACGTAAAATACACCATTATCAATCTTTTGCGTGCATACCCAATCTTACCAAAAATTATAGAATAACCACAATCAGACACCAGATCTAAAAGAAGTGCAACCGCCCACAATTCTCCAATTTACAAGCAAAATCAAATCAACCATAATTCAACCACTAAATCCCAACATCAAACCTCCTAGATCTGTCGAAAATCCCTAACATCAATAAATCCTGTCAAATTGCAATTCCACACAGAAATGACCAAAATCAAGAAAATCCACATCCACAGCACGCAAAATTAAACCAAAGACATGGAAATCAAGATTTCTAACCCTATATTCAACTAGAATCACGTCAAACACACTCACTTGTTAAGCGATGACGAGGATTCTGAAGCGCCTCAACCAAAAAAGGACCCACCATTGACACGTAAGCAAGAGGAGGAGCGGTAGCACACGCCCCCTTATCTTTGGCGAATGCAACATCGTTCTGCGCCCCCACGGCTATATCAGCTGCCGCCCCAGCCGGTGATGGTTGTGTAGACGAAGAAATCAAATCCATATCTAGAGAAGCCCTCTTCCTCTAGAAGATATAAAAAAATTATATATTCTTTCACTTAAACAAGCGAAAGGAAATTAAGAAACTGGACTATATGTTATCCAAAGAATCTTCCTCTCTCACCTTCACCGGCCGGCGGAACGGTCGGCGGGGAGGACGGACGGTCGTCGTCGGCGGGGGGGGAAGGGTTAAGAAGAAGAGACTTTGCGCTCTCTAATATACATCAAAAGAGATTTTGTAGAGAGAGTAAGAGAGTGAATATGAAAACCCCTTTTACCTTATCCCTACGCCCAATTCTAGAGAGAGAATGAGTTTTTTTTTTTTTTTTTGTTTAGAGAGAGGGAAGGAAGGAAGGGGGGGAAGTTAATTTGTTGACTTTTCTTTTTCCATTGGTTTTTTTGTTCTCGTATTTGGCAACGTGGACGACGATATTATTATTGTGTGTGAATATGCTTTTGGCATTGGGTAATGGGCGGCTAATGGAATGACGACGCGTGGATTGTGGGTGGAGGTGCGGTTTGATGTCGAGGCGTGAGATTTGATCTTATTTGTTTTGGTAATGAGAACTTTTTCATGCTAGATGCTGATAGGAATCTATGCTAACGGGTATAAATGAATTAATACATTTGGTAAATAGTTTGTGAACAAGTTTAGTTATGTTTGTTTATATTTGTTTATTAAAATAAATGAATATATTTTATCATTCATTTAATAAATAAACATGAATATAAATGTATATATTCGATTCGTTTATGTTCACGAACAAGTTCGTTTAGTATTTATGATTAAATTCATTTAAAGTTCGTTTATTATTTGTCTATATAATATAATATATTATATATATTTATCTAGGTATTTGATCTTAACTTTTTTAAGGTAAATATATATATATATATTTTTTAATTTTGGTCCTTAATTTTCTGTTGATAATCTCTTTTCTTTTCTTTTTTCCTGAAATAGGATGTGCTAGGATTATAGTGAATGAATTCTAATTCCTGTTTGGAAATTTAAACTATTTGTTGGATATTTTTGTGTTCTTTTCCTTAATATTTCTATTTCTTGGATCATGGATGTAATGTTATTATGTTTTTTTTATTCGAATGGTCAAATGGGATGTAACTATATTTTCTTGGACTATAGATGTAATGTTATTATGTTTTTGTTTATTGGAATAGTCAAGTGGGATATAAGTATGTAATTGTTTTTCTTAGATCATGGATGAAATGTTATTATATTTTGTTTATTGGAATGGTCAAATAGGATATATCTGTCTTTTCTTGAATCATGGATGGAATGTTATTATGTTTTTCTTTATTGGAATTGTCAAATGAGATGTAACTATCTGTTGGAATGTTTAATTTATTATGCTTATTACATTCTTATTATACGGAAATGCTTAATGTTCAAATTGAGATGATTATGAAAGTAATGTGAACTATTCACAAACTATTTGTTTAATGTTTGCGACGTGTTTGTTTACTCGTTCGAATGTATTAACAAGCTGTTTGTGAACATGTTCATTTAATATGTTAATAAACATGTTTACGATCACTAATAAACAAACACAAACGAACACGAACACATATTTCATACTAATAAATGAACATAAACAAAAATGAACAGTGTAAAAAATAAAAGAACAGTTAATGAAAAAGACTTGGTCAACTATCTTTAGTTCGTTCTGACACTATTCTTGGTTGAAATTTTTCAATAGAAATTACAATGTATTTATTAAAATAATTAATTACAATAATTTTATTATATTGTTAATGTTTAGTTTAAACTTTATAATGGATATTAATATAAATGACGATATTTGGTTCAATTCAATTATGTGAATAAGAATCAATCAAAATTCTAATTTTATCCTTATTAATAAATATATTATAAAATAGATAATATGATTTATTAAGATGATCCTGATAAGAGATATCTTGATAAATCTCTTATTAGGCATCCTATAGTATATAGACACATAGGATGTTTTTTGTCTTTCATTTTATGCTCACTACTCCTAACCATATAGGAATACATTGGTCAAAAAAATTTTCTAGCATAGCCCAACCTAAGCCGAATGCAAAGTCGTACAAAATTGCTTGACAAAAACAAAGCTAAAGTAACCCAAAATCAAAAAAGGACAAAATTGCAACAAAAATGGCATATCAATTTGTCAAGGATAATCAGCCAAGATCATAATTGCCATCAACATAATGCCCCGTAGCTTTTTGCCCTTCATGAGTTCATTGGTTTGCGTGATGGCTTTTAGTCCAGAGAAATTTTCTTCCATGACAATAACCACAAGGCCAAGTGTCTAGAGAGAATAGAGATAAGCAGCATAACAATCTCCTAAGAAAACTAGGGTCCAATTTAGAGTAATTGAGACAGAACTTTCAGTCATAACTCTAATTAGTCCAGCCATAAAAAATAAAAGGCTTGCACTTGCCAAGTTGATTATGATCATCCAAATGGATGTGGTTAAAGCCCTTTTCCACATTTCTCTTGCAATTGATTATGTTTGACAAATTGATTTACCATTTCTATTGCAATTTTATCCCTTTTGATTTTGGGCTGCTTTGGCTTTGCTTTTGTCAAGCAATTTTGTTCGGCTTTGCGTTCAGCTTGGGTTCGGCTATAATAGAAGGATTTTTTTACCGAGGTATTTTTATGTGGTTAGGAATATTGAGTATAAGATGGAACACAAAAATCATCATATGTGTTTATATATTATTAGATGTCTGATAACAGGTTTATCAAGATCATCTTAATAAATCATATTCTTTATAAAATAACATTATAGAGTGATAAGAAAGAAGAGAGAGAAAATTCATGAGAGAAAAAGTAGAGTGAAAAAGATGATGAGAGAGGAAGTAACAGTGGAGATGGATGAGAGAGAAAAGAGGGCGCGAAAAAATGCATTATCGAGAGGGATGAGAGAAAAAGTAACAATGTAGAAGGATAAGAGAGAAAGTATATTGAGAAAAATGATGAAAGAAAAAGTAGAGTGAGAAAAATGATGAGAAAGAAAATAATCACAAAGAAATGAGAGAGAAAGTGAGCGAAAAATAATGAGAGAAAGTAATTATAAAGAGAGATGACAGAGAAAGTGGAGTAAGAAAATAATGAGAGAGAAAGTAATCAGAGAGAGAGATGAGAGAGAAGTAGAGTAAGAAAAATGATGAAAGAGAAAATAATTGTCAAGAAGGATGAGAGAGAAAATGGAGTGAGAAAATGATGAGAGACAATATAATGAGAAAATAATGAGAGCAAAAGAAGAGTAAGAAATATTATGAGAGAGAAAATAAAGTAAGAATATGATGAGAGAGAAAGTACTTGATGACTACGGATGAGAGAGAAAAAGAAGTGAGTGGGAAGAGAGAGAAAGTAGAGTGAGAAAATAATGAGAAAGAAAATAGAGTGAGAAAATTGTAATGGTTTAGTATTGAGGGTGAAATTGAAATAACAGAATAAAAATGATTATGAAATTTTGGGTAATCAATGATTACAAGAGGAGGTACGTAATCTACGAGTTATGTTTGGTTTGTATTTTTATTTGCAAAAAGTTAACTTTTTAAATTAAAAAAATGAAACATCAAAACAACTTTTTATTTCAAAATTTTAAATTTAAATTCCTTCCAAAATTCTTCTTACATAATTTCAATTTTTTTTCCTCCAATCTACTTTTTCATATCAATTTTTCTTACAAAAAATTCTCACCAAAATTTTCACACATTCTAATACAAAATTCTCAAATACAACACAATCCAAGCATAGCCTACGATTACCTAATTTTTTATAATTATTACTAAATTTTATTCTCTTTTTTTTTTCCAACCAAACACCAAATAACGGAATGAATCTCACTAATTTATATCATTCCCCCCAACCAAACCCCCCCACCCTAAAAAAAAACTATGGCCTTTCTTTTTCTTTTTCTTTTTCTTTTTTTAAACAACTAAATGCAATAGTTAGATGGAATAATATATTAAAATGTCCCAAACTTAGGCTCTTGTAATCGTTTTGACCCGACCTTTCAATTTTAACAATACGATACCTGAACTTTACAATTTATAACAATAGTGGCCTTCGTTAATGCGCCATCCGGAGGCGTTAAATTGATGACGTGGTAACCGACTGGACTATATGTGGGCAAACTCAGAAAAAAAATTCTTTCTTGTAAGGCTGAAATCTTCTTCGTGGACAGACCAAATCTTCTTCTTCTTTCTTAGCCACCTCTCCGTCGTGCAAACCCTCACAATCTCGCCGTGCAAAATTTTCTTCCATTAGAATAGTCACCATCTCCGTCAGGCATATTCCCACTAGCGTTCTTGCTATTTGGAAGTTTTAGTTGGTTGTATTTAGCTTCATTTCCACCCAAACCCTAACTTCGAAACCCCATTTCGTAAACCTCCATTTCTGCCACCGAAGCAAGGTTGTTTTCCGATTGGGCAATGCTATTTCGACTGAACCCAGTAAGCAAATTGAGTTTCTATAAGAGTATTTTGAAGAGTATTTTCTATATTTCTTTGACTGAACCCCATTGGATTTGCCATTCGATTTTTGTCCATTTTTTTCGTTATTTTCTCAGATTTCTTTGCGCTTTTTGGCTTCTCCTTGGACCGAACTTGTACCATTTGTATATGTAGGAATTTTGATCGATCGATTTTGGCCTCATTTGTGTATTTTCCCGCCACTATAGGGTCGAGTGATTGTAGGGTAATTGTCATGGAATTTCAAATTTTGTGCATCATTGTGTAATTTTCTCGAACTATTTTTGCAGATGAATTATTTCTAGATTTTTTGTGCGCTTCAATTTTTGTGAGATCAATTGCATGATCAACTTTGTGTGTGATGAATTTTGTGCATCAATGTTTTGTGCGTGATCAATTTTGTGTGACTTTGAAGAATTCAGCTAGCTAAACTTGACTAAATTTTGTGGAATTTTGGAATGTTTTGTGCATTCTTTTTTTAGTGGTACTATTTCTTGGACTAAGTTTTGCAAATGAACTTGGACTAAATTTTGGATCGAACTTGGATTGAATTTCAAATTTCTTGACTTTTGGAATTTTGACCGAACTTGACTAAATATGAATTAACTTGGATTGAATTTTCACCGAACTTGGACTGAATTTTTACTAAACTTGGACTGAATTTTCACTTAACTTGGACTGAATTCTGAAATTTTTTTGGACCAAATTTTTGGAATGAACTTGGACTGAATTTTGACTGAACTTAGACTGAATTCTAAATTTTCTTGGACTGAATTTTTGGACTAAACTTGGACTGAATTTTGGATAGACTATTTTTTTTTTTGCTTGCTTTGTCCAATTTCTTGTATTTTTGTTTTCTATTTTTGTGTGAATTTTGTGCAACTTTAAGAAATTCGGTAAGCTAAATTTGGACTGAATTTTGTGGGACGTTTTGGACTGTTTTGTGCATTTAGTCCATCTAATTTTTTGTGCATTTGTTCGTCCTATTTATTGAATTTTTGTGAGACTAAATTAATGTTAACATATTTTGTCTTCAATTTTTTACGTGCAATATAATAAACGGTTAATTTTAGTAAACTCACAAGGTGTTTGTTGTTATTTGTAAATGGATGAGTTTTTCACAATGAAATTGCACAATGGTTGGGTATTCCAAATTGGTGCAACTATTAATTATGTGGATGGTAAGTTTAAATATGTAGATAATTGCGACTGAAGTTATCTATGCTCGAAATAGAAGATGTAGCCAATACACTAGAATATGTAATCCATAAAATGGCATTCGATATGGATTTGACTTGAAGATGATTACAACCGATAATGATGTCCTTAAAATGGGAGAAGTCAAGGAAATTTGATGAGATTGATATGTATGTTGAGTGCGATGAAAACTATAAGAGGTCGGATAACAATAATGTTGTCCTCAAGATGGAAGAAGTCGAGTGAAACCAGTAAGATTGATGTGTATGTTGAGTGCAATGAAAGTCGTAAGGAGTTAGTTAACAATACAAATTATGACATCCAACTTCATTCGCACTGATGGGAAGTGAAATTGAAGAAGATGATCCTACTTATAATGAAGAAGATTTATACATAAAGTTCCTACAATGCGTAGCGAGGATATCTTAATTGATGATGATGAGCTGCATACAGCTAGAGATAACATCAGAATTTATAGAGAGAATTTGAACGATAAAAATGCTGGTGTAAGACAGAATGACAGAAAGGGAGATGTACGTTCAAATGATGGTAGTGTATCTACTGGTTTCAACACTGAAGATTACATCAGTGACTATGAAAAATCCTCCTCAGAACCTCCCACACCTGATAGCAATGAGTCTGAGATGGAACGTAAAAAGAAGAAGAGGTTTCGTAAATATAATCCAAAATGCAACCATAAAGAGTTGCAATTGTGTCTGAACTTGTGCTTTGATGGCAAAATCCAATTCAAAGAGACTATAAAAAGATATGCAATTAAAAATGGCTTTAACATAACATAGACAAAGAGTGTATCTTGGAGGATGGAAATTAGATGTGTGAAAAATTACCCATGGCGGGTATATGCTTCATGTAAATGAGAGGAGAAAACATTTGTAATCAAAGAGTTGAGTAATGAGCACAATTGCTTGCGTGTCTTTAACAACAGGCAGCAACAAAAGAGTGGTTAGCGAATGAGTATTTAGACACATTCTGACATTATGTCAAAGAAATGATGGGTCTGATATTCATACTAAATATGCTTTAATAAAGTGAACAAAATGTTATGTTACAGGGCCAAATGGACCGCAATGCAAATGCTTCAAGGTATGTTAGAAGAACATTATGCCAAACTCCATTCATATATATTAACCCTGAAGAAAATGGATAGAATGGAGAGATTTGAGGTTGAATTGCGACATGATGTACCATATGGAAGCAAGTTTTTAGGTACTGTTACATTGGATTTTCATGTTTGATAAGGGATTTCAAACAAGGTTGCAGGTTTATTATTGGTTTCGATGGGTGTTTTTTCCAAGCACCAAGATGGGGTCAACTGTTTAGTGCTATAGGTTGTGATAGGAACAATCAAATGTTCCCAATTGCATGGGCAGTTGTTGATAGAGAATGTGAAGAGTCATGGAAATGGTTTCTTTGTATTTTATTCGAGGAACTCGGATTAGTTGATGGGTTTGGTAGGACATTTATCAGTGACCCATAGAATGTATGTTTTCCTTAATCCTTTGGTTGCTTTGTATTTATTGACTATATCTACCAAATATTGATACATCTTATGTTAGGATAGGGGTTGGAGAATGCAGTTAGAGACCTTGCACCTTACTCCAAGCATAGAAACTGCGCTAGTTATGTTTATGTTAACTGGAAAAAAAAATTATAAGGGGCAAGCTCTGAGGAATTTCTTTTGGTCAGTTATGAGAGCAACTAATGAAGCAGCATTTCATGAAGTTATGGAGGCAATAAATATTGAAAATGAAGCCGCCCAGGATAGTTTTATCAATCTACCATATAAGAAATTTTGTAAGACTTTCATCAACCCAATACCAAAGTGTGATGTGGTTGAGAATAACTTATCAGAAACATTTAACGGTTACATATTAAAGGCCAGGTATGAATACATCTCGCTTTCTTTGTTTTATATGTTACTATTAGTGCATTGTATGTAATATTAACCAAGGTTTATATGTACTGTGCGACAGAGGTTTGACGTTAACCAACATGCTCAATGAAATCCATACTGCTTTGATGGAAAGAATGTTCATGAAGAAAAAATTAATGGATTCATCTGAATATATGCTTCCACCAAGAGTTAGGAAGAAGGTTGAAAATAGTAAGTACGCAACGAAACACTGCATTGTGAAGCCTACAATGGGGGAAAAATTTCAAATACTCATTTCGATGATAGGTATGTTGTTGCTTTGGTAAGTATGAGTTGTGCTTGTAGGGCTTGAGAAATCTCAAGAATTCTTTGCTGCTATGCGATTGCTATAATACATTCAAGACAGATCGATGAGAATATATTTACCATACCAGATGAAGATCATCGAATGTTGATGAGAACGATGAACGTGTGGTTGATACCATGATTATGGAACATGTCCAGAGAGTTCTAACGGGAACAAGACAAAAGGAGAAACACGTGACAGTTGATGAAAACATTCATTGCCTTACCGCGACAAAGTCATCACATGCGGATGGTAGTACGTCTTCTGATAGATTATGTGATGGATGTTGCAATAAATGATGTATTTGAAATTAGGTGTCATTTGTTTATGAGGATGTCTATGCTGGCCGTGAAACATTTCTTCGACTGAAAGGTTGTTTGAGTTAATAGACAGTTCTAGTACCTAAGGTGTAAGGACAAAAATTGCAAATGGATGTTAAATGTAGCTGCCATTGGGAATTAATCAGCTTAGAAGATCACTAAATATGCCAACACCCATACATGTCAATCATCATTGGTCCAAAGCGATAACAGGCAGTCTAACAGCGAAGTACTTGGGTCATAGATCAAGTATAAATACACAGATGTCTGTCAACCGTATAGACCGAAAGAAATAATTTTAGATATTCGGTCGAAATTGGAGGTTAACATAACCTGCCACAAGGCGTGGCGGTCAAGGGAATCTACATTGGAAAAAGTTAGAGGTAGTTTTGAGGATTTATATCAGATACTGCCATCTTACTTACACGTGATGAATGAGTGAAACCCGAAAACTCTTATTGAAGTTGGGAGAGAAGAAGATGGAAGATTCAAGTATCTATTTTTCGCATTTGGTGCATCGATTCGCGGATTGCAAAGCCACATGCAATCAGTTATTGTCGTTGATGCTTCCTTCTTCAAAGGAAAATATCCTGGATCATTACTTGTTGCAACTAGCATGAATGATAACAACTAAATATATCCTGTAAGCTAGGGAATTGTTGATTCTGAGAATGATGTATCGTGGGAGTGGTTTTTAGAAAGGCTAAAGACTGCAATTGGCGGCAATATAGATGGCTTGGTGTTTGTTTCTGACCGACATAAGAGCATTGCAAAAGGTATAGCAAATGTTTTCCCTGATTCTTTCCATGGAATGTGTATTTATCATCTAAGCAACAATTTTAGAGCAAAATTCAAACAAGAAGATGTCATCCCATTATACTTTAAGACTATAAAGGCTTATACTTTTGCTGAATTAAATAAAATGTTCGGAATTCTTTTACTACGAAATCCACGGGTAAGGGAGTATTTAAGAGAAGTCGGGATTGAACGTTGGTCAATGGCACATTCTGGTGAGAGACGATATACCATAATAACCTTTAACATTGCAAAATGTCTGAATGTATTGTTGAAAGATGCCTGGGAATTACCTATTCATTTTTTAGTCGACTACATCCGTAAAATGCTCCAGAAATGGTTTCACGATTGGCGTACCGCAACTGGCGAAATCAAAACAATTACAACCCCATACATTGAAGAGGAAATCGGGTTTAGGATGAGAGAAGCAAAATCCTATGTTGTTGAGCTGGTTGATATGCACCAATGATGTGTACAGGACATTACAAACCGTACTGTTACAATCGATTTACTTGAAAAAACATGCACGTGTCGAGTGTTTGATATGGATCAACTCCCATGTGTGCATGCACTAGCTGCAACTCGTCACCGTCAAATTGACCATTACACCTTATGCTCATCATTTTACCACACCGATGTAATTATAGGTGCTTATGCAGAGCCTATTTTTCCCGTTGGTGATCCTAAGAATTGGATTGTACCCGAAGAAGTTCTAGCAATTCAACTATTACCACCAGAACAAAGGGCTAAGAGTGGTAGGTGCAAAAAAAAAAAAAAAGACTTTCTTTAACCAGCGAGCAAAAAGTTGAAAAAAAATGTGGTCGTTATGGACAGCGTGGACACAACCGACAAACTTGCTCAAATCCATTCGTTTGTAGGGAGAAAAAATGATAACACTATGTGCTTTGCTGTTTTGGATATTTATAATTTATTCTCCACATGATGTTTTATTAATAAAGAAAATACAATATTCCATTCATTTCTCTCTCACACCGTTAAATATGGATTTGAAATAACCCATATATACGATAGATGTTATGTGGTTTACTTATTGACGATATCTCGACATATTTGTCCACATTTAACAACTTCGTTGGACATATGTAATTTATCCACATGTGTTGTGTTCCACATTTCGTAATCATTTCTTCCGTATCACATATTTAGACATATTTATCGACATTTTTGTCGACATGTAGTTATATTAGTCGATATATTAGTTTACATATTTGCCGACATTTTATCGATATATGTGTTGACGTATTAATCGATATATATATCGATATTTGCTCGACATGTTATATCGAGATATCGTGAAACAATATTTGTTTAGTATTTCTTCATTTGAAGTGGCTTCTTAGTTGATTTCTATTCTTTCTAAATTCAATAACAACAAAGAATCCTCGATATTGAAGAAAGACCTCGAAATTACTAAATATGGGACTATCGAATGTAGACAATCGTCAAAAGGAAGATTTGATTGAGTATCGAGGAGTTAAGGAATTTAAGTCAAAATCCCAAATGAAAGTAGATTGATTTTACATTGCACTTTTGATTGAAAAATCAATCGATTTATTTCGTATCCTTTGTTCAATGAGAAATGGGTCATCCTACCCAATTTCGTTCAATCTCACCAACTTTTAAAAATTAATTCTAAGTTATAGTATATGCTCGCAAAAATGCCGTATGAACAAGGAAATATTAAACTAATAGTATAGGATAATTTCGTGACGGTTTGTCGAATTTGCGTTCTCACGGTATGCGAGTTTCACCCATAGGTGATAACGATGATGGAATGGAATGGGTGAGATGGGATGTTGCTTCAATAAGGAATAATTGGCAACTAAATTTGTTACAAACAATTGCGTCTCGAATGTAGAAGAGAAAAGTTGAAGCTCAAATTCAAGAGTATTTAGGTATTTTCCTATGGTCAAAACCATTGACTTGCTATATTTGCAAAGAATTTGTTCGACCTGCTATTTTTGCAAATGTTTCTCCAAACTCGCTATTTTTGCAAATTTCCTCGTAATCCGGGAACAAACGCAAGCATGATAGTATTAAAACCCTTAAGGTTGCGGACATGGAAGATAGTTGTAAAGGGGATGAAGAATGTAAGACTATAATATCCAAACTCTTGTTGGATGCCACTTCAGACGAGATTGTGAATATATACAAGGCATTTTAAAAGAGAAGGAAGGTTGTTGTTGGGAAAGGTCTGAAGTTAGGAAGACGTTGATGTAGAGTTTGCATTGAGGATCCAGTAGGGGTCACTCGAGCAAAGAGCTTGCTATATAAGAATGGAGTATCTATTTTTTGGTCAAAATAAGGCAAGACATTGTTGATTGGGTAAGAAGTGTGTGACTGTCGAGAGGTGAGATGAGCATGTTAAATCCCTCGTTTATTGCAACCTATACTGCGATACCATTCATGGAAGCAAATTTCCATGGATTTTATTGGGACTTCCAAATTCATAGGGATTTGACACTATATTGGTAATTGTGGATGATTCACTAAGTACATCCATTTCATTCCATTATCTCATCATTTTTCACTCAAGATGTTGCCAAGTTGTTTCTTGGTTAGGTTTTTAAAATGCATGGTCTTCTGGATTCCATAATCGATGATCGTGACAAACTATTTTGGTCATTTTTGGCGAGTTATTTAAATTGTTGGGGTTTCTCTGTAGCTAAGTTTAGCTTACCACCCCAAAGTGATGATGGTAGACCGAGTGCCTCAAGCAAAATTTGGAGACTTATCTCGGATGCTTTACATGTGACAAAACTTCTAGTTGGAAAGTTTGGTGCCAATGGCACGGTGGTGGTGCAATACCACGTATCAAACAAGCATTAGAATGACTCACGAGGCCCTTTTTGGAGTTAAACCAGTAGCTTTGCCTTTGGGACTTTTCAAAGATGTTATTGTTGGGTATTTAATATAACCCAGTGTATGTTCTAATATAAGCCCAATAGATAATGCACCTTTTGTAGTGGGCCTATATGGGCAAGAATCCATTAATTGGTTTTAACCTTAGTGTATCCCTATTTATACGCTAATTTATGCGAGATGCTGGGTATTTTATATTAGATACCTAGGTGTAATGTTTCAAGCAATCGCATATACTATTACTTTGACTTTAAACCCTAACAATTTTGAAGCATTAGGTATCAAATATTTGGAGAAAAGGAAAAAAATTCGTGAAGAGTACAGATAGTCTTATGGGTAGTTTAGTGCTATTGAAATTTGACTTTTTATTCCGGTGTGGATCGAGGCAAAGGAAGAGTCCATCTCGTGTATCTCGAGAGGAATCCATTGGTGGTGTTGGTTTTCTGATTTGGTGACCGAAGATGGAAAAATCGGTATTTAAAGTCGCGTAGCCGAAACTTTCTTCGTGATCCTGAAAGATCTAGATGGTTTTAGCTTGTAAGGTTACTTGGGTTGTATTCTCCTTGTCAAGACGCATCATTTTGAGGGGTTACAGCCTTAACGGAGCTCGGACGACGAGAAACAAATAATTAAAATTCGGCAAAGCTTGGTGAAGAAGCTCATCATTCATCAGTTGACCGATTTTCACCGCTTATCGGTTGGCCGACATTATTCATCCTGACCGATTTTTACTATTCATCTGCTGATTGACGAATCGCTCATCTGCTGGACCGATTTCTTTGCTCATCCGTTGACCAAGTGCGATTGACTGAGTTGACTTTTTGAAATTTTCTGCTTCAAATCAGTGCACTCATTCTAATTTTCCATTTTTACTTATTAAAATGGAAAACGATACCAATTGAGAAGGTCAAACTCCATACTTTTAGTGGAATTTAATTATTCAAATTGAAAGACTCGATTTAGTTTAAAATATGAAAATATTTTTTATATTTATTTGAGTACATTTGGTTGATACTACTAAGGTTGATGAGTCTCAATGGAATAAGGATGATAACTTTTGCAAGGACTATTTATTGAATTGTCTTTCAGACCGTCTTGCAGAAGTTTATAGCAAGTTTAAGACTGCTAAAGAAATCTGGAACAATTTAGATACTCAATTTAAAAAGGAGGAGGAATTGTCAAAAACACATCTTGTTGACAAATTCATGGATTTCAAATTCAAGGAAGATATGGAAATCACTCCTCAAGTAACTGATCTAGAAAATTTGAGATCTAAATTGACCAGTGAAAACATCATCGTTTGTGATCCTTTCTTGGTGCCATTATTTATAAATTACCATCTGCGTGGCATTCTTTCAAAATTGAGATGTACGGGAAGAAAGTGCGGTGGGATTGGATGATCTTAAGCGATTCATTAGAATCGAGGATGAGAATCGAGCTACTTGGAGATTATTAGACAAACAAGAATAACTACCGCTAACGCTAACAAATCCCAAGAAATTGCCTAAGGCATCCGAGTAACACAAGAGTGCGTCTCAACAATCGGCGGCCAAAGAGTCTGTCTTTAAGAAAAGCAAGGCAAGTGCCATAATTGTGGGAAGTGGGGCCACTTTACGATAGATTGTGCAACCTAAAAAGACAAATCGACACACCAAAGAATGAAGCAAATATGCTTATCTGAAGATGAGCCTCAAAAATTTGTTGCTATAGTGGGCAATAATGGAAAGGCGTGCTTCAACGAATAGTAGTTAGATTAGGGCAACGTGCCATGTCTGCAAAAATGACAAGTTACTTGATGATGTTGCTGAGGCCAACGAAACTGTTGTTGTCGCTAGTGGGCCAGCGGAGACGGTAACTCACACTGGTACTGCAAATATGAGCCTTTCTTCAGGTAAACTTCTAACTTTAAAAGATGTTAAAGTAGTTCCTGCTATTCAAAAGAATTTAATTTCTATTAGTCGCTTAGACAATGCTGGCATGAGCATATTTATTTCTGGTGATAGAGTAACTTTATCTGTTAACTCTCATTATTTTGGTTGTGAATTCTTAATTGGTGGTATGTATAGATTGAGTTCTGTAAATGAAGCAGTCGGTAAGTTAGTTTAAATTTAATTGATCCTACAACGTTACATAATCGGTTAGGACATGTGAACTACAAGAAAATGGCTAGATTAGCCAAAACTCATAATATACCTCTAGATACTTGATCAGTTAATGTGATGTGAAGTATATGCTCAAACGAAAATTACTAGAAAACCATTTCGCATTTGGCCCTAGAGTACACAACTTCTTGAATTAATACATTCGACATACGTGACTTTAAAAGTTTCACAACTAGAGGTGGTCAAGTATTTGGTAACTTTTATAGACGATTTTTCTAGATATTGTCATATTTATCATTAAAATCAAAAGATGAAATATTTGATAAATTTAAGATTTTCAAGAATCGTGTTGAAAACCAGTTGAACTTGAAAATTAAAAGGTTTAGTAGTGATAGAGGAGGAGAATATACATTGATAGGGTTCAAGGAATTTTGTGCTTCAGAGGGCATAATACTTGAAACCACTGCTCCTTACTCA
Source organism: Gynochthodes officinalis (assembly GCA_020080225.1). NCBI lineage: Eukaryota > Viridiplantae > Streptophyta > Magnoliopsida > Gentianales > Rubiaceae > Gynochthodes > Gynochthodes officinalis. The sequence continues at coordinate 33,659,599 of CM034615.1, read as the reverse complement.
CCTCAATCCAATGGCATAGCTGAACATAAGAACGGGGCGTTAATAGAAATGTTCAACTTTATGTTATTGATAAATGACATGCCTTCTTGTTATTGAGAAGAAGCGATTTAATCGCTAATCACATCCTGAATAGGTTACCGCACTCTAAGTTGCTTTCAACTCTTTATGAGATATGGCATAAACATCCTTGTAGATATGATACTCTTAAGACTTGGGGCTGTATTGCTTATGTGAGGATACCGGACCCTAAAGACCTAAGGTGGGGCTTAGGACAAACACTTGTGTGTACCTAGGTAGTGCGAGAGAATAGTGCATTGATCGGTTCTTGGATCTATCAACCAATGTGGTTATAGAGTCTAGAGATGCGATTTTCTTTGAAGATAAATTTCTTGAAATCAAGGGTTGACAATACCCGCACTATAGAAATAATTTCAGAATCACCGAAAGAAATTGAATCAAATTCCTCTGACACTCGGATAATTTCTGAATCTATGCCTTTAAGGGTTTCTACAAGAGAACGAGTTCCCAAAACGTTTGGTGAGGATTTTGTCACTTACCATTTAGAAGATGATCCATTCACTTATAAAGCTTGATGAGACCTAGCGACTCCTTATTGTGAGCAAAAGACATTAATGATGAAATGAGCTCTCTGTTACAAAATCAAACTTGGCAACTAGTCGATTTGCCAAACGGGGCTAAGACTATAGGTTGCAGGTGGATTTTGAAGAAGAAACTTAATCCTGACGGATCTATGGCTTGGCATAAAACTCATTTAGTAGCTAAGGGCTATACTCAAGTAAGTGGGGTAGATTATTTTGATGTTTACTCCCGATATCACTTGACTATGATAAGAATTCTTATTGCTTTAGCATCTATTGAGCACTATGTTGTGCATCAAAAATGACTTTTTTCCTAAATGGAGATCTGATAGGGAGATCTACATGAACCAACCTGAAGGGTTTGTCATGAAAGGTTTTGAGAACAAAGTTTGTAAGTTAAACAAATCTTTGTACGGTCTAAAACAAGCACCTAAATTGTGGCATCAAAAATTCGACACGGTAGTAATGAGTTTAAGATTTTGATCTAGTTACTCAGATAAATGCCTTTACTACCGTTCTGTGTCGAATCAGGTTGCGATTATTTGCTTATATGTAGACGACATGTTGATACTTGGTTCTGATCATTCTGTAGTGAGTGACGTAAAAGCCAAGTTGACAAAAGCATTTAAAATGTCCGATCTTGGTGTGGTAGACATCATTCTTGGTATGAAAGTAAGTTTCTGAGTAAGGTATTACCCTTAGCCAAACTCACTACATTGAAAAACTATTTTCTACCAGGGATACAAATGAATGTAACGGTCGAGACACCGTATGAACCTAATAAACGGTGAGCTCAATGAGGAGCTAGCGTGAATCAATTAGATTATTCTAAATTGATTGGTAGTCTCATGTATGTAATGATATGTACTAGACCAGACATAGCCTTTTCTGTAGGCATGCTGAGTCGTTTCACTAGTAATCCCGGCCCTGAGCATTGAAATGCCCTCACGCGACTTATGTGATATTTGAAGGGTATGGCCATCCTCCTATCTTGGAAGGATTTTCTGATGCATCGTGGTGCTTGGAATTAGGAGACAGTAAATCTACTAGTGGTTATATTTTCACCTTTGGGTGGAAGCGGTTGCATGGAAATCCAAGAGACAAACTTATATTGCTTTAGCGTTTATGGAATCGGAACTTTCTACTCTCGCATGGAGAAATGAGTGGATAAGAGAACTGATCCTAGATATTCCATTAACCCATTTAAAGATTATTTCTTTAAGTATGTTCTGTGATAATCCGGCTACAGTTTCGGTAGTGAAAAACTCACTCTTTATTGGTAAGAGGAGACATATTAGGCTGAAACATGCCCTACTGAATTATCTCATAGAACAGGGTACTATCACTTTGGTCGATGTGAGATCGAAGGATAATATGGCCGATGCTCTCGCAAAGGGACTGACCAAAGATTGAATATTCAAAATTGTGAGGGAAATGGGGTTAAAGACTATATCGACATGTCTTAATCTACATTTATGTTATTTTGAATTTTTCGAATCTCTCTTTGTTGGCTAAGATAAGCACTTGATAATGTTTCGACGATGTTTATGGTTGTCAATATATCATTCTACATTTGATGATATATCATTTTTAGGTGAGTTGTCTCATTCCACATGTGATGAGGTAATTTTACTCATTTTGGATGTTCGGTTTAGAGCGGTTGTATCATTCCATATCGATGATCTTTGCTTAACTAAATTTGGACTTGGTTGTAACATTCCACATAGAAACATGAAATGGTTCTTTTGAAAAGAAACTATTTAGGTCTTGTTCTTATAAAGAAACGGACATTGATGCTTATTGGTATGTGACATTGATGCATATTGCTTGACATTGATGATTATTGTTATATTGATGCTTATTGACATTGATATATATTTATTTTCGATCGTTGTGATATTGTGCTAAGTTCTTTTGGTAGAACTAGACACTTTTCGCTTGTTACCCAAATGATTGGATTTACATGAAATTAATATTTGGTAACTTGTAGAAAATAGCGAAAATGGAGGAGTTGATTCCAAGCGGGATCCGAAGAGGATGATCTACTTGATGGATAATTCCTCTAGAGCTCTGCAGACCGTGGGGCTATTATTTTTTTGAAGTTGAATAAATAGTTCACTTACATATGAAATTGGCCATTTAGTTTGAGTTTAGAGTATTTCTAAAACTCTTGTGTACGAAGTTTAGATAATTTCTAAAACTTTGATTTGATTCACTTATGAGTGAGACTTATTGATTGTGTTTGGTTGAGTTTAGATTGTTTCTAAAACTCATAATTGTGTTTAAAGAATTTATATTTTTGAGTAATGAATCTTTTGTGCTATGAATGATTCAATATTTTGTTTTGAACATTACGTTATCTATCTATTGGATTGTACTATATGTAGAACATAGGAGGAGATTGTTGGGTATTTAATATAACCCAAGTGTATGTTCTAATATAAGCCCAATAGGTAATGCACATTTGTAATGGGCCTATATGGGCAAGAGCCCATTAATTGGTTTTAATCCCAGTGTATCCCTATTTGTATGCTAGTATTGGAAAGATGCTAGGTATTCCAGACAGATACCTAGGGTGTAATGCTTCAAGCAATCACATATACTATTGCTTGACTTTAAACCCTAACATTTATACCTGTATACAGCAGATCTAATTCAACAAAGAAATGGGGTATTGAAACTTCAAGGATCATCCGAACAAGGCACAAAATCGCATGAAGCAATTTGCGGATAAGAGAAGGTTTGATAGAACATTTGAAGTAGAAATCAGTGTATCTTAAACTTGAGCCCTATGAATAGCAAATGCTGCTAAAAAGCAGTGTCTCAAGCTATCAACTAGATTTTTGGACCTTTTTAGGTGATGGAGAAGATAGGGACGATGCATACAAAGTAAGATTGCCTGATCATCCAAGAGTACATCATGTGTTCCATGTATCTATGCTTAAAAGCACTTTGGTCCTGCACCAATCTCTCCTAATGAGCTGCATTCAACACTCAAGACCTATGTCCTGTTGAACCAAAATTGGTGCCGCAGAGAGCGGTGATAAGACGCCACAACAAGGATGTTAATCAATGGTTGATTAGGTGGAAAGGCGGTGACATTGATGAATCATCATGGGAAGGGTGAGTTTAATTGAGAATAGTTTCCTATGTTTTTCAAGCTCAAGGACAAGCTCAAGGGCAAGGAGGTAGGGCTGTTGGGACCAATAAAATTCCTTTGGAGGCCATATGGTGTCGTTCCACTAATGTATCCCTAATTTCCAATTGTCTCGATTTTGCACTAATTCTGTTTTTTGCCTAATTAACTTTTACTTATGTAAACGCAGCCATTTAGTTATATTCAATACTTAGAGGAAACAGCCAGAAGAAATGTATGCAACTTGTATGTAAGCTAGGGGAATTGTCTTGAATAGTTGAGAATTTTGCTGATTTTCTTGTCCTCACTCATGCTTCTCTGTTCCTTCTTTCTCTGAATCAATATACTCCTGTCTTTTCTCTTCATCTCCTCCTTCTTTGTCTCTTCTTCCTTGTTCTTCAACTTCTGATCCTCCCTTCATTGCTTACTGTTGTAAGTTTCTATTGAAATTCATAATTATTAGTCAGGATTGAGTTCCATTCCTGACACAAACCCATATGATAAAAGAGGTTCATTTTTCCAAGACAAAGAAGGCCAGCCCAATCATATTGATATTCTTATAAGCAATATGTATTTCAAAAAATTAATTAAATCATTTTGTCTTCAATGAGAATAATTATTAAATTACGCAATCAACCAAACGTGTGTAATGATTAATCATAGCTTATCCAAACAAATCCTTAAGTAGTAATAAGATTTCTAATCTAATCTCAAGTTGGATCGCAGGTTAGCGTTTAAGGATCTTAACAAAAGGATTTTCCTAAAAAGTAATAAAAATAAGTGAGAAGTTTCCATACATACTTTGACTTCAATAATTTAAAACCGGTCGACGCAGTGATGGGTTTTTAAAATATTTGAAATTTTTAACCACTCCCACTTGCAATTCTTTTTATCATCACGCGTATTGTACCTTTTTTTTTTTGACTATCCAAGTAAATAAAAACTTATTATGTGAATCAATATAATTATTGCACGAGATAGAATTCAATAATAATATAAATTTTGAAAATTACTTTAATTTCTATCAACAAGTTAAAAGTAAAAATAAATATTCACAAGACCAAATGAAAGCAATATCAAAATTTTAATCTAGAAAATATAAGTAAAAACAATAATATTCTATTTTAAATATTGAAAAACATAAAAATTCATCAAAAATTATAGTGTCGTGTTAGAATTTGTTTCTCAAACCAAAAGTTGATTTGTTACTTATAATTGTTAAAAAATTTTCACAATTAATATTTCTAACAATCAAACTTACTGATTAATTTTGAAACTTAGAATAAAATTTGGTTAATCACGAAATATTAGAGCTATATTAAGATTAATAAATGATTATTCATTTTAAATAGAGATAATAAATAAAAATATATTTATATATGAATTAAAATTTGATAGAATTCTTCTATTACTATCTAATATTTAATAGAACTCTTACATTATTATTTTTCATAACAATTAATTTTCATACAACTTTTGTGTTACTAATATTTTTAATTAATGAAATAGTAAAAAGACAATTATATCTTTAAAAATCATGATAATTACATTGAAACCGACAAACCAATTTTTCCCCTTTATATAATAGATATATAGAGTACTTGCTAGTTATACCATTATTGTACTTAAAATAATTAGTTTGTACTCACTTGTTAAAAAAGAATTCACAATATTTTTAATTTGCAAGTTACAACACAATTAATGCAAAATTAAATGTATACTTTTACATTTTTATCCTTACTTTTAATTTGAATTATACATTTTTATAAGTAATGGTAATAGAAGAATTTCATACAAAAGTTGATTTTATTTTTTGAGGACAAAGTAAATTTTAAAACTTTGATTCCTTTGTTTGGAATGGAAATAATATATTGTATAAAAATTTTAAGTTGCAACTTACTTAATAATGTTGTGTGAGTTTTGAGTATTTTTCAAAAATTATGACAAATATTGAATTATTTTACTTAATTAATTAATTATGTTTTAGCTTAATTATTTGTGTAATGACTTAGGATGAGAGTCTGGCAGATAGATGGGTTAAGCCATTTATAGATTGGGCCATTGATGGGTAATAATTTAATGAGTCATGACTCAATTCAACCCGTTTAATTATAGGTCATATTTGAGTTTGTTAAATCAATCAAATTAATGGGTTAATTCAACAATTTTTTAAAAAGATTTCTATTTAATTAAGGAAATTAAAAATCCATTTTCATCTTTTTTAGTAATTGTTTTCAAACTAATCTTATTTAATATTTTTTATTAAAAGACTATTCTTATGTTTTTTAGCAAAATAAAAAATAAACTAATCTTATTTAGCTTTTCTATTAACAAGTATCAATTTCTTAATGGCCACCACACTTCCATTTTTTGACTAAACTTTATAAACATTGTTAAAGTCACAAGTACTAATAGGCAATTTGTGAAAACTATTAGTGTGTTCAAGAAAATTTGTGAAAGTAAGCTTCCTATGAGGTTTTTAAATGTGGTGAGATTTATATTCAATGTATTACGAGCACTTAGTTTTCAAATGATGTTTGTAATAATGATCCATCACGTATTTGCTCAATTGCTTTAAAACATAAAAGGAAAATTTTTAAAAGGACAATGGAAGTTATCAAATTAATAAAGAGAGAGTGATTTTATTTTAATTTTAATAATGATAAAGACATTTTACTTTCCAAATAGAATTTTATTTTTTAAATAATTTTTTTACACCTTTAAATATAACCAAATATCTAATTTTAAAATAAATCTTCTATATGAAAATAAAGACTTATTGGCTATGAAAATTCAATTTTTTTGAAGATGGAAAATTGAAAGTTATAATAATAAAAAAAAAAGTTATCAAAACATAGAAAATTTATATAAAGATCTTTTTAATTTTTTTTTTGAGAAATTAAATATTATTTAATATTAAATTTCACAAAAAAAATGAAAAATAAAATATCAAAATAGTAAATTTTTTTAGTAATTTGTAACTATATAACTATTTTGATTTTTTTTATTACATAACATTCAAGTTCGTAGGGAAAAAGGAAAAAAATATTTTAATTGTGTAATTATTTATTTTAAAATTTTTATTTATTTTTGTATAAAACTATTATCAATTTATCATTTAATTCCATATTTAGGCTTTTAAAATTATATATTTAATTAAGCATATATTTTTAAAAATTCATCTAAGGTGGTGTTTGGTACATGGGGATGGGATTAGTTTGGATTGGATTAGTTTGGCAATTTTGGACATTTGGTATGTCCTTTATAGGTTTTAAGAACTAACCCCTTGGGGTGGGTTTCTGAGAAACCCAACCCCCACACAGCTTTTCCTAAACCCTTGTTGTTGGGTTTCAAATGGACTCAAAACGGCGTCATTTTAGCCAAAAAAAAAGTATTTGGCGCGTGTCAATCTTGATGTGAACACTGCTGATAATGGCGCGCCCTTATACAGAGGTTGCAAACCCCCCAATAGTTTGTAACCCCCATTTTACATTTTTTTTTAAAAAACAAATTTCATTAACTTATAGAAAATATTTTTCTCTACAAATTGACATACACTTTGACTATTTTTTGAACAAGATATAATTTTCAAAATATCATATGATGTAAAATAATAATATTCTTATTATAATTTTAATAAATTTATTATTATTAATATTAAATTTTAATTTTAATATAAAATCTATTCCATTCCATTACAAAATAACACCAAACAACATAATTACTATCATTCCATTCTATTCCAAACCTTTTCTTTTATCAATTCCATTCTATTTCTAAACTCACCATTTATATCAAGCGCCCTTAAAAAGTAAAATTGTCTAAAAGACAAAATTACTTTTCCTTTTTAGAAATTAAGAAAAATTAGGACATTTTTATTTATTAGATAACTTTCATAGTTTCTTAGAAAAAATTTCAAAAAGGAAAAAAACACTTAACCCAACAATCACCCTTACCCAATCCAGATATTACAGATCATTATATAACCCAATCAATTAGTAACTCATGATCAAATGACCAACCCGTAAGGTTAAAATATTGGTTAAGTTTGGTTGATTTATTGGTCGGGCCTAGTTTTGCCATCCAAGGTAATGACCAACTAATTTTGTAGTAACTAAATTATTTTAACTCAAGAGTTTGACCTAATTTATTTATTCTTTGAAGAACGTACTATTTTTCCCCAAAAAAAGAGAGCCAAGTTTCAAAAATTTTGTTTGCCCAAAAAAAAAGTCCTCTTTTGTTTTAAAATTCATATATTACCCTTCCTAATAATGGTATTCCCTCAGTAAAAAAAAAAAAATTTACTTTCAAATTTTTTATCCCAAAAGAGTTCACTTTTAGACCAAATTCTTAAATAAACCCTTACTAATAATAATTGTGTATACTTATAATTAAAAAGTAAGAATGAAAATATAAAATTATAAATTTAGTTTGTATATTAAGCATGTTGTACCTAATAATTAATAAAATTATATCTAAACTAAAGTGAAATTTTTTGGGACGGAAGGGTAATATATAATATAAATTAAAAGGTAATGATAAAAATATAAATTTATATATTTAATGATGCATTAAATATGTTATATCTTATAATTTAAAAATATTGTATCAAATCAAAAGTGAATTTTTTTAGAACAAAAGGAGTAATATTTTATAGTAACTAAATTATTTTTAACTCAAGCGTTCCATTTGATTTACTTATTCTTTGAAAAATATAATTATACTTTATTAAAAGTTGAATTAAAAAAAGAAGATGAAAGCTTAAGCTGTCAAGATGGTTAAAGAAATACATCTACAAAAAATTAGAGCTCCTAAAATTAGCACGATTGACATAAAAACATATAAAACTACATTTCAATGGTAAAGGAGGAATAATGTTTTTTTAAACATTGTCATAAAAGAAATATTTACTACATGTTCAATAAACAATCAATTAAAATTCAGAGTGGATTAAAACATTATAACAACTTGGAAGAAAAATTTTTCAAAGAAGAAAATTCTATTTCAAAATTTATAATTAGACTTCCAAAATGTCAGATAATATAGTAAGAGTTATCAAATAGTATTTAAATTTACAGGTTATGCAATTAAAATTTGTGTTTTCAAACTTCAAAAATAATTCGAAAACAACAAAACTATGCGTGGGTAATGGGTTTGACTGAGCGTGACATTCACGGAACCCATTTAGGGCCCACTCTCCTAGGCTGACAAAAACTGGTACGCGGTACTCCATACCCATCGTTACGGAAGGAGAAAGGAAACGACCCCAAACGATGATTTTCTAAAGTCTAAAGCCCCTTTCCTCCCGTTTTCCTCGTTTTTCCATTTTATCCAGAATTTCGAATTCTCCATCACCATATTTCTCTGTAACAGCACAACCAAGGAAAACCAAAAAAGAAAGATAAAATAAAATGGATCCGTCATCGGATCCGAAGAACAACGCCGTTTCGGCCGCGGAGAATTCGTCGGCCTCGCAATTCCGCCTGTGGACCACACCTTTTGCCCAGGACATAACATTGCCCGATTCCAACACCAACAATTTTGATCCCTTTGGCCAGAATGATGACGACGTCGAGTTGGATGACTTCGATTTTGACGTGGACTTCTGTTTTGATGATATCCTGCCGGCCTCCCTTGAGCAGCCTCTGCCTGACCCTGCCCAATTTGATGATGAGTGTTTTATACTCAGTGGATCCGACTCGAATTTAGCCCACTTTCCACCGGATCGGACTTTGGATGATGTTTCCAGGGCTTTTAAGACGACGTCGGCTGAGTTCCCTCATAACGTCTCCCGTGATGGGGTGATTACGAATTCGTCGTCGTCGTCGCCGGAACCGGAGGTTTGTCAATTGTCTGGTGATCAGGTTTCTGGGGATCGGAGCTCAGGGATGAATCAGATTTATGGCGATCGAGGACAGGATGTTTCTGGGTATCTGAATGTTCCGTCGCCGGAGTCAAATGATTCGAGGGTTTTGAATTGCCCCTCGCCGGAGTCTCAGGGTTCTGGCAATTGTCGTTCCGATGTTTCTGACGACTCTAATAAATCGGTGAGCTCTTCCCCTAATTTTTCTGTGAAAAATGGCGTTGTGGATCCGAAAATTAAGTTAGAGGGATTGAATAGTAGCATGTTTAATAATCCGTTGTTGAAAAGGAAAAAGGAAAGTGATGATACTAGTAACATTGAGGTGGAAACAAATAAGGTTCGCAAATCGACTGTTAATTCAGTAAGTTCAGCTTGTAATGAGGTGAACAGTAATGGTAATAATAATGTTTTGAGTGAAGAAGAAGAGAAGAAAAGGGCTAGGTTAATGAGGAATAGGGAGAGTGCGCAATTATCTAGGCAAAGGAAGAAGCATTATGTGGAGGAATTGGAAGATAAAGTTAAGAATATGCATTCGACAATTCAAGATTTGAATGCAAAGATTTCATATTTTATGGCTGAAAACGCTACCTTAAGGCAGCAAATGGGTGCTGGTGGGGTTGCTCCTCCTCCAATGGCAGGTCCTCCTCCGCCTGGGATGTACCCGCATCCACCAATGATGTATCCGTGGATGCCGTGTGGGGTTCCGCCATATATGGTGAAGCCACAGGGGTCACAGGTACCACTGGTTCCCATTCCAAGGTTGAAACCCCAGCAAGTTGCTTCAGCCCCAAGAGTGAGTAAGAAGGCAGAGAGTAAGAGGAGCGAGGGAAAGACAAAGAAGGTTGCAAGTGTTAGTTTCTTGGGATTGTTGTTCTTTATGCTGCTCTTTGGTGGATTGGTTCCGATGGTGAATATGAGGTTTGGAGGTATTAGGGAGACATTTAGTGGTGGATCAGATTACGTTGAGGATCGGTTTTATGAGAAACATCAAGGAAGAGTGTTGACAGCGAATGGGAATATGAGTGGCACTGATTATGGAGAAAAATTTGGTGAAAATGGGAAGGAGTGTAATGGTAGTGTGCCTCTTGTGGCCTCTTTGTATGTTCCAAGGAATGATAAACTGGTGAAGATAGATGGAAACTTAATAATTCACTCTGTTCTGGCTAGTGAGAAGGCCATGGAATCTCTTAGAGATCCAGCAAATAAGGCAAGTAGTGAGACTAGCCTAGCAGTTTCTAGAGAGTTGGCCCCAGTTGTTCCAGTTTCAAGTGGAAGATCCCCGCACCTATATAGAAATCCAAGTGAACACCAAAGAGCTCTTGGCTCTACTTCTGTAGGTAAGGAAAATTTGGAAGTCACCAACAACTGATGGCAGACTTCAGCAATGGTTCCGTGAGGGACTTGCTGGTGAGTACAGAACTGTCTATTTTTGCTCGGGTCTTAAGCTGGTATATAAATACACACACACACACAAGCATATTGCTTGTGAATCATGATTTGGAATATGTGCCTAGAGTTTTGTTGTTTTCCCCCCTCTCATTTTTTGGGTCTTCTCAAAAATACTACTCATGAAAGGGGAAAAGATATTCTTTCTGAGAGGACGATAACAAATTTTAGTAATGAAAAAAGAGAATCTTTCTGAGGGGATGGCTTTATATGAATGAAAAAGAAAAAAAACTTTTGACAGTTCTTTCTTGTTAAATTATTTATGAAGGATGGATTACTGCATTGGTGCTGGTAGAATTCATATAAATGAGACTGATTTCTACTTCTGTGCTCGCTTTTATGGTTTAAAATTCTTGTTCATTTTTCTGAAGATTTTTCTGTAAGTTGCTTTTGTTTCTGTATTTGTCCTGATCTTTTCCTAGTTTTGGTTTGTCTACCATTAGAAAAATGTTGTTTATGAATCTTCTTGTGTATATGAGTACCATCTGCTGCTGTGAATTTTAGTCTCAATGATATTCTTGTGTTTCAGCTGTAGTTCACATGGTAGCAGATTTATAATTAGATTAGCCTTTGTAACATCAGCCATTTTCATATGAATCTTTTGTGAGTGTGTTAGATAGTTTGTATTCTTCCTTAATGGGTCATATTGGTTTAATTGGCTTTTCCTTTAATAATCCAATTATGGTACTATGGGGAGTGGTTGTCCACTTTTCAGATTGGTAGTTAGTTGTCCACCACCATCGTTTGATTTTGTCTCCTAGTTGGATGTGGAATATGGATTATCTTATACATAGTGATTCCTTTCCTCTTTGATACGCTGATGTTTGTTTCTTATCCTTTTTGCAGGTCCAATGTTGAGTTCTGGATGTGCACTGAAGTTTTCCATTTCGACGTGTCTGCAGCTTCTGGCTCAGGAGCCATAATTCCAGTTCAGCTACCTCTGCAAGGAACATCACTGTGGAGCAAGCTCGTAATTCTACACACACTAACAAAGGAAGGAATAGACGGATTCTCCGTGGTCTTTCTGTTACCCTTTCTGGATCTTCTCACAACATCTCTGAAGATGGGGAGGAACTCGAAAGGAGAATTTCAGTGGAAATAACTCTCTCTCACCTATGGTGGTTTCTGTGCTAGTTGATCCTAGAGAGGTAGGTGATGCTGATGTGGATGGTGTAATGGGAGCAAAGTCACTCTCTCAGATTTTTGTTGTTGTGCTGATAGACAGTGTCAAGTATGTCACTTATTCATGCATACTCCCCTTCAAGGGTGCTAGTCATCATCTAGTTACTACCTGATGATGGAAGTAGAATTATGTACTGCTGTGGTAGAATGCAGTCAATTTATGAAGCGGTTTTGTAGATAGAAAAAATTATTTACTTCTGACAACTGAGACTGCTGGGTTCTGTAGCCTAAACTACCCGATAAACTAACTTCCTAATGTAGGCAGTGTAATATGATACTCAGTCTCTCCTGTATCAATGCGTGCAGTAATTTATGGATTTGTTATGGGGCAGTAGTTTACGGTGATGTTGGCTGTTTTCCTCTATCTATTGTACCAGATCAACAATTCCGGTGCTTTCAAATTTGATTGGGAGATCTTTTCTCCTCCCTAAAGAGTTCATTTCACCCACCCCCTTTAGAATTAGTAGAATTATAAAATGAACTTTATTGTTTAAAACATTTTGAAATATTTATTTTGATTATAACATTTAACCTATTGAGATTTGGTAGATTAGATTAAACTTTACTAGTCGAAAAAATTATGTTTGTAAATAAATTTAATTTTTATTTTTTTAATAATTATGTTATATAAATTTACAATTGTAATTTTTATTATAAGAAAATATGTAAAATATTCTGTATATATGATTAAATAAATAAATGCATTTTTTGTGTATTTACAGTTGAGTTTGAGAGTTAAAAAAATTGATAAACATGAAAAACAATAATTTTGATTTAAGAAAAAAGGTGTATAATTTCAAAAAGTTTGAAACCTTAATATATCCCAAAAAAGAGTTTGTCCAGTTTCAAAAATTCCAGTTTCAAACTCTGTTTTATCCCAAAAGTAAGGATAAACCTTTGGGTGAAATTTTTGTATTGCATCTATTAATAATGACAATGTACAACCCAAAATAAAAAGTAAGGATAAACTTTTTTTGGTAAAATTCTTGTATTACACTTATTAATAATTACAATGTACAACCGAAAATAAAAAGTAAAGATAAAAATGTAAAATTATAGATTTAATTATATATTAAGTGTGTTGTATTTTGTAACTTCAAAAAGGAAAGTTTATCAAATAGGGGTAATATTTATGATTCAATTAATTTTTTCTTACTTCTCCTAGTTGACTTTTAACTATGAGGAGGTATTTGTAGTTATCTCAAATAATGGAGTTTATTTTATAATTTTACTAAATCTCACTAGAGTGAATGAAATTAACAGTCCCTAAATTTTGCGCAGAGTATTTATTATTATAATTATTATTATTTTGATAATCCTCCTTCGCTTTCAAATTTTCAAGACCTCAAAAATGTTTAATAAGTGAAAATATAAGTGTTGATCCGTTCCATTTCTAGCTAAGAAAAACTCATGAGAGTATCATTATTTTATTGTTTAGAATTTTTATTATGCAAAATTAGAATCCTTATCAAGATAAATAGTTTCATTCTACAATATACATCCTTTTATCGTAAAATTTAAGACGAGTGGAATTCCAAATAAGTAGAGATGTAAACTCACGTGAAAAACAGGCTAAATGTGTTGTTATTCTATCTTTTCCATAAATTATCTTTAATTTTTTCATAAAATTAAAATTTTTATCTATCGTTTTCCAAAACAATTTTTTCTTTTAATAAATTTCAACTTAGAGGACAGAATGCCGCAAAAACTGTTTTAGGAAACCATTACGTCCAGTTAAACAAAGATTGCACAGTAATGGTCATTGCCCCATTTACCCAATGCTACCTTTGTTAAATGTTGTTCGCCTTGCAAGTCTCAAGTCTCTGACAATAATAACATCTTAGATAAAATTCTTCTAAAAAGTATGTCCAGAAACATAAATTTGTACATTTCACGAGATTCCGAAAGTTTAACGTCTAATTTATAAAATTAAAATTTTACTAACAAAGATTTTCCTCAACTTTTGCTCTTAATTCTGTAGAAATAAACAAAGCATAAACAAGTAATAAAAGATAAAATTGCTTAACACGTTTATGTAGAAGGTCTACAAAGCGCCCATTCATCATCCACACTACAATACTACATAAGCGAAACAAAATTCTTCCAAACCTAGGATAAAATAGGTTAGAAAGGGAAAATTCTTCACACCGTTCTTCTCAATCTCTAGATGGTATAAAGGAGCAAAGAGTGCAAGACATTTAGGCATACCCTTGGTTATTAATTGGCAGATCAAAAGAATTTTTTGCTTATGTCATCGAACTGAGTAAAAGAATTGGCAACTGGAAAACACAATTTTTGAGCTAGGCGGAGTAAAGAAACATCATCAAAGCGGTTCTTAGTTCATTACCTATTTATGTCATGTCATGTTTTAAATTACCAATCGAATACGCAAAGCTTTTAGTAGGGAAGGCCTAATTTCTGGTAGGGTTCTAATCAAAACAATTCCACAAAAATTCACCGTGTGCATGGTCCAAGTTAACAACTCCAAAAGTAGGAGACCTAGGTTTTCAAGATATACAAATATTTAATGATTCATTGTTAGCCAAACAATTGTGGAGATTAATTCAAGCAACCAAATTTGCTAATGAGCCAAAGTTTAAAAGATATTTTCCTCAAGGCGATTAATGCAAGCAAGCATTAAACAACATGCATCTTGGAGTTAATTGTGGAGAGGTTGAATGGGAACAAAATATATTTTGGATATGGGATGCGATATCAAGAGGGAATGGCAAATTAATAAGAATCTGGGAGTCTTCATGGTTGGTACATAGAGCAAATTCAGGCCTCTCCCAAAGGAGAAATCAAGAAAATATCACTTGGTGTAGTCAACTAATGTTGGAAGAAGGTGCACAATGGAATCAAGTTTGATTAGAAAGCTGTTTCAACCCGAGGATACAAGCTATTCTTAAATTCCCACTAAGTCGAAGCAAGAAGAGATACCTTAATCGCAACATGACAAAAGCAATTCACGATTAGTGCACTTATAAATTTCTTTGTGGAGCAACAACGACTCATTTAGACATACCTACTAGCGATTATGCTTTGGAGTCAACAAAAAGTATATGGTGAAATACGGACTCTTCGTATTAAAGGAAAATCAAGCACTTCCTATGGTAGCATCACTTTGTTATCGTGGTACTGGCTTGCACAAAAGTGGACTTATTCAACAGAAGACCATTTTAAACTGATATGATTTTGGCAAAGATATACGGAAGTCTCTGGAGGAAACCATTGAGCATACTATTTTTGCATGTGAAAGGGCAAACATGGTACTACGAGAATCTCTCCGATACATGGGATGGTGGCTTAAGAGTGGAAATTGGTTGTTTTCACCAATCGTGGGAAACATTTAGCACGCTGAAAGAATTCAATAGAATTGATATACTTTAACCTCTCAAGCATACATCCTATGGAGGATTGTGGAAGACGTGAAATCTGGTGGCTTTTCTGGGGATAAGTACCACACAACAAGTGAAGTGATGGATCATAGGTAGTATTAGGAATGTATACGTGAGAATATAAAGAGTCTCTTAGAAAGAGACTAAGCAGCAATTTTCGATCTAAACTGGCTTTCTTTCTCTCTCTCTCTCTCTCTCTCTCTATATATATATATATATATATATATATATTTTACTTGCTCATGTTAGTTTCTCGCTTTTCCTTATTATTTATGACTGCTTTGTTGTTGAGGAGTTGTTTTGCCAAGCAATGACTAAATTATCTTTCTTTTTTGTTTTAGCTATTTATATTATCTCAACAAACAGTTTTTCTTTGTTTTTGTAGTATGGAGCTTTTAGGCCTCGCTTTATATTATCTAAAACAAAGGTTTTCTTGGTTTTTGTAGAAGGGTAATGCAATGTACAAGGATGCATAAGTCGATCAACACTAAGCACAAGTTTGCTCCTTCTATTTTCCTCAAGGAATATTAGGGTTCATTGCTATGCGCTTAATTATGTGATACTCAATGGAAAATTGATAGGAATAAAACAAAAAAAAATGGAGACAAAAAGAGAAATAGAGAAAGACTCAAGAAATTAAAAAGAGGCCCCACGCATTAGGCAAAAGTTAATGTAACAAAAAAGAAAAAAAATTAAAAAAATGGAGACAAAAGAGAAAGCAGGAAAGATCGAAGAAAAAGAGGCCATGCAAATGAATAGGCAAAATAAAAAAGAAGGAAAATACTAGTGCTAATAACTCGCCCAGCCTTTGTTCTTTCCTCTATAGATTAAGTTATATATATAATAGTTTTTTGGCTTCCATTTACCATCTTCATGCTCCTATATATTTGACATATACGTATATTTTTTGGGTCTACTTTTTCTGGAAATGTTTTAAGATGTTTCCATGAGGATCGTATTTTGGTTTTGTTCTTTGCCCTTGTATTTTTGAAATAGGGTAGTGAAGCAATCTTGTTTTTTATTTCATGGTAGTGCAGAGAAGTAAAAGAAAGAAGACAAGAAAAGGAACAAAAGGAAAAAAAGGAAAAGAAAGATATATATTATAAAAACGCAAAGTGAAGAAAAAAACCAAC